>CM064535.1:21880735-21892348 GCA_032716605.1 Paralithodes platypus
CTTCAAGATTTATGTGTACATTTTTCGATAGAAAAATGTCCCAAAGGCCGGTGTCTCTTAAAAGGTCTTGACATTGATATAGAAATGGGACAACATTTTTTAAGATTCACAAACTAATGGGGCTAATGTCTTAAAATCTGAAAACTGATGGGGCTAAGCATGAGGGAGAAGAGGGGCCAAAAAAAAACGACCCATCTTTCCTTACGGAAAGGGTTTCTGTATCCTATTACTCTAGTGAGGTCTGAGCAGGATAGCAGATGATGATGTAGATGCTGCACATAATTTACTAACTTATTCTACAATAATTACTTTCCCATTATGTTATATTTGAGTTTAGAGAAACCTCCCGAAGTATACGGTTTGAAAACCGCAGGTGTGTTCTTGTCATATAGTAAAGTACCGGAACAAATGTAATATATACTATAACTACAGGCATTCGAACACAACAGTTTAGCCACTTTACATTTGCTAAAAGATTACTTGCATTTTCATATTTAGAAATGCTACCCACTGTAATTATAATAGCAAAATGTTCAACATTTGTACTCTTTATGTAGTTGTGTTGTGTATTGATTACCCCACACCCTCATGCCATTGTGGTATACTATCAATGGAAGTTAAATATTACTAAGCTATAATGAATCAAATCAAATCAATCTAAATTAAAACTACTCCATATCTAAATTGAATTCAATCTGAAACAAGCAAATTTATATCCAAAGGTCTCACATAATAAATTTATATAAGGGTTAATATTAGCCAGGAATTAACTCACCAATAGTTCCACGTGGCAATGAGGCAAGGGAGAACGTTTACCCAATATGGTGGACTATGGAGAGGCAAGACACCGGTCCCGAGACTCGAGTCAAGTGAAAGAAAGAATAAATGATTACATGGGAATGGACATGAATACTATGCTTATCTGTCAGTCAGTCATGGCGTCGATGAGAGCGTCGTGATGGTGTAGCTGTTTGTATTGCTGTCAGTGTATTGTGATTAGAGGCACAATAGCGCGATCAACTGAAGGCGGAATTTAGATGTTAACTGGTTGGTGTTCGTGAAGGCTCTGCTTTCTCTTCCTCAGAGGCACACCTTGCTGCCTTGGCAAACGCCAGGAGCCTAAATTATCGTACCGCATCTAGGTCGCTCTATACATTAAATTATATTAATATATACGATAAATTCATATATACACCATAAGACCATGGCAATATTGCTTAATAACATATTAGGCCTTTTATAACTTAACTTATTTACAATCTTATAATATACGATCTACTCATCCTACGCCGGGCTGCAGGAACGTCCGTGACGTTACAGAGACATATGGGATCAAAAATGAGTCATATTCTATCGTATTTATACGATACCATAATACATTAAGCTAATCACAAGACAGTGCTCAAAACCAGAATAATCTCAAAATGTTATCCCCCATGTTTTCATGGGAGATTAAAGCTACCAGACCAGATGGCTGGAGTAAAGTAGGACAGAAGAGAAATTGGACAGAGGAAGAACAAGCGGAGAAGTGAGAAGTTATCGTAATATGATTATATATTTGTTCTTACTGATAAGTCAAAGGTTCAGTTAGATATTTTGGAAGAGCGTCTCTTGATTTGTTGTATGGTATTAGCCTGGGATGTGGTTTGGTTTGATGTTATGTAGAAGTATATTATTCAAAAGTTAAAACTACTTTAGAGTATAGTTGTGATAGTGTATATTTTGTTTTTCGGTAATCTTCATTGATTTTACATATTGTCTATGCAATTAAACTATGTAAGCTATCTATAAGTTAATCATCTAAATTTGGGTTAGGTGTTGTTGCATGTTATAAATATCGCCACCTGTAAGTGGCACCGATTAGCATGTCGCCCATCGGTAATTTGTGTAGGTTTTTTTCCCCCTACATAGGTTGCCCGCCAAGGCTATCGAGTCCCATCCACCCGGTAAGTTTATCTAATATGGATTCGATAATCATGTACCCTATTTTTTACAAATTGTGCTGTTTCTATTAGTATGTACTTCTGTTTAGTGATGTTGTTCTTCCTGATGATGGTAAGGGTAGCCATAAATTTGACAATCAAGATGTTGACAGGCGCCCTGTCAATACTTATATATATATAAGGTCCGTGCCAGAGGGGCCAACTCGCCACGAGTATAGTTTTGAGTTATTGATGTTTAAAGTAGCGGAGGTAGACACTCGTGTGTGACTCTAACTCGGTTTGAGCGTGACTACTGAAGCACGTCTCATACAGCGCCTGTGAGTGGTCGGGCGGGCGGCCATTTAATTCCCCACGTCGTAGCCGCGCTCTCATTGGCTGAGCGCGTTGGCGAGTTGGCCCCTCTGTCTACCCCGATTCACACACATAAACGGTCTGCCAAACGGCAAAAACAAGGGATGCTCAACCCTATGTGCAGTTGCTATAAGGACGAAAGTCGGATGTTTTTTTTGGCCAGATGATTCCCAAGAATTTCACAGAGCGGGAACCAGCTAGAGCGCTGTTTTTGAAAATGTGGCGAGTTGGCCCCTCTGGCACGGACCTCCTCATATATTTTACCTTGGGGTTAAGGCCCCACGTGCCTTCTGCGTTTCGTAAGAGGTGACTAAAGAGGTTGGGTCGGTGGGCTTGCGACCCCCACCCGTGAAAGATGCGTAGCAACGACAAATGAACAATCAGCCTCGGATGCGGACGGACCCTGTGTTGACGAATCCCGACCGACTATGGACAAGCTTACGGACATTCTGAGAATAGGTACATGGAACGTGAGTTGCATGAATGATGGCACAAAAGAGAGAGAGAGAGCATGGAAGTGTTAGTGAATGCCAGGCTGGATGTATGTGGAATGACGGAGACCAAATGGAAGGGTACAGATGTGAGAGAGTGGGAGTGTAGAATGGGTGTGTGTGCTGGAGTGAGTGAGGGAGCAGCGAGAGAAGGTGCGTGTTTGTTTGTAAGTAACAAATGGAAGGAGCGTGTAAGAGAATATGGGTCTGTGGGTTCAAGGATTGTAGGGGTGAGAATGAAAGTAGGAATACAAACGTGGATGATTGTGTGTGTGTATGCTCCGACAGAGGATAAACTTGTAAGAGAGAAAGAGGAGTTCTGGGTGAATGTGGAGGCGTGCCTGGATAAGTTTGACAAGAACGAAAGAATATTTCTGATTGGGGATATGAATGGTAAGGTGGGTGACAGGAAAGTTGATGGAGTGGTGGGAGGGTGGAGGGTACCATCAGAGGTGAATGGGAATGGTAGTGCACTTGTGGACGTATGTGTGGGGAGGAGGCTGTGGATAGCCAACACCTTCTTCCGACACAGAATGATACACAGGTACACATGGCAAGTGGTGTGGACGATGAAGGATAAGGAGAAACAGTGGTGGAACGAAAGTCACTAATTGATTATATATGTGTGGATGAACGAATGAAGAAATATGTGCTGGATGCTAGGGTGTATAGGGGTATTGGAGGGGGTCTGTCTGATCATTATGTAGTAGTAGCTAAAAATTAGGATACAAAAGAAGCGGGTGAGGAGAGCTGGAGGGAGGCGAGAGGAAGGTGGAATGGTGAGGAGGGTGGAGAGGCTACAGGAGGAGGAAGTCAGGGAAGAGTATAGGAGAGCAGTAGAAAGACGACTAGGTGGGTTCGACCTGGAAGATATGGAGGAAGTGGAGGAGATGAGCAAGGTGTTTAAGGAAGAGATCTGTGCAGCTTGTGAGAGGTGTATGGAGTGAGGAGAAGAGGAAGGGGAGTGAAAGGTACAGCATGGTGGACAGAAGAGGTAAAAAATAGCTGTGAAAGACAAGAAGAAAGCGTATAGAGAGTGGTTGGGTAGTAGAGGGAATGAAGATTTGGAGAGGCAGAAACGAGCGAGGTACGTGGAGAGAAAGAGGTGGGTGACGAGAGTAGTGAAGGAAAGTAAGAGAAGAGTAGATGAGGAATTTGAAATGAATCTGAGTGTAAAATGGAGGGAGTGCAAGAAACTGTTCTGGAAAGAAGTCAAGAAAGTTAGGGAAGGTAGCAAGGGAAACAGTAAGGGTGTGAAAGATAAGAATAGGAGAATGCTAGTCGAGAAGCAAGAGAGAGTCGAAAGATGGAGGGAGTACTTCAAAGAGTTGCTAAATGTAAGGAATGAAGAGCCAGCAAACATAGTTGGATATGGTATGAGAGGGAGAAGAAGAGAAGTAGTGTAGGAAGAGGTGGGGATCAGGTCAGAAGTGTGGGAAGCCATGAAAATAGTGAAGTTGGGGAAAGCACCAGGAACAGAAGGAGTGTATGGGGAAATGTTGAGGTATGGTGGTGAGATAGTGATCGAATGGTATGGACAATGTGCAAACTAGCATGGGAGAATGGGACTGCACCAGATGACTGGAAGACTGGCATAATAGTTCCCCTATATAAGGGCAAATGGGAAAGAGGAGTGTGTGGTAACCACCGAGGAATATGTTTTCTAAGGGTAGTAGGGAAGCTGTACAGTAGGGTAGTGATTGAGAGAGTGAGAGTGAGAACGGAGAAATGGATAGGCGACGAGCAGGGAGGTTTTAGGAAGGGAAGAGTATGTGTAGATCAGATTTTTACCCTAAATTGTGTTGTGGAGAAATATCTGGAGAAGCAACAAAAGGTGTATGTTGCCTTCATGGACTTGGAGAAGGCCTATGCCAGAGTGGATAGAGAAGGTTTGTGGAAAGTACTTAGAATATACGGAGTAGATGGCAAGTTGCTGAAAGCAGTGAAGAGCAGGTATGAGGGTGCAAAGGCGGCAGTACGTGTGGAGAATGAGCAAAGCGAGTTCTTTGACCTGAATGTTGGGTTGAAACAGGGGTGTGTGATGTCCCCGTGGTTGTTTACTGCATATATGGATGGAGTCATGAAAGAAATACTAGGAAGAGCAGTGGATGTTGGTGTATCGCTGAAAAAGGAGGGAAATGAGGGGAAGCTGCCTATACTGCTGTTTACGGATGATACAGTTCTGATGAGCGATAATGAATGGGAGTTGCAGGGTCTGGTAAATGAGTTTGGAAACAGTGCGAAAAAACGGAATTTGAAGGTAAATGCGGGGAAGAGCATGGTTATGGTCGTCGAAAGGGGTGAAGTCACAGAGTGTAAGGTGAAGTTGAACGGTCAGGCTATGGAGATCGTCAACTCTTTTAAGTGTCTGGGCAGTGTGTTAAGTAAAGATGGGACTATGGATGAAGAAGTGCGGGAGAGGGTACAACAGGGGAAGAGGGTTGTAGGAACGCTGAAAGCAGTAACAAGAAATACGGTGGTCAGTATGGAAGTGAAGAAGTCCTTGCATGACAGTGTGGTAATCCCGACAGTGACTTACGGAAAGCGAAGCATGGACGTTGGTTGAGAGACTTAGACCAAGAGTGAGAGCGGTGGAAATCAGTTAGTTAAGAAGTGCTTGCGGAGTTACATGGAGGGATAGACAGATGAATGAGGAAGTAAGAAGGAGGTGAGGTGTGGAGGTAGATGTGCTGGAAAGTGTGAAAAGGAACAAATTGAGATGGTTCGGCCATATGGAACATATGGAAAGCGAGAGAATGACTAAGAGGGTGTATGAGAGTGTGACGTTTACCAGCATTGGCAGAATCGCCTCTTGTTAGCCACTAGCGCTCGCCAGGGCGGTGAAATTGGCTACAGTTATCAGAGAATGTTGTTCTTTCTTTCATAGTACTTGCATTGTTACAGACAGTCCAGTGGTGGTCTTTATTTTTGTCTGTGACAAAGGGAAGTATTTTATATCATGAGTAGAATATAAGATGCATTGTAGTGTGAAGTTGAGAGAGAGAGAGAGCGGGCAGCGAGGGGGTAGTGAGTGTTGCCTCCCTCCTCCCTCCTCCTCGCTCGGAGGAGTTTCCCGCCCGCGCGGGCTTTCTCTCGCCTTTGATTGGCTGGCGGTTCTTGGCGCGTCCTAGGGGCCAGCTGCCTTGTGACGTATCGGCCTGTGATTGGCCGACCACCATGCCTTTGTGGGATCCTGAGGGTCCAGAGGAGCTACCCTCCTCAGAGCAGGCTAGGGACGCACACGAATAACATCCTTTTAACAACTGTCCCCCATATCTCCACCATTCTGATACTGTCTCTCTCACTCAACTTCCTTTCTTTCATTCCTCTAATCTTTTAACGTCACAGCACTCCCTTTGGGTTCTGTACACGATTTCATATCGGCCCATCGTATTGTGTGCGTCGCTCTCATATATATTTCCATGTATTAGAATAGGCTATAAGGGTTCTTAGTCTATGGAGGTTTGATGACTCTGTGTGTGTCTCCCTCAGTGTCCTTATTTTTTGGAGGTTTGATGACTCTTTGTGTTTGTCTCCCTCATTATCATTAGTGCACTGCTGGGTTATTTAATGCTAGACTGGGATGAGGTTTCTGTTGTCGTTGTCACCGATGTGTGTATGGTTCGCTTATATCTACACGACTTTGACGGTTTCTGTGGTAGCCTAGGTCGTCCTTTTGGTTGTGTCTTTTGCGAGTGCAGCATCGTGTTGTAAGAGGGCATTTGCCTACTACCTTATAACACAGTGCTGCCTCTTTGCTTGACTTTAGAGGGATCGCCATGGTAGAACCAGATACTTGAGATCTGGATCTACCAAGAGAGCATCCCCGTCATTAACGTAACTTTAATCATACAGCCTAAAGGACAACGCTAGGCTATGAGCCTGTCTTGCTCAGCCACAGTTTCCTAACCTTGATATCCCAGCTAGACTTTATTCACCGAACAGACACTAGTTAGGACATGAGCTCTTTTGATATGTATGCATTATTATTCACAGCATTTATTAGTCTAGGTTGTTGTTGAGTTGGACAACCATAGCAGACTGTTTCGTTGATGAGGAAGTACTTCTTTTAGTGTCGAGCATTACTACCGTTGCGCATTTATAGTATTCTCGTGTCAGTTAACATTATATGTCCTATCTTTTAGTGTATTCAGTCTACACGTGTGGTGTCCTGCCTCCTACCTTTATATAATTTAAGATACGAGCATCTTATGAGCATCAGACTTTCTTCAGAAGGTTCCCGGTCTATCTGTAGGACTATACTTCACTTTCTTTCAGATAGGAGTGAAGAGTTTATTGTTGTTTAGAGTAACTATATTGAAGCATCTTTTTATTGTATTAAATCTTGCAGTGATTTAATTGATCTTTCCATAGCTTCCCTTTTATGCATTTTTTAACGTAACTTGCATCTTGTTTGTTATCAGGCTATACCTGTGTGGGTTAAGCCTGAAGTAGAGTACATTTATGCTCAGTTAAGGATACCCCATTATCGCAGATTAACTCTGCAGGGTATAGGTGTTTTTGTTCGCCGGCATATAAGTTCGAGGGTTTGGATCTAGCGTACTGTTGTTGCATAGTGCCCTATTACTAGTCCAATCATTAAGTGCCCTTGTTTTATTCGTAGCCCCGGTCATAACAAGAGCGAGGTGGAAGGACAGAGAGGGAGAAGTGGAAGGATGGAGTGAGGAAGTATATGGATGAAGGCGGTGCTATGAAGGTGTGGTAGAGAGGGGCGTCGACTGACTGGGGACAGAGGTGCATGGGGACGGTTCGTTCGTGGCCACCCCTTCGGGGATCACGACGTCAGGCAATATATATATATATATATATATATATTTACACCAATATATATATATATATATATATATATATATATATATATATATATATATATATATATATATATAATCAGAGACTACAGTAGATCTGGACTGGACACGAAAATGGAACTTTGCAGTAAGGGACCCAAAATCAGAGATCGAACCCCCAAGTTCAAACCTCGAAACCGCGAAAACATCACATTTTCGTGGGTCCGGGTTTAGAATATTATATATATGAGGATGCTTTGAATCGATGGCCAGTAGAACTCGGCAAATCAATATTTTCATTTGCAGACAGAATGATGTAACTTAAGAGGAAACTGTCTTCCCTGGTCCACATATTGTTGTGATCTTTCTCTGGCCGGAGCATATAATCTATTTTGTATTAATTTCACCACAACACCAAACACCTCCAATGAAATTAATGAAAGCATATATGTGATCCACCAGGATTCGAACCCGGGTTATCACACACAGATTTTTAGACACCTTAACCATTACACCACCAAGATTGTTATAAAGGTTTATGCACACGCCTACGACTTATTATCCATTCTCGAACACTGGATATTAATCTAAAGAAGAAACACAGCACATTGATCCTAGCAGAGTATTGTTTTGAAATGTTAATGAACGATTGGAATATAACGAAACTCTGAAGCCTAATCTTGCATCAAACAGGATGTCTGAAGTTCCAAGGGCAGCATAACATGGCACTAGTGAATAAATGTGTCTCATGCATGTGTAGAGCTGGGCAAATAAAATATTATATTTTATATCTATATAATAAGTATAATAGGCTTGTATACTATCTCATACTCTTCGTATGTACAAGTTGTAGGAATAAAATACTTAATAGTTGAACTGAGAACGAAATTTTACATGGGAATGCCAATATATTAGTGATAAAGGAATATATTGAAAATTGTGTTATTATAAAATACTAAAATACATTAGTACAAGCTGGCGAGAGTAAAAGGGACAAAAACATTTCAATCATATATGAACACAAGTAAATGCAAAGTATAACACTTATGTAAATCTGAAATATATAAATACTGTCTTAATATCGTCCATTCACGCTCTTATTATTTTGAATATACAGTACATGAAATGTGGTGATGGTTAGGCTCAAAAAATATACGAAGATAAAACTTGAACAGCGAGGATTTACTGTAAATGTTATGAGTACTTGTAGTAATGATTTCATATTTTACGCCCACAATATTCAAAACCGTGTTTATATATTTACAATATTTGCAAAGTATTATGGCTAATTTAGCTATTAAATACGGTATGATATCAAAATGTAATTATAAATTTACTAAACAAGCAATGTATAACATAAACGACATAATATACATTACTTACAGCCGGTATCACACGAGAGCTTGTTTTAGTCAACATTCGATGATAAAACCATTTTTCTGGCAAACATCCTAGACTATTATTTTACATCGACTGTCCATCGGAAACTAGACAGATGGTAAATTAGCTTAGGTGACCGAAATATTTGAAGTGTTTACCTCGTAAGCAGCCAGACCAGTGTTGAGGATAAATGTTGAGGGAAAAAGCGCTCGTGTGATACCGGCTTTAACTAAATGGTTAGCTAAAACACAGATGTATTGAGAGATAAGGTATCCTGACCATGATATGAACCCACTCACTCCAGGTATGTTTGGGAGGGTTGGGACCCTGTAACCTCTCGGCCGAGTGTGGTTACGGTGCCCAACTCTCCCACTCACCCACATCTTACCTGGGAGTACAAAGTACAAAGGATTAATCAAAGGCAGTAAACAAAAGGGAAAATCAAGGCAAAATACAAACATAATTGCCTAGTGACCCCTTCTAGGGGGGGTTTGTTGCTTGTCCCCCCTCCCAAACAAACACCTGAAAAGGATCAAGTGTGCCCCCCCAAACCAGTGGTTTTTTTTTAGAGTGGGGTAAAGGGGAACATTTTGGAAAAGGGAAAAAAACTACTGCCCTGGCCACCCTAACGTCCGTGGGGCCAGGACCTTAGAAAGTTACAGTAGGGAGCCATTAATGGGTTTTAGTAAACTGAAAGGGAGGGAAAAAATTAAAGTTTATTCATTTACAAACGCAGTCAGTCGCGGGTTTGATGCGAGATATTTGTCTAGGCGGAATTTAAATGAATCAACGGTGCTGCAGTCTATAACGTTTCGGGGAAGCCCATTCCACAAGTTGACAACTCGATTGAAGAAGAAAATTCTTAGATTCGTGCGAGTTAAAAGATTTACCAATAATTTTGCAACCGTTTCCCCGCGTGTAATTAGATTGGTCGATAGTGAAGTACTTACTACAGTTCATATTGTCGATGCCTTTGATGATTTTGAACACTTGAATTAAGTCACCTCTTAATCTGCGCTGGGTTAAAGGAAATAGATTTAATTCTCTAAGACGCTCTTCGTATGGTTTTTTTTTTTTTTTTTTCTTTAGGCTAGGTAGGTATCCATTTTTGGTAACTCTACGTTGAACTCGTTCTAGCTTGTTTATATCTTTTTGGTAATAAGGGCACCAGGATTGAACGCAGTATTCCAGAAGAGGGCGGACTAAGGAATTGTAAAGGGTTAGGATAACTTCTTTGGATTTATGCTCAAATGACCTGCCTATAAAGCCAATTATTTTTGTTTGCCTTCTTAACAACTTCTGAACATTGTTGACTCGGTTTTAGGTTACTCGATATTGTTACTCCCAGATCAGTTTCTCTGTTTACATTCTTAAGCTGAGTGCCATTCATCGAATAGTTTGCTTTCTCATTTAGGTATCCGACATGTAGTACTTTACATTTATCCGCATTGAAACTCATTTGCCAAATTTGGGCCCAACATGACAATTTATCTAGATTGTGTTGCATATCGTCAACTTGTTCTTTTGAGAGTACGCTATTTGCAATTTTTGTATCGTCAGCAAATTTTGAGATTGTGCAGGTGAGACCCTCATCTATGTCGTTGATGTAAATTAGAAAGAATTGGTCCTAGTACCGATCCCTGGGGTACCCCCTACTTACATTGGTCCATTTAGATGCCTTACCGTTTATGACTACCCTTTGCTTTCTGTTGCTGAGCCAATTTTCTATCCATTTCAACACACCGTCTTGTATTCCATGCGCTTTTAGTTTTAGCTAAACGTTTGTGGGGAACTTTGTCAAAGGCCTTTTGAAAATCAAGGTATATAATATCTACAGCTTTACTCTCATCGTAGAGTTGAGGATATCGTGGCATAATAGATAGTCGCTAAGAGCGTTTGTTAAACAGGAACGTTAAAACAGGAACGAGTGAGTGGGTTCGAATCATGGTCAGGATACTCTCTCTCACCTGTGTCCGACATTATCCATTACATATGGTTTTTTTTTTTTTATGGTTATTGATCTATGTAGTTATTGTTATTCCAAGAAATTTAGGAGAGGGTGGCGAGCTCGTTTTTGTCTGGTCTATTAAATTAATTTAATCATATATTTGTTTAGTTTCCTCCGTAGATCTCCATCAAGCTGAAAAAAACACCCCTATAGATAAATTTGTACATTTTTCGGTAGACAAATGTCCCGGCTGAAGGCCGGTTCCTCTAAAAATTGCAGATCCATTATCGCTATCGCCAGGATTAATCGATACCTAAATGGCACGAAGGTCTTGACAACGAAATGGGGAAAACGTGGAAATCGCCAAACTAATGAACGTCTTCTAACAAACCTAGTTGTGGGGCTAAACATTAAGGAAAGAAAGTGGGTCCAGAACAAAAAAAACGGTCCCCCAACCTTTCCCCCCCACCCCCAACATGAACACCCCTATACACAAACACTAGTCAGTACAACAAGAATTATTGAACACCACCCTACCACACCACTAAGGCCTAATATCCCGTTTTACACTATACACAACACTACGTGCAGTAAACAATAATATTCAACACTACAACACTACCGAAATTGAAAACACTATACGTTGCAGTACAACAATAATTATTGAACACACCACCACTATACAAAACACT
>CM064535.1:21892448-22189851 GCA_032716605.1 Paralithodes platypus
AAATAGTAGTTAGAGTAGAAGATACGTATTGCATGGCTTCATTACGTTTGTTTTTGAGGGATTGCTGGCTAGGCGTTCAGGAAAACTAGTTGAGTAGTGTAAGTAGAGTCGTCTGCGTATGAATGGATGGGACTGTAGGTACAGTAGAGAAGATTATTAATTAAAATTAGAAAGATAATGGGAGATAGGACAGAGCCCTGAGGAACACCTGAGTTGATAGGATGAGGAAGTGAGAACGGCCGTCCACAACCGCAGCTATGGTATGGCCGGAAAGGAAATTAGAGACAAAGGCACAGATGGAGGGATAGAAACTGAAGGAGGGTAGTTTAGAAATTAAAGATTTGTGCAAGACTCTTTCGAAGGCCTTCTAGTGCAATAGAAAGGTCTCACGGAAGTCACAAAAGGAGGATGACCAAGAGTTAGAACGATATGAAAGAAGATCACCAGTAGAGCGACCCTTAAGAAGTCATACTGGCGATCTGAGAGTAGATTATGAGAAGAGAAACACTAAAGAAATTTGGGAGCAAGAATAATAAAAAACTTTAGAGATACAAGAAATGAGAGCAATTGAAAGATAGTTGTAGGGTTAAGAGCGGTCACTCTTCTTTGGGACATGTTGAGTGCGAGTAAACTTCCAGCAAGAAGGGAAGATGTTAGAGGAGCGACAGAGACAAAAGAGTTTGCCTAGGCAGGGAGTCAGCACGGAACCACAGTTATTGATTACAATAGGAGGAACACCGTCCGGACGTACGCCTTCTTTTGTATTAAGCCCAGAGAGGGTAGAACTACATCTTTATAAGAGATTAGGATATTAGGCATAAGTAGGAGAGAGGGGGGTGGAGAGGGAGGAATAGCACCGGAATCATCCAAGGTAGAGTTTCTAGCAAAAGTTTGAGCGAAGAGTTCAGCTTTCTCAGAGGAAGAAGTGATGGTTGTGCCATCAGAGTGGAAAAGGGGAGGGAAAGACATGGAAGAAAAATTGTTGAAGAGGTTTTTGGCTAGATGCCGGAAAGCTTGGGAAGAGCTAGAGTTGGATAGTTCAGTGCATTTATTATTGATAAAAGAGTGTTTGGCAAGTCGAAGAACAGATTTGGCTTGTTTCCGGGCAGAAACATGGGAAGAATGAGATTCTCAAGTCTTAAGGAGTCAGTACCGTTTGAATGCTTCCTTCTTGTTGCAGACAGCAGTAGAATTATATATATAAATGGGTAACTGGGCAATTTGTAGGAAACCGGGCATACACTAAAGTTCTTTGCAAACATTCCCAGACCCCGCTTCAAGATTTATGTGTACATTTTTCGATAGAAAAATGTCCCAAAGGCCGGTGTCTCTTAAAAGGTCTCGACATTGATATAGAAATGGGACAACATTTTTTAAGATTCACAAACTAATGGGGCTAATGTCTTAAAATCTGAAAACTGATGGGGCTAAGCATGAGGGAGAAGAGGGGCCAAAAAAAAACGACCCATCTTTCCTTACGGAAAGGGTTTCTGTATCCTATTACTCTAGTGAGGTCTGAGCAGGATAGCAGATGATGATGTAGATGCTGCACATAATTTACTAACTTATTCTACAATAATTACTTTCCCATTATGTTATATTTGAGTTTAGAGAAACCTCCCGAAGTATACGGTTTGAAAACCGCAGGTGTGTTCTTGTCATATAGTAAAGTACCGGAACAAATGTAATATATACTATAACTACAGGCATTCGAACACAACAGTTTAGCCACTTTACATTTGCTAAAAGATTACTTGCATTTTCATATTTAGAAATGCTACCCACTGTAATTATAATAGCAAAATGTTCAACATTTGTACTCTTTATGTAGTTGTGTTGTGTATTGATTACCCCACACCCTCATGCCATTGTGGTATACTATCAATGGAAGTTAAATATTACTAAGCTATAATGAATCAAATCAAATCAATCTAAATTAAAACTACTCCATATCTAAATTAAATTCAATCTGAAACAAGCTAATTTATATCCAAAGGTCTCACATAATAAATTTATATATAAGGGTTAATATTAGCCAGGAATTAACTCACCAATAGTTCCACGTGGCAATGAGGCAAGGGAGAACGTTTACCCAATATGGTGGACTATGGAGAGGCAAGACACCGGTCCCGAGACTCGAGTCAAGTGAAAGAAAGAATAAATGATTACATGGGAATGGACATGAATACTATGCTTATCTGTCAGTCAGTCATGGCGTCGGTGAGAGCGTCGTGATGGTGTAGCTGTTTGTATTGCTGTCAGTGTATTGTGATTAGAGGCACAATAGCGCGATCAACTGAAGGCGGAATTTAGATGTTAACTGGTTGGTGTTCGTGAAGGCTCTGCTTTCTCTTCCTCAGAGGCACACCTTGCTGCCTTGGCAAACGCCAGGAGCCTAAATTATCGTACCGCATCTAGGTCGCTCTATACATTAAATTATATTAATATATACGATAAATTCATATATACACCATAAGACCATGGCAATATTGCTTAATAACATATTAGGCCTTTTATAACTTAACTTATTTACAATCTTATAATATACGATCTACTCATCCTACGCCGGGCTGCAGGAACGTCCGTGACGTTACAGAGACATATGGGATCAAAAATGAGTCATATTCTATCGTATTTATACGATACCATAATACATTAAGCTAATCACAAGAGAGTGCTCAAAACCAGAATAATCTCAAAATGTTATCCCCCATGTTTTCATGGGAGATTAAAGCTACCAGACCAGATGGCTGGAGTAAAGTAGGACAGAAGAGAAATTGGACAGAGGAAGAACAAGCGGAGAAGTGAGAAGCTAGTTATCGTAATATGATTATATATTTGTTCTTACTGATAAGTCAAAGGTTCAGTTAGATATTTTGGAAGATCGTTTCTTGATTTGTTGTATGGTATTAGCCTGGGATGTGGTTTGGTTTGATGTTATGTAGAAGTATATTATTCAAAAGTTAAAACTACTTTAGAGTATAGTTGTGATAGTGTATATTTTGTTTTTCGGAAATCTTCATTGTTTTTACATATTGTGTCTATGCAATTAAACTATGTAAGCTATCTATTAAGTTAATCATCTAAATTTGTGTTAGGTGTTGTTGTATGTTATAAAAATCGCCACCTGTAAGTGGCACCGATTAGCATGTCGCCCATCGGTAATTTGTGTAGGTTTTTTCCCCCTAGATAAGTTGCCCGCCAAGGCTATCGAGTCCCATCCACCCGGTAAGTTTATCTAATATGGATTCGATAATCATGTACCCTATTTTTTACAAATTGTGCTGTTTCTATTAGTATGTACTTCTGTTTAGTGATGTTGTTCTTCCTGATGATGGTAAGGGTAGCCATAAATTTGACAATCAAGATGTTGACAGGCGCCCTGTCAATACTTATATATATATATATATGAGGAGGTCCGTGCCAGAGGGGCCAACTCGCCACGAGTATAGTTTTGAGTTATTGATGTTTAAAGTAGCGGAGGTAGTCACTCGTGTGTTGACTCTAACTCGGTTTGAGCGTGACTACTGAAGCACGTCTCATACAGCGCCTGTGAGTGGTCGGGCGGGCGGCCATTTAATTCCCCACGTCGTAGCCGCGCTCTCATTGGCTGAGCGCGTTGGCGAGTTGGCCCCTCTGTCTACCCCGATTCACACACATAAACGGTCTGCCAAACGGCAAAAACAAGGGATGCTCAACCCTATGTGCAGTTGCTATAAGGACGAAAGTCGGATGTTTTTTTTGCCAGATGATTCCCAAGAATTTCACAGAGCGGGAACCAGCTAGAGCGCTGTTTTTGAAAATGTGGCGAGTTGGCCCCTCTGGCACGGACCTCCTCATATATTTTACCTTGGGGTTAAGGCCCCACGTGCCTTCTGCGTTTCGTAAGAGGTGACTAAAGAGGTTGGGTCGGTGGGCTTGCGACCCCCACCCGTGAAAGATGCGTAGCAACGACAAATGAACAATCAGCCTCGGATGCGGACGGACCCTGTGTTGACGAATCCCGACCGACTATGGACAAGCTTACGGACATTCTGAGAATAGGTACATGGAACGTGAGTTGCATGAATGATGGCACAAAAGAGAGAGAGAGCATGGAAGTGTTAGTGAATGCCAGGCTGGATGTATGTGGAATGACGGAGACCAAATGGAAGGGTACAGATGTGAGAGAGTGGGAGTGTAGAATGGGTGTGTGTGCTGGAGTGAGTGAGGAGCAGCGAGAGAAGGTTCATGTTTGTTTGTAAGTAACAAAAGGAAGGAGCGTGTAAGAGAATATGGGTCTGTGGGTTCAAGGATTGAGTGGGAAAGAATGAAAGTAGGAATACAAACGTGGATGATTGTGTGTGTGTATGCTCCGACAGAGGATAAACTTGTAAGAGAGAAAGAGGAGTTCTGGGTGAATGTGGAGGCGTGCCTGGATAAGTTTGACAAGAACGAAAGAATATTTCTGATTGGGGATATGAATGGTAAGGTGGGTGACAGGAAAGTTGATGGAGTGGTGGGAGGGTGGAGGGTACCATCAGAGGTGAATGGGAATGGTAGTGCACTTGTGGACGTATGTGTGGGGAGGAGGCTGTGGATAGCCAACACCTTCTTCCGACACAGAATGATACACAGGTACACATGGCAAGTGGTGTGGACGATGAAGGATAAGGAGAAACAGTGGTGGAACGAAAGTCACTAATTGATTATATATGTGTGGATGAACGAATGAAGAAATATGTGCTGGATGCTAGGGTGTATAGGGGTATTGGAGGGGGTCTGTCTGATCATTATGTAGTAGTAGCTAAAATTAGGATACAAAAGAAGCGGGTGAGGAGAGCTGGAGGGAGGCGAGAGGAAGGTGGAATGGTGAGGAGGGTGGAGAGGCTACAGGAGGAGGAAGTCAGGGAAGAGTATAGGAGAGCAGTAGAAAGACGACTAGGTGGGTTCGACCTGGAAGATATGGAGGAAGTGGAGGAGATGAGCAAGGTGTTTAAGGAAGAGATCTGTGCAGCTTGTGAGAGGTGTATGGAGTGAGGAGAAGAGGAAGGGGAGTGAAAGGTACAGCATGGTGGACAGAAGAGGTAAAAAATAGCTGTGAAAGACAAGAAGAAAGCGTATAGAGAGTGGTTGGGTAGTAGAGGGAATGAAGATTTGGAGAGGCAGAAACGAGCGAGGTACGTGGAGAGAAAGAGAGTGGTGACGAGAGTAGTGAAGGAAAGTAAGAGAAGAGTAGATGAGGAATTTGAAATGAATCTGAGTGTAAAATGGAGGGAGTGCAAGAAACTGTTCTGGAAAGAAGTCAAGAAAGTTAGGGAAGGTAGCAAGGGAAACAGTAAGGGTGTGAAAGATAAGAATAGGAGAATGCTAGTCGAGAAGCAAGAGAGAGTCGAAAGATGGAGGGAGTACTTCAAAGAGTTGCTAAATGTAAGGAATGAAGAGCCAGCAAACATAGTTGGATATGGTATGAGAGGGAGAAGAAGAGAAGTAGTGTAGGAAGAGGTGGGGATCAGGTCAGAAGTGTGGGAAGCCATGAAAATAGTGAAGTTGGGGAAAGCACCAGGAACAGAAGGAGTGTAAGGGAAATGTTGAGGTATGGTGGTGAGATAGTGATCGAATGGTATGGACAATGTGCAAACTAGCATGGGAGAATGGGACTGCACCAGATGACTGGAAGACTGGCATAATAGTTCCCCTATATAAGGGCAAATGGGAAAGAGGAGTGTGTGGTAACCACCGAGGAATATGTTTTCTAAGGGTAGTAGGGAAGCTGTACAGTAGGGTAGTGATTGAGAGAGTGAGAGTGAGAACGGAGAAATGGATAGGCGACGAGCAGGGAGGTTTTAGGAAGGGAAGAGTATGTGTAGATCAGATTTTTACCCTAAATTGTGTTGTGGAGAAATATCTGGAGAAGCAACAAAAGGTGTATGTTGCCTTCATGGACTTGGAGAAGGCCTATGCCAGAGTGGATAGAGAAGGTTTGTGGAAAGTACTTAGAATATACGGAGTAGATGGCAAGTTGCTGAAAGCAGTGAAGAGCAGGTATGAGGGTGCAAAGGCGGCAGTACGTGTGGAGAATGAGCAAAGCGAGTTCTTTGACCTGAATGTTGGGTTGAAACAGGGGTGTGTGATGTCCCCGTGGTTGTTTACTGCATATATGGATGGAGTCATGAAAGAAATACTAGGAAGAGCAGTGGATGTTGGTGTATCGCTGAAAAAGGAGGGAAATGAGGGGAAGCTGCCTATACTGCTGTTTACGGATGATACAGTTCTGATGAGCGATAATGAATGGGAGTTGCAGGGTCTGGTAAATGAGTTTGGAACACAGTGCGAAAAACGGAATTTGAAGGTAAATGCGGGGAAGAGCATGGTTATGGTCGTCGAAAGGGGTGAAGTCACAGAGTGTAAGGTGAAGTTGAACGGTCAGGCTATGGAGATCGTCAACTCTTTTAAGTGTCTGGGCAGTGTGTTAAGTAAAGATGGGACTATGGATGAAGAAGTGCGGGAGAGGGTACAACAGGGGAAGAGGGTTGTAGGAACGCTGAAAGCAGTAACAAGAAATACGGTGGTCAGTATGGAAGTGAAGAAGTCCTTGCATGACAGTGTGGTAATCCCGACAGTGACTTACGGAAAGCGAAGCATGGACGTTGGTTGAGAGACTTAGACCAAGAGTGAGAGCGGTGGAAATCAGTTAGTTAAGAAGTGCTTGCGGAGTTACATGGAGGGATAGACAGATGAATGAGGAAGTAAGAAGGAGGTGAGGTGTGGAGGTAGATGTGCTGGAAAGTGTGAAAAGGAACAAATTGAGATGGTTCGGCCATATGGAACATATGGAAAGCGAGAGAATGACTAAGAGGGTGTATGAGAGTGTGACGTTTACCAGCATTGGCAGAATCGCCTCTTGTTAGCCACTAGCGCTCGCCAGGGCAGTGAAATGGCTACAGTTATCAGAGAATGTTGTTCTTTCTTTCATAGTACTTGCATTGTTACAGACAGTCCAGTGGTGGTCTTTATTTTTGTCTGTGACAAAGGGAAGTATTTTATATCATGAGTAGAATATAAGATGCATTGTAGTGTGAAGTTGAGAGAGAGAGAGAGCGGGCAGCGAGGGGGTAGTGAGTGTTGCCTCCCTCCTCCCTCCTCCTCGCTCGGAGGAGTTTCCCGCCCGCGCGGGCTTTCTCTCGCCTTTGATTGGCTGGCGGTTCTTGGCGCGTCCTAGGGGCCAGCTGCCTTGTGACGTATCGGCCTGTGATTGGCCGACCACCATGCCTTTGTGGGATCCTGAGGGTCCAGAGGAGCTACCCTCCTCAGAGCAGGCTAGGGACGCACACGAATAACATCCTTTTAACAACTGTCCCCCATATCTCCACCATTCTGATACTGTCTCTCTCACTCAACTTCCTTTCTTTCATTCCTCTAATCTTTTAACGTCACAGCACTCCCTTTGGGTTCTGTACACGATTTCATATCGGCCCATCGTATTGTGTGCGTCGCTCTCATATATATTTCCATGTATTAGAATAGGCTATAAGGGTTCTTAGTCTATGGAGGTTTGATGACTCTGTGTGTGTCTCCCTCAGTGTCCTTATTTTTTGGAGGTTTGATGACTCTTTGTGTTTGTCTCCCTCATTATCATTAGTGCACTGCTGGGTTATTTAATGCTAGACTGGGATGAGGTTTCTGTTGTCGTTGTCACCGATGTGTGTATGGTTCGCTTATATCTACACGACTTTGACGGTTTCTGTGGTAGCCTAGGTCGTCCTTTTGGTTGTGTCTTTTGCGAGTGCAGCATCGTGTTGTAAGAGGGCATTTGCCTACTACCTTATAACACAGTGCTGCCTCTTTGCTTGACTTTAGAGGGATCGCCATGGTAGAACCAGATACTTGAGATCTGGATCTACCAAGAGAGCATCCCCGTCATTAACGTAACTTTAATCATACAGCCTAAAGGACAACGCTAGGCTATGAGCCTGTCTTGCTCAGCCACAGTTTCCTAACCTTGATATCCCAGCTAGACTTTATTCACCGAACAGACACTAGTTAGGACATGAGCTCTTTTGATATGTATGCATTATTATTCACAGCATTTATTAGTCTAGGTTGTTGTTGAGTTGGACAACCATAGCAGACTGTTTCGTTGATGAGGAAGTACTTCTTTTAGTGTCGAGCATTACTACCGTTGCGCATTTATAGTATTCTCGTGTCAGTTAACATTATATGTCCTATCTTTTAGTGTATTCAGTCTACACGTGTGGTGTCCTGCCTCCTACCTTTATATAATTTAAGATACGAGCATCTTATGAGCATCAGACTTTCTTCAGAAGTCTCCCGGTCTATCTGTAGGACTATACTTCACTTTCTTTCAGATAGGAGTGAAGAGTTTATTGTTGTTTAGAGTAACTATATTGAAGCATCTTTTTATTGTATTAAATCTTGCAGTGATTTAATTGATCTTTCCATAGCTTCCCTTTTATGCATTTTTAACGTAACTTGCATCTTGTTTGTTATCAGGCTATACCTGTGTGGGTTAGCCTGAAGTAGAGTACATTTATGCTCAGTTAAGGATACCCCATTATCGCAGATTAACTCTGCAGGGTATAGGTGTTTTTGTTCGCCGGCATATAAGTTCGAGGGTTTGGATCTAGCGTACTGTTGTTGCATAGTGCCCTATTACTAGTCCAATCATTAAGTGCCCTTGTTTTATTCGTAGCCCCGGTCATAACAAGAGCGAGGTGGAAGGACAGAGAGGGAGAAGTGGAAGGATGGAGTGAGGAAGTATATGGATGAAGGCGGTGCTGGGTGGTAGAGAGGGGCGTCGACTGACTGGGGACAGAGGTGCATGGGGACGGTTCGTTCGTGGCCACCCCTTCGGGGATCACGACGTCAGGCAATATATATATATATATATATATATATTTACACCAATATATATATTATATATATATATATATATATATTATATATATATATATATATTATATATATATGTACAGTACCTGAGACTACAGTAGATCTGGACTGGACACGAAAATGGAACTTTGCAGTAAGGGACCCAAAATCAGAGATCGAACCCCCAAGTTCAAACCTCGAAACCGCGAAAACATCACATTTTCGTGGGTCCGGGTTTAGAATATTATATATATGAGGATGTTTTGACTCGACGCCCAGTAGAACTTAGCAAATCAATATTTTCATTTTCAGACTGAATGATGTAAATTAAGAGGCAACTTTCTTCCCTGGTCCACATATTGTTGTGATTTTTGTCTGGCCGGAGCATATAATCTATTTTGTATTAATTTCACCACAACACCAAACACCTCCAATGAAATTAATGAAAGCATATATGTGATCCACCAGGATTCGAACCCGGGTTATCACACACAGATTTTTAGACACCTTAACCATTACACCACCAAGATGGTTATAAAGGTTTATGCACACGCCTACGACTTATTATCCATTCTCGAACACTGGATATTAATCTAAAGAAGAAACATAGTTCATTAATCCTAGCAAGGTATTACTTTGAAATGTTCATGAACGAGTGGAATAAAACGAATTCCTGAAGCATAATCTTGCATTAATCATTATATCTGAAGTTCCTAGGGCAGCATACCATGGCGCTAGTGATTACAAGTTTCTCATGCATGTGTACAGCTGGGCAAATAAAATATTATATTTTATATCTATATAATAAGTATAATAGGCTTGTATACTATCTCATACTCTTCGTATGTACAAGTTGTAGGAATAAAATACTTAATAGTTGAACTGAGAACGAAATTTTACATGGGAATGCCAATATATTAGTGATAAAGGAATATATTGAAAATTGTGTTATTATAAAATACTAAAATACATTACTTACAAGCTGGCGAGAGTAAAAAGGACAAAACATTTTCAATCATATATGAACACAAGTAAATGCAAAGTATAACACTTATGTAAATCTGAAATATATAAATACTGTCTTAATATCGTCCATTCACGCTCATATTATTTTGAATATACAGTACATGAAATGTGGTGATGGTTAGGCTCAAAAAATATACGAAGATAAAACTTGAACAGCGAGGATTTACTGTAAATGTTATGAGTACTTGTAGTAATGATTTCATATTTTACGCCCACAATATTCAAAACCGTGTTTATATATTTACAATATTTGCAAAGTATTATGGCTAATTTAGCTATTAAATACGGTATGATATCAAAATGTAATTATAAATTTACTAAACAAGCAATGTATAACATAAACGACATAATATATACATTACTTAAGCCGGTATCACACGAGAGCTTTTATAGTCAACATTCGATGATAAACATTTTTCTGGCAACATCTCTAGACTATTTTACACTGTCATCGGAAACTAGACTGATGGTAGATTAGCTTAGGTGACCGAAATAGTATAAATGTTGACCTCATAAGCTGCCAGACCAGTGTTGAGGATAAATGTTGAGTGAAAAAGTGCTCGTGTGATACCGGCTTTAACTAAATGGTTAGCTAAAACACAGATTGTATTGAGAGATAAGTATCCTGACCATGATATGAACCCACTCACTCCAGGTATGTTTGGGAGGGTTGGACACTGTAACCTCTCGGCCGAGTGGTTACGGTGCCCAACTCTCCCACATCTACCTGGAGTACAAAGTACAAAGGAGTACAAAGGAGTACAAAGGAAATCAAGCAACAACATATCTAGTGACCCTTCTAGGTTGCTTGTCCTCCAAAACACTGAGGATCAAGTGTCCAAACAGTGGTTTAGAGTGGGTAAGGGAACATTGGAAAGGAAACTACTGCCCTGCCACTAACGTGGCAGGACTAGGAAGTTAGTAGGGGACATATGGGTTAGTAACTGAGGGGAGGATAAAGTTATTCATTTACAAACGCAGTCAGTCGCGGGTTTGATGCGAGATATTTGTCTAGGCGGAATTTAAATGAATCAACGGTGCTGCAGTCTATAACGTCTCGGGGAAGCCCATTCCACAAGTTGACAACTCGATTGAAGAAGAAATTCTTAGATTCGTGCGAGTTAAAAGATTTACCAATAATTTTGCAACCGTTTCCCCGCGTGTAATTAGATTGGTCGATAGTGAAGTACTTACTACAGTTCATATTGTCGATGCCTTTGATGATTTTGAACACTTGAATTAAGTCGCCTCTTAATCTGCGCTGGGTTAAAGGAAATAGATTTAATTCTCTAAGACGCTCTTCGTATGGTTTGTTCTTTAGGCTAGGTATAATTTTGGTAACTCTACGTTGAACTCGTTCTAGCTTGTTTATATCTTTTGGTAATAAGGGCACCAGGATTGAACGCAGTATTCCAGAAGAGGGCGGACTAAGGAATTGTAAAGGGTTAGGATAACTTCTTTGGATTTATGCTCAAATGACCTGCCTATAAAGCCAATTATTTGTTTGCCTTCTTAACAACTTCTGAACATTGTTGACTCGGTTTTAGGTTACTCGATATTGTTACTCCCAGATCAGTTTCTCTGTTTACATTCTTAAGCTGAGTGCCATTCATCGAATAGTTTGCTTTCTCATTTAGGTATCCGACATGTAGTACTTTACATTTATCCGCATTGAAACTCATTTGCCAAATTTGGGCCCAACATGACAATTTATCTAGATTGTGTTGCATATCGTCAACTTGTTCTTTTGAGAGTACGCTATTTGCAATTTTTGTATCGTCAGCAAATTTTGAGATTGTGCAGGTGAGACCCTCATCTATGTCGTTGATGTAAATTAGAAAGAGAATTGGTCCTAGTACCGATCCCTGGGGTACCCCGCTACTTACATTGGTCCATTTAGATGCCTTACCGTTTATGACTACCCTTTGCTTTCTGTTGCTGAGCCAATTTTCTATCCATTTCAACACACCGTCTTGTATTCCATGCGCTTTTAGTTTTAGCAGTAAACGTTTGTGGGGAACTTTGTCAAAGGCCTTTTGAAAATCAAGGTATATAATATCTACAGCTTTACTCTCATCGTAGAGGTTGAGGATATCGTGGAAGAAGTCTAAGAGGTTTGTTAAACAGGAACGTTAAACAGGAACGAGTGAGTGGGTTCGAATCATGGTCAGGATACCTCTCTCTCGACCTGTCCGACATTATCATTACATACTGGTTTTATTTATTGATATATGTAGTTATTGTTATTCCAAGAAATTTAGGAGAGGCTGGCCGTTTGTCTGGTCTATTAATTAATTTAATCATATATTTGTTTAGTTTCCTCCGTAGATCTCCATCAAGCTTAGAAAAACACCCCCTATAGATAAATTTGTACATTTTTCGGTAGACAAATGTCCCGGCTGAAGGCCGGTTCCTCTTAAAATTGCAGACTCATTATCGCTCGCCAGGAAATAATCGATACCTAAATGGCACGAAAGGTCTTAAAATTGACAACGAAATGGGGCAAAAGGTGTTAAAATCGCCAAACTAATGGGCCGAACGTCTTATAATCTCAAAACTAGTGGGGCTAAACATTAGGGAGAAGTGGGTCCAGAAAAACGGTCTTCCTCCCCTTAAGGCTATATCGTTACATATATTACTTCAAACACCGAAATACTTAACTATACACAACACTACGTGCAGTACAACAATAATTATTGAACACCCACCACACTATACACAACACTACGTGCAGTACAACAATAATTATTGAACACCCACCACACAACACTACGTGCAGTACAACAATAATTATTGAACACCCACCACACTATACACAACACTACGTGCAGTACAACAATAATTATTGAACACCCACCACACTATACACAACACTACGTGCAGTACAACAATAAATATTGAACACCCACCACACTATACACAACACTACGTGCAGTACAACAATAATTATTGAACACCCACACACTATACACAACATACGTTCAGTACAACAATAATTATTGAACACCCACCACACTATAACACTACGTGCAGTACAACAATAATTATTGAACACCCACACAACACTACGTGCAGTACAACAATAATTATTGAACACCCACCACACTATACACAACACTACGTGCAGTACAACAATAATTATTGAACACCCACCACACTATACACAACACTACGTTCAGTACAACAATAATTATTGAACACCCACCACACTATACACAACACTACGTTCAGTACAACAATAATTATTGAACACCCACCACACTATACACAACTACGTGCAGTACAACAATAATTATTGAACACCCACCACACTATACACAACACTACGTGCAGTACAACAATAATTATTGAACACCCACCACACTATACACAACACTACGTGCAGTACAACAATAATTATTGAACACCCACCACACTATACACAACACTACGTGCAGTACAACAATAATTATTGAACACCCACACTATACACAACACTACGTGCAGTACAACAATAATTATTGAACACCACACAACACTACGTGCAGTACAACAATAATTATTGAACACCCACCACACTATACACAACACTACGTGCAGTACAACAATAATTATTGAACACCCACCACACTACGTGCAGTACAACAATAATTATTGAACACCCACCACACTATACACAACACTACGTGCAGTACAACAATAATTATTGAACACCCACCACATTATACACAACACTACGTGCAGTACAACAATAATTATTGAACACCCACCACACTATACACAACACTACGTGCAGTACAGCAATAATTATTGAACACCCACCACACTATACACAACACTACGTGCAGTACAACACCCACCACACTTTACTATCATTCAATATTTACCACCACTTTAGGCCATCACCATCAATATTTACCACCACTTTAGGCCATCACCATCAATATTTACCACCACTTTAGGCCATCACCATCAATATTTACCACCACTTTAGGCCATCACCATTCAATATTTACCACCACTTTAGGCCATCACCATTCAATATTTACCACCACTTTAGGCCATCACCATTCAATATTTACCACTACTTTAGGCCATCACCATTAATATTTACCACCACTTTAGGCCATCACCATCAATATTTACCACCACTTTAGGCCATCACCATCAATATTTTACCACTTTAGGCCATCACCATTCAATATTTACCACCACTTTAGGCCATCACCATCAATATTTACCACCACTTTAGGCCATCACCATCAATATTTACCACCACTTTAGGCCATCGCCATCAATATTTACCACCACTTTAGGCCATCACCATCAATATTTACCACCACTTTAGGCCATCACCATCAATATTTACCACCACTTTAGGCCATCACCATCAATATTTACCACCACTTTAGGCCATCACCATCAATATTTACCACCACTTTAGGCCATCACCATTCAATATTACACCACTTTAGGCCATCACCATCAATATTTACCACCACTTTAGGCCATCACCATCAATATTACCACCACTTTAGGCCATCACCATCAATATTTACCACCACTTTAGGCCATCACCATCAATATTTACCACCACTTTAGGCCATCACCATTCAATATTTACCACCACTTTAGGCCATCACCATCAATATTTACCACCACTTTAGGCCATCACCATCAATATTTACCACCACTTTAGGCCATCACCATCAATATTTACCACCACTTTAGGCCATCACCATTCAATATTTACCACCACTTTAGGCCATCACCATCAATATTTACCAATACTTTAGGCCATCACCATCAATATTTACCACCACTTTAGGCCATCACCATCAATATTTACCACCACTTTAGGCCATCACCATCAATATTTACCACCACTTTAGGCCATCACCATCAATATTTACCACCACTTTAGGCCATCACCATCAATATTTACCACCACTTTAGGCCATCACCATCAAGTATTTCCTATTAAGGGGAGATGGGCCGGTTTTCTGGACCACGTTCTGCCTCATGTTTAGCCTTATTAGTTTTCAGATGCTAAGATGTTTGCCCCATTAGTCAGTCGATTTTAAGACCTTTCGCCCCATTTCGTCGTCAATATTTAAACCTTTCGATCTATTTAGGTGTCGATTTTTTCACTGGAGATCAATAGTGAGCCTGTAATGTTGGAAGAACCGGCCTTCGGCCGGGAAATTTTCTACCGTAAAATGTACAAATTAATCTAGAAGGTGGATCTAATGGATGTTTTTTTTTTAAATTTGATGGAGGTCTAGGGAGGAAACTAGAAAAATAATGAATGCATGCAAAAGTCGGCCAAAAAGTGAACCATCCCTCCTTAAATACACCATATGTCACCTACACAGGTCACACACTATCGCCATACACATATTTATAATGTAGTGTTAGATCATACGTATATAGACAGAAATGTGGAGGCCATTAAAGATATATGCAATGTAATGAAGTAACTCCATAAAACATTAGTGAATAGTGTATCTAGTAAAGACCTGGGCAGAGTGAACATTGATGTCGTCAAGGTGATGCAATAATAGAAAGTAGCGTTGATTATGTGGTTGGGAAGATGGTGATGGCAAAGATGAAAATAGTTCAATTACATTATGCTCATCTTAACCTGACGACATTAGTCAACCTTTTGCAGAATATATTTTGACTCGTCCTTACTAAATTTAATCGATTGTGTTCTTAGTTGACGATTTATTCCATTAATGATATCAACTTTCTGCTCTGTAATCAAGATGCGGGTGTTCATATTGATCTCTCGGATATGATTAGTATTATTGATTAATTTCTACCGTATTGTCAACAATATGAATACATTGATAATGCAAAACGTAGGTTGCATTTATAATGATTCATATTACAAATTTACAGTAGTTCATCATCCAAACATTATTAGAACAATGCATATAACAACACTATAAACACTGTTGTAATATGGTGGTGGTTAGAGTAGCTGTTATGGTGTTTGATTCTGTATTACTGTTATTCTTGCTTAGTGTTGTTCATGGCAGATATACTAAGGTTAGAGTTGGTGATAGTTTGTGTTCGAATGTTTTTGTTGTTGGTAGTGACAATTGCTGTTCGAACATTGTTGTTGTTGATGGTGGTAGTGGTGATATATGTACTAAGGTTAATGTTGGTGAGAGATGCTGTTCGAATGTTTGAACTATTGTTGTTCTTGAGTTTGTTGATGATGGTGGTAGTACTAAGATTAATTTTGTGATGGTTATTATGTGAATGTTGATTTTACCGGTAAGGCTAATATTGATGTGGGTTGTTGTTAAAAGGTTGTAGTTATTGATATTAGTGGTAGTAGTAAGGTTAATGTTGGTAATAGTTGTGGTTAGAATGTTGTTGGTGGTGGTAACCTTGGTACCCAATATCGTGTTCCCATATTGCTTTCTCGACTTTACTGATATAAGATTATTGCAAAACAAATCCATTGACCTGCTTCGCCTTACTCCTCCGGCATCTTAGTTTGCGCAATAAAAGTTAATACAAACTCTGGACACAAGCTCTTCCCTCACATTATCTGCTGGGAGAAAAAATCGTACATATTCATACATACATACATACAGTATATACAAGTGGAAAGACCGCTTCATCCACAAAGAACGTAGTTTTAGTCTCATTACTGTAGTACAGTACAATGCAGACTTACCACACCACAATCCCTTCGTGTCATCACAGTGCCCGATGTTGGTATAGTGCTAACAGTGTCTCAGCAAGACTCTACAAACTCTTCCTGAAGCACTTTCAGCTGGCGAATCCGCACCACACCAGCCATAAACGTGCTACACTAAGGCGGTAACAAGTGCACAAATCAATTATAATACAAATATACCCTTAATTATTTGGAATCTACCTGTTTGGTATGACTGTACTTTCAAGACGTTCTGGCAGGCTGGTACACACTGGCGTAAATTGTCGTAAGAATTAATTCATGACCATGTAATCAATGACACATATAGTTTTGCCATATATCCAAATCATATACGTTGGCATAATTTCAGGGGAGTTTCACGACCCTCCATTCAGATTGATAACCCCTTTTCATTAATACGATAGATTATAATCAATATCGGGAAGAATGTAGGGTGGTGACTGAAAATATAGTCCTATATACGGCATTTCTCAAATGCAAAGGAACCCGCACAAGCTTAATTTATGGGGGTATACATAATTGCATATAAACATCAGTATATGCAAAATATAACACTTTATATAAACTTATCTATATTGTCCATTCACGGTCTTGTTATCTGTAATATATATGAATTGTGGTGAAATTTAGGTTACACAAATACACGAGGATAAAATTTGAGCAGCGAGGATTTACTGGAAACATTTCATGGGTACTTGTAATAATGATTTCATATTTTACGCCCACAATATTCCAAGCCATGTGTATATATTTACAACAGTTGCGAGTTGCATTTTTTGTGATGTAGCGAACACAATGTGGAAACTTAAATATGAATTTGTACTTTGTTATTGTGTGTTCATTGTTTTCTGTTGTGTTGTCCCTATTCTGGATCTGTCTTGAGATGGCCACCCCCCCCCTCCCCCGCCCCTCAAAGAAAAAAAGGAAAAAAGGAAAAAGAAAAGAAAACATAGGAACAGTGGGGATTGGGCCTGAGTAGATAGAATAGATACAGAATTGTCGAAGACCTAATGTATATCCTTGTTCTTTAGGAGAAAATTATAATATATTAAGTATTAAAATTACATTATATATACTGTATATATATATATATATATATATATATATATATATAGATATAATTATATATATATATATATATTTTTTTTTAGAAATATGTATGTCTTGGTATTTCCCACAATATGTTCAGCCAGAAATGAACTATTATAGCAACATTCTGGCATAAACTTGAATAAAGGTTTAGCTATGTTAGTGAGACTAGTACATGGTGGGTGTACATACCTTGAACACAATCCCGCACACACATGGGCGTGTATTGCTCTAAAACCATACCTACCAGGCCAGGTGAGGTGAGACTGTGAGGCGTGTTACGATCCAGGTTCTCAAAGACACAGGGCTCTTCAACATTGGACTAGATAATGGCAAAATGTAACAACGGTAACACTAGATCCAACCCCTGTCTTAAACACTGGAAAACAAAACACCATTACCGCCCTGAGTCGTGCCTGGACAACGAGGTGTCCTATGACTCGGTAACTGGTGCACACACACTAGGCTGATGCTCGATGAAACAGCCTATTCTCAAACAGTAAAAGATTACTCGATTAGGTTACACAGAGAAAAGATAGTTCTATCTATCTATCTATTGCCTGACGCCGTGATCCCCGAAGGGGTGGCCACGAACGAACCGCCCCCATGCACCTCTGTCCCCAGTCAGTCGACGCCCCTCCCCCCAACCAGCACCACCTTCGTTCATGTACTTCCTCACTCCATCCTTCCACCTCATATTCGGTCTACCTCTCCCCCTCTGTCCCTCCACCTCGCTCTCATACACCCTCTTAGTCATTCTCTCGCTTTCCATACGTTCCATATGGCCGAACCATCTCAAGTTGTTCCTTTTCACACTTTCCAGCACATCTACCTCCACACCTTCTTCTTACTTCCTCATTAGTCTGTCTATCCCTCCATGTAACTCCGCACGCACTTAAGTAATTCATTTCCACGGCTCTCACTCTTGGTCTGAGTCTCTCAACAACGTCCATGCTTCGCTTCCGTAAGTCAGTGTCGGGATTACCACACTGTCATGCAAGGACTTCTTCACTTCCATACTGACCACCCTATTACATGTTACTGCTTTTAGCGTTCCTACAACCCTCTTCCCCTGTTGTACCCTCTCCCGCACCTCTTCATCCATAGTCCCATCTTTACTCAACACACTGCCAAGATACTTAATAGAGTTGACGATCTCCATAGCCTGACCGGTCAGCTTCACCTCACACTCTGTGACTTCACCCCTTTCGAAGACCATAACCTTGCTCTTCCCCGTATTTACCTTCAAATTCCGTTTTTCGCACACTGTTCCAAACTCATTTACCAGACCCTGCAAATCCCATTCATTATCACTCATCAGAACTGTATCATCCGCAAACAGCAGTATAGGTAGCTTCCACTCAATTCCCTCCCTTTTCAGCGATACACCAACATCCACTGCTCTTGATAGTATTTCTTTCATAACTCCATCCATATATACAGTAAACAACCACGGGGACATCACACACCCCTGTTTCAAACCAACATTCAGGTCAAAGAACTCGCTCTGCTCACTCTCCACACGTACTGCCGCCTTTGCACCTTTGCAAAGATAGTTAACGTGATTAATTAACGTTACGGTAGATACTCAAATAACTGGCACTCCTGTATTAAAGAAAGTGCAATGCTAGTCCTGCAACATCAACTGGAAACTTCTGAAATAAGTCTGATGCTGGGAAGATGTTCGTAAAGAATCTTGAACAATTATAATGCAGAATACGGGTCACAATAAATACTAGGACATATAGTAAAAATAGGCAGGCGAATAATAAAGACTGCGCAAAGGTAGTAATGCTCGACAACTAAAGAAATGCTTTGTGACACAACGCAACAGCCTACTAGGGTTGTGCAACTCAACAACAACCTCGGCTCAAAAGTGCAGTGAATAATAATGTTGCATACATATAATAATGGGGGCTTATCTCTAACCAGTGTCTGCTCAGTTAATAAAGTCTAGCTGGGGTATCAAGGCAGGGCAACAATGGGCGAGCATGCGGCTCGTAGCCTAACGTTGTCCGAAGGTGGTATAATGAAGATTACGTTATATGACGGGGATGCTCTCTTGATAAATCTAGATCTCTAGTACCTATTTCTATCCTGGCGATCCCTCAGAAGTCAACACAAAGAGGCAGCACTATGTTGTGAGGGATAGGCTATGGCCCTCTCACACCACAGCGCTGTGCTCGCAAAGTAAACCCACCCGAATACAACCTAGGCTCCCACAGTACCTGTCGATGTCGTGCAGGGCTTAGCTAACACTGCACACATCGGAGACAACGACACAGAAACCTTACCCCTAGTCTAGCTTTAGATAACCAAGCAGAATCACTCAACACCTTGCCAGGGAGACATATACCGGTCTACACCCTTCCCGAGAGATGACACACACGGAAAAGTCCGTCTCTCCAACCTCAATAAAGCATAATACCTCCTTAACCTAATACAGGGAAATATCTGAGAGCTTCGCGTACAATACGACTGGCCGACGGTGAATGTCTATGCTGAAACCAGAAGGGATGTTGAGTTTAATAAAGATTAGAGAATGAGAAAGGAGAAGTCGAGAGAGAGAAATAGTATGCAAAGTGGCGAGTATGGGGGACAGAATTGCAAAGGTTGTAGGTGATACGCGTGTCAGGCAAGCTCTGAGCTGGTAAAAAACACGAGGCCGCGATGGGCAGGGACTAGTTGACCACCCGGCCGCCAGCGCCGTCAGCGCCCAAGCGAGCCGCGTCATAGCTCACCCCGCTGCCAGGTGTACCCCCTCACCCTCTCTCGCTCGCCTCCCACACAAGCAACATTTATATTATAGCGAATATAAAATATAAGGCGCGGTCACAGACCAAAACAAAGACCATTTCTAGACTGTCTGTGGCAACACGACCCTAATGAAATAAAGCAGATCATTCTAGGACAACTGTAGCCTATCCCCCCATCCTGGCGAGCGCTAGCGAGCTGCAATGCCCCACGCAACCATTCTGCCAGCGCCGGGAGGCGTCACACCCCCCCCAAGATATGGGACACTCAACCATGAGCCCATATCTGAACAGGCAGAATGTCGCTAGAATCTGCCACTCCTAACCACTCTGCCACTCATGGAATGCAAGCTCAGTCTCCTCAAAAAAATACAACAACATTTATATAAAAACAAATCTTATCACCCTTCCCAAATATAATACATTAATTCATAACATTGTGCTCCCAGAGCGAGCTTTAAGAAGCACAGCCTACTGAGGGAAAATCATCTGCACTCAGTACTCAACTACAATATTATCTTAAAATTATTTATCAAAAAGAAAGAGTTTTTATTTAATTTTTTCATATTATATGTTAATGTTGTTTTTGGTGGCTACTATAGATGTAGCCTAATTTTCTTCAAATCAAAGCCAACAACTCCTGCCCTGCGACCCTACGCTGATGCTACACACGCGAGCCAACAAGCACCAGCGCAAAAATACACCGCGAGCCAAGACAGGAGGCTATACCAACAGACTGTGGTAGCCTACCCCGGATCCTCCACCCGCGACAAACAGTCCGCAATCACATTCTCACAACCGGCAATATGGCGAATGTCTAAGTTGTACTCTTGCAACATGAGCGACCATCTGGTCAGCCTCATATTCCGGTTGTGGAATTGATTGAGGAATTTAAGCGGGTGGTGGTCGGTATACACTACCACGACTGGCCCATAGGCAGGAACATAGACCCCAAAGTGTCTGAGCGCTAACACGATTGCCAACAGTTCCTTTTCAACAACCGAATAGTTTTTCTGTGCTGAATTAAATTTCTTTGAAAAGAAACTGACTGGATGCTCAAGACCTTCCTCGTCTGTCTGCAAAAGTACGGCACAAGCCCCTACTCCGCTGGCATCAGTCGCCAACTGAAATGGTCGTTCAAAGTCCGGGGCCCTGAGGATAGGGTGAGTGCATAAAAGGTGTTTAACTACTCGAAACGCCTGCTCACACTCAAGTGCCCAGCTGAACTTTTTATCTTTGGCTAGTAGATCTGTCAAAGGAGCTAACACAGTAGAATAGCCTCTTATAAAGCGGCGGTAATACCCAATCATGCCCAAAAATCTCATGATCTGCCGCTTGGTGGTCGGCCTGGGGAACAAATCGATAGCCTGTATCTTCTGTTGGGGCGGGCTCACCTGCCCTAACCCAACCACAAACCCCAGATACTGCACCGTGGCTTGCACAAAGTCACACTTGCCCAGATTAACCACCAAGCCTGCTTTACTAAGTTGACTAAATAAGGCTTCTATGTGCTCACAGTGACTTTGGAAATCGTTGTCATAAATGATCACGTCATCAAGGTAGACAGTACAGTTTGGGATGTCTGCTACGAAGTCGTTCACTAAGCTCTGGAAAGTGGCCGGTGCATTTTTCAGACCATATGGCATCACGTTGCAACGGTAAGTACTGCCATCCACCACAAACCTGCACACCTCTTTAGCCCGCTCAAACCGAGACTCTCTCCAGGTACTTCTCTTGCCGCGAACAAAAACCTCTTGCGGGTAACCATACCGCGAGCAATACAAGAGCAGGTTCCGGACAACAGTTTTCGCCGTGCCATTTCTCATTGGATATGCATCAGGATAACGAGTGGCCACATTCATGATAGTTATTAGAAATTTAGTACCGGCACTAGTAGGGGGTAGGGGTCCGACCATATCAATGATGACCTTACTAAAGGGCGGTCCACTGACAGGAATGGGGTGCAACCGGGCTCTCGGAATTGTTTGGTTAGGTTTTCCAACCCTCTGGCACGTATGACACCTTGCTATCCAGGTTACCACCTGCCCCTTCAACCCCGGCCACCAAAACAATTTTTCTAAAGCCGCCACCGTTTTTCTCACCCCTAGATGTCCTGCCAGTGGTATGTCATGCGCCAACCTCAGTAGGCTATCCCTGCACTCCCATGGCACCACCAACTGGTCCACTACTCCGGACCCCTCTTGCCAACTACGTTTAGGGTCTTGAAAACGCCTATAGAGGATGCCTTCTAAATAAAAAAAATCTCCTGGCTGTGCATCGCCGTCCTCGTCGAGCTCTACAGCTCCATTAGCACACGTTTGGAGCTCAGGGTCCTCTAGTTGCAACCGACGTATATCTGAGGGTGCCAAGCGATCTAACTGTTCCCGGAGCAATGCATGACCTTCCCCAATACTGGGCTGCTCCCTCTGTCTCTCTCGATGTACATAACGTTGCTGTCGTGGAGACTCGTCATGCCCAGCCTCGTCACTCTCGATGACAGGCCCAGGGGCTACTCCAGAATTAAGTAAGGGTGCTAATACTGAATCACCCAGGAGAGCCGCCGAGTCAAAACTCTTAAAACCAACTCCAGCTTTAGTTTCCTCCTGTTGATCGTTCCTCCGCTGGTCTGAAGACGGAGGACTGGGCTGTGACACTTTAGCTGCCCGAGCTCGGGTGACAACACACGCCATGGGTTGTGTCTGGCACCACTCGACCCACTCTTGCTCTTCCCTACTCACGTCGGCCGGCCTCTCGGCAACGACTAAGGGTAGAACCTCAGAAGCGGGCATTGCAAAGTCGTTGCCGAGAAGAAGGTCGACGCCCTCCACTGGCAGTTTCTCCACAATCCCGACATCCAATTCACGTGCCACCCCATCCACCTCCAACTCCAACCGCACCAGCGGGTATGACCGAGTTGCATTAATACCCTGCACCACCACTACCCGAGCCGCGTTTATAGGGTAGCCAGTCAAGTTTTTCATCCGAGTCTGGGAAGCACCTGTATCACGCAAGACCTCTACTCCATGCTTGCGCCCCGCCCACATCACGCAACCCCGCCCTCTATGGTCGCAAAAAACATCCTGAGTACGGTTCGAGCCTCCCAGGTGCTTCTGCATTGGCTGTGCCTCAGCCTCTGACGAACTGCCCCGGGCAAACTCAGATGACTTCGGAGACACACCAATGTTGCAGGCCAAAGACACAGCTGCTGTAGGTGGTTTGCTAGGACAGACTCTTGCAAAGTGCCCCTCTTTATGACAATGATAACACTCCAACTCCCCTTTGGGCTTCCCTTGGTACTGGGAAGGGCCCGGCCCCTTCTTAAATGGGACGGTGCTAGTCTTGTGGTCAGTCTTGGTATCATGGCTCTTGTACTTGTTTGCATAAGGTATATCACTAACTCGGGGGGGTGAGGCGTCACGCCCCTTGTTACCTGCCTCACTACGCTGGGCAGACCCGCACCCACGAATTAGTGATAGCCGGAGGTCAGCCATCTCAGCTGCCTCCTGTAGAGTTTTTGGTTGCTTTTCTTTAAGGTTTAACGTCAGGTCGCCGCCCGTGCATTTGAAAAACTGCTCTAAAAGCACCAACTGTTTAATGTCGTCAAACGTAGTAGCTTTCTCCGACCTCAGCCAATTCCCAAAAGCATCGGACAGCTCCCGGGCATGCTCCAAAAAGGTGCTCTCCCGACCCTTGGTAACACCCCGGAATTTCAACCTGTACGTCTCTGGTTGTAGTTCGTATGCTCTCAGGACAGCCTCCTTGAGTTCCTCGTAGATAATACACGACTCTATCGGCAATGCATCATAAGCCCTGAGTCCCTTGCCCACAAGTCTAGAGGAAACAAGTGCTGCCCATTTATTCTCTGGCCACTGGTGTTCCTGGCACTTCTTCTCAAAGCGTGTGAACAATTCTGTTACACCACTCTCATCAAACACCGGAACCAGTTTCAATAAGTGCGAGAGAGGTTGATCATGAGCACGGTTACCAGCCCCAAGTCGCTGTCCCGTTGTCTCTACTCGCGACTTCTCTACGTCCCTGTCGGCACAGTACCTAGTCGACTCAGCTTAGATTTTTGCTAGCTCTATTTGCTGCTCACCTGCCCTGATAGCCTTTCTCTCTTCGATCTTACCTAATTCGAGCTGAAGCAATAATTCTGGAGATAACCCTTGAGGAGGTGAAGGTGCTACAATGTTTGAAATTACCGGTGGTCCCCCAAGGGGCAACCCACCCTGCCAGTCACCACCCCCCTGCGGAAGCGTACCCGGGGTCGGCAAACTACTGGGATGGCTGGGAGTCGAGTGTAGGGGAAGCATGGCCGAAGGGCTCTGAGCACTCAACCTATCTCGCTCACCAGTCACCCTGCCCAGTACACACGTTATCAAGTTATCGTCATGCTGCTAGTAACCGCATGACCGATAGCTGTGGCCAGGCATTGAAGACCGTACCGATCCATACCCTCCAACCGCTCGGCAGTAACAGGCCATTGCAAAAAATATCCTAGCATCCTCCTCACAGTTCACCCGATTAACCCTTTCATCATGCTGCTGTTCCTCAGTTTCGACATTACGTACTGTGTCTCCATTCTCCTCTGACCCGGTATAAGACATGATGCTCACAAAAATTTCTCACCACAATATTCAGAAAAGAAGTCCCCCAAACTCTTATGTAGCACTATTCACTTGCCAAAAATGTCTGAAGACTCTCAAGTGCTATACTACTTTGCCAAAAAAAAATTATCGTGCCCACTATATTCCTCAATAAAACAAATGACCACAACAATCCTGCAATTATCTCTTAGTTCACAAGATCCTGAGCTAGGTCGCCATTTGTTACGATCCAGGTTCTCAAAGACACAGGGCTCTTCAACATTGGACTAGATAATGGCAAAATGCAACAACGGTAACACTAGATCCAACCCCTGCCTTAAACACTGGAAAACAAAACACCATTACCGCCCTGAGTCGTGCCTGGACAACGAGGTATCCTATGACTCGGTAACTGGTGCACACACACTAGGCTGACGCTCGATGAAACAGCCTATTCTCAAACAGTAAAAGATTACTCGATTAGGTTACACAAAGAAAAGATAGTTAACGTGATTAATTAACGTTACGGTAGATACTCAAATAACTGGCACTCCTGTATTAAAGAAAGTGCAATGCTAGTCCTGCAACATCAACTGAAAACTTCTGAAATAAGTCTGATGCTGGGAAGATGTTCGTAAAGAATCTTGAACAATTATAATGCAGAATACGGGTCACAATAAATACTAGGACATATAGTAATAATAGGCAGGCGAATAATAAAGACTGCGCAAAGGTAGTAATGCTCGACAACTAAAGAAATGCTTCGTGACACAACGCAACAGCCTACTAGGGTTGTGCAACTCAACAACAACCTCGGCTCAAAAGTGCAGTGAATAATAATGTTGCATACATATAATAATGGGGTCTTATCTCTAACCAGTGTCTGCTCAGTTAATAAAGTCTAGCTGGGGTATCAAGGCAGGGCAACAATGGGCGAGCATGCGGCTCGTAGCCTAACGTTGTCCGAAGGTGGTATAATGAAGATTACGTTATATGACGGAGATGCTCTCTTGATAAATCTAGGTCTCTAGTACCTAGTTCTATCCTGGCGATCCCTCAGAAGTCAACACAAAGAGGCAGCACTATGTTGTAAGGGATAGGCTATGGCCCTCTCACACCACAGCGCTGTGCTCGCAAAGTAAACCCACCCGAAGACAACCTAGGCTCTCACAGTACCTGTCGATGTCGTGCAGGGCTTAGCTAACACTGCACACATCGGAGACAACGACATAGTAACCTTACCCCTAGTCTAGCTTTAGATAACCAAGCAGAATCACTCAACACCTTGCCAGGGAGACATATACCGGTCTACACCCTTCCCGATAGAGGACACACACGGAAAAGTCCGTCTCTCCAACCTCAATAAAGCATAATACCTCCTTAACCTAATACAGGGAAATATCTGAGAGCTTCGCGTACAATACGACTGGCCGACGGTGAACGTCTATGCTGAAACCAGAAGGGATGTTGAGTTTAATAAAGATTAGAGAATGAGAAAGGAGAAGTCGAGAGAGAGAAATAGTATGCAAAGTGGCGAGTATGGGGGACAGAATTGCAAAGGATGTAGGTGATACGCGTTTCAGGCAAGCTCTGAGCTGGTAAAAAACACGAGGCCGCGATGGGCAGGGACTAGTTGACCACCCGGCGACCAACGCCGTCAGCGCCCAAGCGAGCCGCGTCATAGCTCACCCCGCTGCCAGGTGTACCCCCTCACCCTCTCTCGCTCGCCTCCCACACAAGCAACATTTATATTATAGCGAATATAAAATATAAGGCGCGGTCACAGACCAAAACAAAGACCATTTCTAGAGTGTCTGTGGCAACACGACCCTAATGAAATAAAGCAGATCATTCTAGGACAACTGTAGCCTATCCCCCCATCCTGGCGAGCGCTAGCGAGCTGCAATGCCCCACGCAACCATTCTGCCAGCGCCGGGAGGCGTCACAGGCGAAACTGTGTGAAGTGAGACTGTGTGTGGTGAGACTGTGTGAGGTGAAACTGTGTGAGTTGAGACTGTATGAGGTGAGACTGTATGAGGTGAGACTGTGTGAGGTGATACTGTGTGAGGTGAAATTGTGTGAGGTGATACTGTGTGAGGTGAGACTGTGTGTAGTGATACTGTGTGAGGTGATACTGTGTGAGGTGATACTGTATGAGGTGATACTGCGTGAGGTGATACTGTGTGAGGTGAGACTGTATGAGGTGATACTGTGTGTAGTGAGACTGTGTGAGGTGAGATTGCGTGAGGTGATACTGTGTGAGGTGATACTGCGTGAGGTGATACTGTGTGAGGTGAGACTGTATGAGGTGATACTGTGTGTAGTGAGACTGTGTGAGGTGAGATTGTGTGAGGTGATACTGTGTGAGGTGAAACTGTGTGTAGTGATACTGTGTGAGGTGATACTGTGTGAGGTGAAACTGTGTGAGGTTAGACTGTGTGTAGTGAGACTGTGTGAGGTGAGACTGTGTGAGGTGAAACTGTGTGAGGTGAAACTGTGTGAGGTTAGACTGTGTGTAGTGAGACTGTGTGAGGTGAGACTGTGTGAGGTGAAACTGTGTGAGGTTAGACTGTGTGTAGTGGGACTGTGTGAGGTTAGACTGTGTGTAGTGAGACTGTGTGAGGTGAGACTGTGTGAGGTGAAACTGTGTGAGGTTAGACTGTGTGTAGTGAGACTGTGTGAGGTGAAACTGTGTGAAGTGAGACTGTATGAGGTGAGACTGTGTGAAGTGAGACTGTATGAGGTGAGACTGTGTGAAGTGAGACTGTGTGAGGTGAAACTGTGAAGTGAGACTGTATGAGGTGAAACTGTGAGGTGAGATTGTATGAGGTGAAAATGTGTGAGGTGAGACTGTGTGAGGTGAGACTGTATGAGGTGAGCCTGTGTGAGGTGAAACTGTGTGAGTTGAGACTGCATGAGGTGAGACTGTGTGAGGTGAGATTGTGTGAGGTGAAACTGTATGATGTGAGACTGCATGAGGTGAGCCTATGTGAGTTGAGTTTGTGAGGTGAGACTGTGTGAGGTGAGACTGTTTGAGGTGAGACTGTATGAGGTGAGACTGTATGAGGTGATACTGTGTGAGGTGAGACTGTATGAGGTGAGACTGTGAAGTGAGACTGTATAGGGTGAGACTGTATCAGGTGAAACTGTGTGAGGTGAGACTGTATGAGGTGAGAATGTGTGAGGTGAACCGTGTGAGGTGAGACTGTGTGAGGTGAGACTGTGTGAGGTGAAACTGTATTAGTTGAGACTGTGTGTAGTGAGACTGTGTGAGGTGAGACTGTGTGAGGTGAAACTGTATGAGGTGAGACTGTGTGAGATGAGACTGTATGAGGTGAAACAGTGTGTAGTGAGACTCTGTGAGGTGAGACTGTGTGAAGTGAGACTGTATGAGGTGAGACTGTGTGAAGTGAGACTGTGTGAGGTGAGACTGTGTGAAGTGAGACTACAAAGGAGTACAAAGGAGTAAAAAGGAAATCAAGCAACAACAGATCTAGTGACCCTTCTAGGCTGCTTGTCCTCCAAAACACTAAGGATCAATTGTCCAAACATTGGTTTAGAGTGGGTAAGGGAACATTGGAAAGGGAACTACTGCCCTGGAACTAATGTCCGTGGCAGGATTACGAAGTTAGTAGGGGACAGATGGGTTAGTAACTGAGGGGAGGATAAAATAAAGTTATTCATTTACAAACGCATTCAGTAGTGGGTTTGATGCGAGATATTTGTCTAGGCAAAGTTTAAATGAATCAACGGTGCTGCAGTCTATAACATCTCAGGGAAGCCCATTCCATAAGTTGACAACTCGATTGAAGAAGAAATTCTTAGCTTCGTGTGAATTAAAAGATTTACCAATAATTTTGCAACCGTTTCCCCGCGTGTAATTAGATTGGTCGATAGTGAAGTTCTTACTACAGTTCATATTGTGGATGCCTTTGATGATTTTGAACACTTGAAGTAAGTCGCCTCTTAATCTGCGCTGGGTTAAAGGAAATAGATTTAATTCTCTAAGACACTCCTCGTATTGTTTGTTCTTTAGGCTAGGTATCATTTTGGTAACTCTACGTTGAACTCGTTCTAGCTTGTCTATATCTTTTTGGTAATAAGGGCACCAGGATTGAACGCAGTATTCCAGAAGAGGGCGGACTAAGGAATTGTAAAGTATTAGGATACGTCTTTGGACTTATGCTCAAATGACCTGCCCATAAAGCCAATTATTTTGTTTGCCTTCTTAATTAACAACTTCTGAACATTGTTGACTCGGTTTTAGGTTACTCGATAGTGTTACTCCCAGATCGGTTTCTCTGTTTACATTCTTAAGCTGAGTGTCATTCATCAAATAGTTTGCTTTCTCATTTTGGTATCCGATATGTAGTACTTTACATTTATCCGCATTGAAACTCATTTGCCAAATTTGAGCCCAACATGACAACTTATCTAGATTAAGTTGCATATCGTCAACTTGTCCTTTTGAGAGTACGCTATTTGCAATTTTTGTATCGTCAGCAAATTTTGAGATTGTACAGGTGAGACCCTCATCTATGTCATTGATGTAAATTAGAAAGAGAACTGGTCTTAGTACCGATCCCTGGGGTACCCCGCTACTTACATTGGTCCATTTAGATGCCTTACCGTTTATGACTACTCTTTGCTTTCTGTTACTGAGCCAATTTTCTATCCATTTCAACACACCGTCTTGTCTGTATGAGGTGAGACTCTATGAGGTGAAACTGTGTGAGATGAGAGTGTATGAGGTGCAAATGTGGGAGGTGAGCCTGTATGAGGTGAGACTGTATGAAGAGAGACTGTGTGAGGTGAGACTGTATGAGGTGAGACTGTGTGAGGTGAGACTGTAGGAGGTGAGACTGTTTGAGGTGAGTCTGTGTGAGGTGAGACTATGTGAGGTGAGACTGTATGAGGTGAGACTTTATGAGGTGAGACTGTGTGAGGTGATACTGTGTGTAGTGAGACTGTGAGGTGAGACTGTGTGAGGTGAAACTGTGTGAGGTGAGATTGTGTGAGGTGAGACTGTATTAGGTGAGACACTGTGAGGTGAGACTGTATGAGACTGAGTAGATAGAATAGATACAGAATTGTCGAAGACCTAATGTATATCCTTGTTCTTTAGGATATAATATAATGTAATATGTATTAAAATGACATGATATATATATCTATCTATCTATCTATTGCCTGACGCCACGATCCCCGAAGGGGTGGCCACGAACGAACCGCCCCCATGCACCTCTGTCCCCAGTCAGTCAACGCCCCTCCCCCCAACCAGCACCGCCTTCGTTCATGTAGTTCCTCACTCCATCCTTCCACCTCATATTCGGTCTACCTCTCCCCCTCTGTCCCTCCACCTCGCTCTCGTACACCCTCTTAGTCATTCTCTCGCTTTCCATACGTTCCATATGGCCGAACCATCTCAAGTTGTTCCTTTTCACACTTTCCAGCACATTTACCTCCACACCACACCTCCTTCTTACTTCCTCATTAGTCTGTCTATCCCTCCATGTAACTCCGCACGCACTCCTTAAGTAATTCATTTCCACTGCTCTCACTCTTGGTCTGAGTCTCTCAACCAACGTCCATGCTTCGCTTCCGTAAGTCAGTGTCGGGATTACCACACTGTCATGCAAGGACTTCTTCACTTCCATACTGACCACTCTATTTCTTGTTACTGCTTTTAGCGTTCCTACAACCCTCTTCCCCTGTTGTACCCTCTCCCGCACCTCTTCATCCATAGTCCCATCTTTACTCAACACACTGCCCAGATACTTAAAAGAGTTGACGATCTCCATAGCCTGACCGTTCAGCTTCACCTCACACTCTGTGACTTCACCCCTTTCGAAGACCATAACCTTGCTCTTCCCCGTATTTACCTTCAAATTCCGTTTTTCGCACACTGTTCCAAACTCATTTACAAGACCCTGCAACTCCCATTAATTATCACTCATCAGAACTGTATCATCCGCAAACAGCAGTATAGGTAGCTTCCACTCAATTCCCTCCCTTTTCAGCGATACACCAACATCCACTGCTCTTGATAGTATTTCTTTCATAACTCCATCCATATATACAGTAAACAACCACGGGGACATCACACACCCCTGTTTCAAACCAACATTCAGGTCAAAGAACTCGCTCTGCTCACTCTCCACTTATGTGATATATATATAAATATATATATATATATATATATATATATATATATAAATATACATTTTTTTTTTTTTTTAAATATGTATTTCTTGGTATTTCCCACGATATGTTCGGCCAGAAATGAACTATTATACCAACATTCTGGCATAAACTTGAATAAAGGTTTAGCTATGTTAGTGAGACTGGAGCCCCCCCCTCCCCCCGGGCCGTACATGGTGGGTTTACATACCTTGAACAAAACCCCACACACACATGGGCGCGTATTGCCCTAAAACCATACCTACCAGCCCTGTTGAGGTGAGACTGTGAGGCGAGACTGTGTGGTGAGACTGTGTGAGGTGAAACTGTGTGAGTTGAGACTGTTCGAGGTGAGACTGTTTGAGGTGAGACTGTGTGAGGTGATACTGTGTGAGGTGAAACTGTGTGAGGTGATACTGTGTGTAATGAGACTGTGTGAGGTGAAACTGTGTGAGGTGAAACTGTGTGAGGTGAGACTCTGTGAGGTGAGATTGTGTGAGGTGAGACTGTATTAGGTGAGACTGTATGAGGTGAGACTGTGTGAGGTGAGACTGTGAGGTGAGACTGTATGAGGTGAAACTGTGTGAGGTGAGAATGTGTGGGGTGAGACTGTGAGGTGAGACTGTGTGAGGTGAAACTGTGTTAGTTGAGACTGTGTGAGGTGAAACTGTGTGTAGTGAGACTGTGTGAGGTGAGACTGTATGAGGTGAGACTGTATGAGGTGAGACTGTGTGAGGTGAGACTGAGTGAGGTGAGACTGTATCAGGTGAGACTGTATGAGGTGATACTGTGTGAGGTGACACTGTGTGAAGTGATACTGTATGTAGTGAGACTGTGTGAGGTGAGACTGTGTGAGGTGAGACTGTATGAGGTGATACTGTGTGAGGTGAAACTGTGTGAGGTGATACTGTATGTAGTGAGACTGTGTGAGGTGAGACTGTGTGAGGTGAAACTGTGTGAGGTTTGACTGTGTGAGATGAGACTGTGTGAGGTGATACTGTGTGAGGTGATACTGTGTGAGGTGATACAGTGTGAGGTGAGACTGTGTGAGATGAGACTGTGTGAGGTGAGACTGTGTGAGGTGAAACTGTGTGAGGTGAAACTGTGTGAGGTGAGACTGTGTGAGGTGAGACTGTGTGAGGTGAGACTGTGTGAGGTGAAACTGTGTGAGGTGAGACTGTGTGAGTGGAAACTGTGTGAGGTGAGACTGTTTGAGGTGAGACTGTGTGAGGTGAGACTGTGTGAGGTGAAACTATTTGAGGTGAGACTGTGTGAGGTGAGACTGTGTGAGGTGAAACTGTGTGAGGTGAGACTGTGAGGTGAGACTGTCAGAGGTGAAACTGTGTGAGGTGAGACTGTGTGAGGTGAGACTGTGAGGTGATACTGTGTGAGGTGAAACTGTGTGAGGTGATACTGTGTGTAGTGAGACTGTGTGAGGTGAAACTGTGTGAGGTGAGACTGTGTGAGGTGAGATTGTGTGAGGTGAGACTGTATTAAGTGAGACTGTATGAGGTGAGACTGTATGAGGTGAGACGGTATGAGGTGAAACTGTGTGAGGTGAGACTGTGTGAAGTGAGACTGTATGAGTTGAGACTGTGTGAAGTAAGACTGTATGAGGTGAGACTGTTTGAGGTGAGACTGTGTGAGGTGAGACTGTGTGAGGTGAAACTGTTTGAGGTAGACTGTGTGAGGTGAGACTGTGTGAGGTGAAACTGTGTGAGGTGAAACTGTGTGAGGTTAGACTGTGTGTAGTGAGACTGTGTGAGGTGAGACTGTGTGAGGTGAAACTGTGTGAGGTTAGACTGTGTGTAGTGGGACTGTGTGAGGTTAGACTGTGTGTAGTGAGACTGTGTGAGGTGAGACTGTGTGAGGTGAAACTGTGTGAGGTTAGACTGTGTAGTGAGACTGTGTGAGGTGAAACTGTGTGAAGTGAGACTGTATGAGGTGAGACTGTGTGAAGTGAGACTGTATGAGGTGAGACTGTGTGAAGTGAGACTGTGTGAGGTGAAACTGTGAAGTGAGACTGTATGAGGTGAAACTGTGAGGTGAGATTGTATGAGGTGAAAATGTGTGAGGTGAGACTGTGTGAGGTGAGACTGTATGAGGTGAGCCTGTGTGAGGTGAAACTGTGTGAGTTGAGACTGCATGAGGTGAGACTGTGTGAGGTGAGATTGTGTGAGGTGAAACTGTGTGATGTGAGACTGCATGAGGTGAGCCTATGTGAGTTGAGTTTGTGTGAGGTGAGACTGTGTGAGGTGAGACTGTTTGAGGTGAGACTGTATGAGGTGAGACTGTATGAGGTGATACTGTGTGAGGTGAGACTGTATGAGGTGAGACTGTGAAGTGAGACTGTATAGGGTGAGACTGTATCAGGTGAAACTGTGTGAGGTGAGACTGTATGAGGTGAGAATGTGTGAGGTGAACCGTGTGAGGTGAGACTGTGTGAGGTGAGACTGTGTGAGGTGAAACTGTATTAGTTGAGACTGTGTGTAGTGAGACTGTGTGAGGTGAGACTGTGTGAGGTGAAACTGTATGAGGTGAGACTGTGTGAGATGAGACTGTATGAGGTGAAACAGTGTGTAGTGAGACTGTGTGAGGTGAGACTGTGTGAAGTGAGACTGTATGAGGTGAGACTGTGTGAAGTGAGACTGTGTGAGGTGAGACTGTGTGAAGTGAGACTACAAAGGAGTACAAAGGAGTAAAAAGGAAATCAAGCAACAACAGATCTAGTGACCCTTCTAGGCTGCTTGTCCTCCAAAACACTAAGGATCAATTGTCCAAACATTGGTTTAGAGTGGGTAAGGGAACATTGGAAAGGGAACTACTGCCCTGGAACTAATGTCCGTGGCAGGATTACGAAGTTAGTAGGGGACAGATGGGTTAGTAACTGAGGGGAGGATAAAATAAAGTTATTCATTTACAAACGCATTCAGTAGTGGGTTTGATGCGAGATATTTGTCTAGGCAAAGTTTAAATGAATCAACGGTGCTGCAGTCTATAACATCTCAGGGAAGCCCATTCCATAAGTTGACAACTCGATTGAAGAAGAAATTCTTAGCTTCGTGTGAATTAAAAGATTTACCAATAATTTTGCAACCGTTTCCCCGCGTGTAATTAGATTGGTCGATAGTGAAGTTCTTACTACAGTTCATATTGTGGATGCCTTTGATGATTTTGAACACTTGAAGTAAGTCGCCTCTTAATCTGCGCTGGGTTAAAGGAAATAGATTTAATTCTCTAAGACACTCCTCGTATGGTTTGTTCTTTAGGCTAGGTATCATTTTGGTAACTCTACGTTGAACTCGTTCTAGCTTGTCTATATCTTTTTGGTAATAAGGGCACCAGGATTGAACGCAGTATTCCAGAAGAGGGCGGACTAAGGAATTGTAAAGTATTAGGATACGTCTTTGGACTTATGCTCAAATGACCTGCCCATAAAGCCAATTATTTTGTTTGCCTTCTTAATTAACAACTTCTGAACATTGTTGACTCGGCTTTAGGTTACTCGATAGTGTTACTCCCAGATCGGTTTCTCTGTTTACATTCTTAAGCTGAGTGTCATTCATCAAATAGTTTGCTTTCTCATTTTGGTATCCGATATGTAGTACTTTACATTTATCCGCATTGAAACTAATTTGCCAAATTTGGGCCCAACATGACAACTTATCTAGATTAAGTTGCATATCGTCAACTTGTCCTTTTGAGAGTACGCTATTTGCAATGTTTGTATCGTCAGCAAATTTTGAGATTGTACAGGTGAGACCCTCATCTATGTCATTGATGTAAATTAGAAAGAGAACTGGTCTTAGTACCGATCCCTGGGGTACCCCGCTATTTACATTGGTCCATTTAGATGCCTTACCGTTTATGACTACTCTTTGCTTTCTGTCACTGAGCCAATTTTCTATCCCTTTCAACACACCATCTTGTCTGTATGAGGTGAGACTCTATGAGGTGAAACTGTGTGAGATGAGAGTGTATGAGGTGAAAAAGTGGGAGGTGAGCCTGTATGAGGTGAGACTGTATAAAGAGAGACTGTGTGAGGTGAGACTGTATGAGGTGAGACTGTTTGAGGTGAGTCTGTGTGAGGTGAGACTATGTGAGGTGAGACTGTATGAGGTGAGACTTTATGAGGTGAGACTGTGTGAGGTGATACTGTGTGTAGTGAGACTGTGAGGTGAGACTGTGTGAGGTGAAACTGTGTGAGGTGAGATTGTGTGAGGTGAGACTGTATTAGGTGAGACACTGTGAGGTGAGACTGTATGAGACTGAGTAGATAGAATAGATACAGAATTGTCGAAGACCTAATGTATATCCTTGTTCTTTAGGATATAATATAATGTAATATGTATTAAAATGACATGATATATATCTATCTATCTATCTATTGCCTGACGCCGCGATCCCCGAAGGGGTGGCCACGAACGAACCGCCCCCATGCACCTCTGTCCCCAGTCAGTCGACGCCCCTCCCCCCAACCAGCACCGCCTTCGTTCATGTAGTTCCTCACTCCATCCTTCCACCTCATATTCGGTCTACCTCTCCCCCTCTGTCCCTCCACCTCGCTCTCGTACACCCTCTTAGTCATTCTCTCGCTTTCCATACGTTCCATATGGCCGAACCATCTCAAGTTGTTCCTTTTCACACTTTCCAGCACATCTACCTCCACACCACACCTCCTTCTTACTTCCTCATTAGTCTGTCTATCCCTCCATGTAACTCCGCACGCACTCCTTAAGTAATTCATTTCCACTGCTCTCACTCTTGGTCTGAGTCTCTCAACCAACGTCCATGCTTCGCTTCCGTAAGTCAGTGTCGGGATTACCACACTGTCATGCAAGGACTTCTTCACTTCCATACTGACCACCCCTTTTCTTGTTACTGCTTTTAGCGTTCCTACAACCCTCTTCCCCTGTTGTACCCTCTCCCGCACCTCTTCATCCATAGTCCCATCTTTACTCAACACACTGCCCAGATACTTAAAAGAGTTGACGATCTCCATAGCCTGACCGTTCAGCTTCACCTCACACTCTGTGACTTCACCCTTTCGAAGACCATAACCTTGCTCTTCCCCGTATTTACCTTCAAATTCCGTTTTTCGCACACTGTTCCAAACTCATTTACAAGACCCTGCAACTCCCATTAATTATCACTCATCAGAACTGTATCATCCGCAAACAGCAGTATAGGTAGCTTCCACTCAATTCCCTCCCTTTTCAGCGATACACCAACCACTGCTCTTGATAGTATTTCTTTCATAACTCCATCCATATATACAGTAAACAACCACGGGGACATCACACACCCCTGTTTCAAACCACATTCAGGTCAAAGAACTCGCTCTGCTCACTCTCACTTAGGTGATATATATATATCTATATATATATATATATATATATATATATATATATATAAATATACATTTTTTTTGTTTTTTAAATATGTATTTCTTGGTATTTCCCACGATATGTTCGGCCAGAAATGAACTATTATACCAACATTCTGGCATAAACTTGAATAAAGGTTTAGCTATGTTAGTGAGACTGGAGCCCCCCCTCCCCCCGGGCCGTACATGGTGGGTTTACATACCTTGAACACAACCCCACACACACATGGGGGCGTATTGCCCTAAAACCATACCTACAAGCCCTGTTGAGGTGAGACTGTGAGGCGAGACTGTGTGGTGAGACTGTGTGAGGTGAAACTGTGTGAGACTGTTCGAGGTGAGACTGTTTGAGGTGAGACTGTGTGAGGTGATACTGTGTGAGGTGAAACTGTGTGAAGTGATACTGTGTGTAATGAGACTGTGTGAGGTGAAACTGTGTGAGGTGAAACTGTGTGAGGTGAGACTCTGTGAGGTGAGATTGTGAGGTGAGACTGTATTAGGTGAGACTGTATGAGGTGAGACTGTGTGAGGTGAGACTGTGAGGTGAGACTGTATGAGGTGAAACTGTGTGAGGTGAGAATGTGGGTGAGACTGTGAGGTGAGACTGTGTGAGGTGAAACTGTGTTAGTTGAGACTGTGTGAGGTGAAACTGTGTGTAGTGAGACTGTGTGAGGTGAGACTGTATGAGGTGAGACTGTATGAGGTGAGACTGTGTGAGGTGAGACTGAGTGAGGTGAGACTGTATCAGGTGAGACTGTATGAGGTGATACTGTGTGAGGTGAAACTGTGTGAAGTGATACTGTATGTAGTGAGACTGTGTGAGGTGAGACTATGTGAGGTGAGACTGTATGAGGTGATACTGTGTGAGGTGAAACTGTGTGAGGTGATACTGTATGTAGTGAGACTGTGTGAGGTGAGACTGTGTGAGGTGAAACTGTGTGAGGTTGACTGTGTGAGATGAGACTGTGTGAGGTGATACTGTGTGAGGTGATACTGTGTGAGGTGATACAGTGTGAGGTGAGACTGTGTGAGATGAGACTGTGTGAGGTGAGACTGTGTGAGGTGAAACTGTGTGAGGTGAAACTGTGTGAGGTGAGACTGTGTGAGGTGAGACTGTGTGAGGTGAGACTGTGTGAGGTGAAACTGTGTGAGGTGAGACTGTGTGAGTGGAAACTGTGTGAGGTGAGACTGTTTGAGGTGAGACTGTGTGAGGTGAGACTGTGTGAGGTGAAACTATTTGAGGTGAGACTGTGTGAGGTGAGACTGTGTGAGGTGAAACTGTGTGAGGTGAGACTGTGAGGTGAGACTGTCAGAGGTGAAACTGTGTGAGGTGAGACTGTGTGAGGTGAGACTGTGAGGTGATACTGTGTGAGGTGAAACTGTGTGAGGTGATACTGTGTGTAGTGAGACTGTGTGAGGTGAAACTGTGTGAGGTGAGACTGTGTGAGGTGAGATTGTGTGAGGTGAGACTGTATTAAGTGAGACTGTATGAGGTGAGACTGTATGAGGTGAGACGGTATGAGGTGAAACTGTGTGAGGTGAGACTGTGTGATGTAAGACTGTATGAGTTGAGACTGTGTGAAGTAAGACTGTATGAGGTGAGACTGTTTGAGGTGAGACTGTGTGAGGTGAGACTGTGTGAGGTGAAACTGTTTGAGGTGAGACTGTGTGAGGTGAGACTGTGTGAGGTGAAACTGTGTGAGGTGAAACTGTGTGAGGTTAGACTGTGTGTAGTGAGACTGTGTGAGGTGAGACTGTGTGAGGTGAAACTGTGTGAGGTTAGACTGTGTGTAGTGGGACTGTGTGAGGTTAGACTGTGTGTAGTGAGACTGAGTGAGGTGAGACTGTGTGAGGTGAAACTGTGTGAGGTTAGACTGTGTGTAGTGAGACTGTGAGGTGATACTGTGTGAGGTGAAACTGTGTGAGGTGATACTGTGTGTAGTGAGACTGTGTGAGGTGAAACTGTGTGAGGTGAGACTGTGTGAGGTGAGATTGTGTGAGGTGAAACTGTATTAAGTGAGACTGTATGAGGTGAGACTGTATGAGGTGAGACGGTATGAGATGAAACTGTGTGAGGTGAGACTGTGTGAAGTAAGACTGTATGAGTTGAGACTGTGTGAAGTAAGACTGTATGAGGTGAGACTGTTTGAGGTGAGACTGTGTGAGGTGACTGTGTGAGGTGAACTGTTTGAGGTGAGACTGTGAGGTGAGACTGTGTGAGTGAAACTGTGTGAGGTGAAACTGTGTGAGGTTAGACTGTGTGTAGTGAGACTGTGTGAGGTGAGACTGTGTGAGGTGAAACTGTGTGAGGTTAGACTGTGTGTAGTGGGACTGTGTGAGGTTAGACTGTGTGTAGTGAGACTGAGTGAGGTGAGACTGTGTGAGGTGAAACTGTGTGAGGTTAGACTGTGTGTAGTGAGACTGTGTGAGGTGAAACTGTGTGAAGTGAGACTGTATGAGGTGAGACTGTGTGAAGTGAGACTGTATGAGGTGAGACTGTGTGAAGTGAGACTGTGTGAGGTGAAACTGTGAAGTGAGACTGTATGAGGTGAAACTGTGAGGTGAGATTGTATGAGGTGAAAATGTGTGAGGTGAGACTGTGTGAGGTGAGACTGTATGAGGTGAGCCTGTGTGAGGTGAAACTGTGTGAGTTGAGACTGCATGAGGTGAGACTGTGTGAGGTGAGATTGTGTGAGGTGAAACTGTGTGATGTGAGACTGCATGAGGTGAGCCTATGTGAGTTGAGTTGTGAGGTGAGACTGTGTGAGGTGAGACTGTTTGAGGTGAGACTGTATGAGGTGAGACTGTATGAGGTGATACTGTGTGAGGTGAGACTGTATGAGGTGAGACTGTGAAGTGAGACTGTATAGGGTGAGACTGTATCAGGTGAAACTGTGTGAGGTGAGACTGTATGAGGTGAGAATGTGTGAGGTGAACCGTGTGAGGTGAGACTGTCTGTGGTGAGACTGTGTGAGGCGAAACTGTACTAGTTGAGACTGTGTGTAGTGAGACTGGTGAGGTGAGACTGTGTGAGGTGAAACTGTATGAGGTGAGACTGTGTGAGATGAGACTGTATGAGGTGAAACAGTGTGTAGTGAGACTGTGTGAGGTGAGACTGTGTGAAGTGAGACTGTATGAGGTGAGACTGTGTGAAGTGAGACTGTGTGAGGTGAGACTGTGTGAAGTGAGACTACAAAGGAGTACAAAGGAGTAAAAAGGAAATCAAGCAACAACAGATCTAGTGACCCTTCTAGGCTGCTTGTCCTCCAAAACACTAAGGATCAATTGTCCAAACATTGGTTTAGAGTGGGTAAGGGAACATTGGAAAGGGAACTACTGCCCTGGAACTAATGTCCGTGGCAGGATTACGAAGTTAGTAGGGGACAGGGTTAGTAACTGAGGGGAGGATAAAATAAAGTTATTCATTTACAAACGCATTCAGTAGTGGGTTTGATGCGAGATATTTGTCTAGGCAAAGTTTAAATGAATCAACGGTGCTGCAGTCTATAACATCTCAGGGAAGCCCATTCCATAAGTTGACAACTCGATTGAAGAAGAAATCTTAGCTTCGTGTGAATTAAAAGATTTACCAATAATTTTGCAACCGTTTCCCCGCGTGTAATTAGATTGGTCGATAGTGAAGTTCTTACTACAGTTCATATTGTGGATGCCTTTGATGATTTTGAACACTTGAAGTAAGTCGCCTCTTAATCTGCGCTGGGTTAAAGGAAATAGATTTAATTCTCTAAGACACTCCTCGTAGTTCTTTAGGCAAGGTATCATTTTGGTAACTCTACGTTGAACTCGTTCTAGCTTGTCTATATCTTTTTGGTAATAAGGGCACCAGGATTGAACGCAGTATTCCAGAAGAGGGCGGACTAAGGAATTGTAAAGTATTAGGATACGTCTTTGGACTTATGCTCAAATGACCTGCCCATAAAGCCAATTATTTTGTTTGCCTTCTTAATTAACAACTTCTGAACATTGTTGACTCGGTTTTAGGTTACTCGATAGTGTTACTCCCAGATCGGTTTCTCTGTTTACATTCTTAAGCTGAGTGTCATTCATCAAATAGTTTGCTTTCTCATTTTGGTATCCGATATGTAGTACTTTACATTTATCCGCATTGAAACTCATTTGCCAAATTTGGGCCCAACATGACAACTTATCTAGATTAAGTTGCATATCGTCAACTTGTCCTTTTGAGAGTACGCTATTTGCAATTTTTGTATCGTCAGCAAATTTTGAGATTGTACAGGTGAGACCCTCATCTATGTCATTGATGTAAATTAGAAAGAGAACTGGTCTTAGTACCGATCCCTGGGGTACCCCGCTACTTACATTGGTCCATTTAGATGCCTTACCGTTTATGACTACTCTTTGCTTTCTGTCACTGAGCCAATTTTCTATCCATTTCAACACACCGTCTTGTCTGTATGAGGTGAGACTCTATGAGGTGAAACTGTGTGAGATGAGAGTGTATGAGGTGAAAATGTGGGAGGTGAGCCTGTATGAGGTGAGACTGTATGAAGGGAGACTGTGTGAGGTGAGACTGTATGAGGTGAGACTGTGTGAGGTGAGACTGTATGAGGTGAGACTGTTTGAGGTGAGTCTGTGTGAGGTGAGACTATGTGAGGTGAGACTGTATGAGGTGAGACTTTATGAGGTGAGACTGTGTGAGGTGATACTGTGTGTAGTGAGACTGTGAGGTGAGACTGTGTGAGGTGAAACTGTGTGAGGTGAGATTGTGTGAGGTGAGACTGTATTAGGTGAGACACTGTGAGGTGAGACTGTATGAGACTGAGTAGATAGAATAGATACAGAATTGTCGAAGACCTAATGTATATCCTTGTTCTTTAGGATATAATATAATGTAATATGTATTAAAATGACATGATATATATATCTATCTATCTATCTATTGCCTGACGCCGCGATCCCCGAAGGGGTGGCCACGAACGAACCGCCCCCATGCACCTCTGTCCCCAGTCAGTCGACGCCCCTCCCCCCAACCAGCACCGCCTTCGTTCATGTAGTTCCTCACTCCATCCTTCCACCTCATATTCGGTCTACCTCTCCCCCTCTGTCCCTCCACCTCGCTCTCGTACACCCTCTTAGTCATTCTCTCGCTTTCCATACGTTCCATATGGCCGAACCATCTCAAGTTGTTCCTTTTCACACTTTCCAGCACATCTACCTCCACACCACACCTCCTTCTTACTTCCTCATTAGTCTGTCTATCCCTCCTTGTAACTCCGCACGCACTCCTTAAGTAATTCATTTCCACTGCTCTCACTCTTGGTCTGAGTCTCTCAACCAACGTCCATGCTTCGCTTCCGTAAGTCAGTGTCGGGATTACCACACTGTCATGCAAGGACTTCTTCACTTCCATACTGACCACCCTATTTCTTGTTACTGCTTTTAGCGTTCCTACAACCCTCTTCCCCTGTTGTACCCTCTCCCGCACCTCTTCATCCATAGTCCCATCTTTACTCAACACACTGCCCAGATACTTAAAAGAGTTGACGATCTCCATAGCCTGACCGTTCAGCTTCACCTCACACTCTGTGACTTCACCCCTTTCGAAGACCATAACCTTGCTCTTCCCCGTATTTACCTTCAAATTCCGTTTTTCGCACACTGTTCCAAACTCATTTACAAGACCCTGCAACTCCCATTCATTATCACTCATCAGAACTGTATCATCCGCAAACAGCAGTATAGGTAGCTTCCACTCAATTCCCTCCCTTTTCAGCGATACACCAACATCCACTGCTCTTGATAGTATTTCTTTCATAACTCCATCCATATATACAGTAAACAACCACGGGGACATCACACACCCCTGTTTCAAACCAACATTCAGGTCAAAGAACTCGCTCTGCTCACTCTCCACTTAGGTGATATATATATATATATATATATATATATATATATATATATATATATATATATATATATAAATATACATTTTTTTTTTTTTTTAAATATGTATTTCTTGGTATTTCCCACGATATGTTCGGCCAGAAATGAACTATTATACCAACATTCTGGCATAAACTTGAATAAAGGTTTAGCTATGTTAGTGAGACTGGAGCCCCCCCCTCCCCCCGGGCCGTACATGGTGGGTTTACATACCTTGAACACAACCCCACACACACATGGGCGCGTATTGCCCTAAAACCATACCTACCAGCCCTGTTGAGGTGAGACTGTGAGGCGGGACTGTGTGGTGAGACTGTGTGAGGTGAAACTGTGTGAGTTGAGACTGTTCGAGGTGAGACTGTTTGAGGTGAGACTGTGTGAGGTGAGACTGTGTGAGGTGAAACTGTGTGAGGTGATACTGTGTGTAATGAGACTGTGTGAGGTGAAACTGTGTGAGGTGAAACTGTGTGAGGTGAGACTCTGTGAGGTGAGATTGTGTGAGGTGAGACTGTATTAGGTGAGACTGTATGAGGTGAGACTGTGTGAGGTGAGACTGTGAGGTGAGACTGTATGAGGTGAAACTGTGTGAGGTAAGAATGTGTGGGGTGAGACTGTGAGGTGAGACTGTGTGAGGTGAAACTGTGTTAGTTGAGACTGTGTGAGGTGAAACTGTGTGTAGTGAGACTGTGTGAGGTGAGACTGTATGAGGTGAGACTGTATGAGGTGAGACTGTGTGAGGTGAGACTGAGTGAGGTGAGACTGTATCAGATGAGACTGTATGAGGTGATACTGTGTGAGGTGAAACTGTGTGAAGTGATACTGTATGTAGTGAGACTGTGTGAGGTGAGACTGTGTGAGGTGAGACTGTATGAGGTGATACTGTGTGAGGTGAAACTGTGAGGTGATACTGTATGTAGTGAGACTGTGTGAGGTGAGACTGTGTGAGGTGAAACTGTGTGAGGTTTGACTGTGTGAGATGAGACTGTGTGAGGTGATACTGTGTGAGGTGATACTGTGTGAGGTGATACAGTGTGAGGTGAGACTGTGTGAGATGAGACTGTGTGAGGTGAGACTGTGTGAGGTGAAACTGTGTGAGGTGAAACTGTGTGAGGTGAGACTGTGTGAGGTGAGACTGTGTGAGGTGAGACTGTGTGAGGTGAAACTGTGTGAGTGGAAACTGTGTGAGGTGAGACTGTTTGAGGTGAGACTGTGTGAGGTGAGACTGTGTGAGGTGAAACTATTTGAGGTGAGACTTGGTGAGGTGAGACTGTGTGAGGTGAAACTGTGTGAGGTGAGACTGTGAGGTGAGACTGTCAGAGGTGAAACTGTGTGAGGTGAGACTGTGTGAGGTGAGACTGTGAGGTGATACTGTGTGAGGTGAAACTGTGTGAGGTGATACTGTGTGTAGTGAGACTGTGTGAGGTGAAACTGTGTGAGGTGAGACTGTGTGAGGTGAGGTTGTGTGAGGTGAGACTGTATTAAGTGAGACTGTATGAGGTGAGACTGTATGAGGTGAGACGGTATGAGGTGAAACTGTGTGAGGTGAGACTGTGTGAAGTGAGACTGTATGAGTTGAGACTGTGTGAAGTAAGACTGTATGAGGTGAGACTGTTTGAGGTGAGACTGTGTGAGGTGAGACTGTGTGAGGTGAAACTGTTTGAGGTGAGACTGTGTGAGGTGAGACTGTGTGAGGTGAAACTGTGTGAGGTGAGACTGTGAGGTGAGACTGTCTGAGGTGAAACTGTGTGAGGTGAGACTGTGTGAGGTGAGACTGTGAGGTGATACTGTGTGAGATGAAACTGTGTGAGGTGATACTGTATGTAGTGAGACTGTGTGAGGTGAAACTGTGTGAGGTGAGTCTGTGTGAGGTGAGATTGTGTGAGGTGAGACTGTATTAAGTGAGACTGTATGAGGTGAGACTGTATGAGGTGAGACGGTATGAGGTGAAACTGTGTGAGGTGAGACTGTGTGAAGTGAGACTGTATGAGTTGATACTGTGTGAAGTGAGACTGTATGAGGTGAGACTGTGTGATGTGAGACTGTATGAGGTGAGACTGTGTGAAGTGAGACTGTGTGAGGTGAGACTGTGTGAAGTGAGACTGTATGAGGTGAGACTGTATGAGGTGAAACTGTGTGAGGTGAGACTGTGTGAGGTGAGACTGTTTGAGGTGAGACTGTGTGAGGTGATACTGTGTGAGGGGAAACTGTGTGAGGTGATACTGTGTGTAATGAGACTGTGTGAGGTGAAACTGTGTGAGGTGAAACTGTGTGAGGTGAGACTGTGTGAGGTGAGATTGTGTGAGGTGAGACTGTATTAGGTGAGACTGTATGAGGTGAGACTGTGTGAGGTGAGACTGTGAGGTGAGACTGTATGAGGTGAAACTGTGTGAGGTGAGAATGTGTGGGGTGAGACTGTGAGGTGAGACTGTGTGAGGTGAAACTGTGTTAGTTGAGACTGTGTGAGGTGAAACTGTGTGTAGTGAGACTGTGTGAGGTGAGACTGTATGAGGTGAGACTGTATGAGGTGAGACTGTGTGAGGTGAGACTGAGTGAGGTGAGACTGTATCAGGTGAGACTGTATGAGGTGATACTGTGTGAGGTGAAACTTAGTGAGGTGATACTGTATGTAGTGAGACTGTGTGAGGTGAGACTGTGTGAGGTGAGACTGTATGAGGTGATACTGTGTGAGGTGAAACTGTGTGAGGTGATACTGTATGTAGTGAGACTGTGTGAGGTGAGACTGTGTGAGGTGAAACTGTGTGAGGTTTGACTGTGTGAGATGAGACTGTGTGAGGTGATACTGTGTGAGGTGATACTGTGTGAGGTGATACAGTGTGAGGTGAGACTGTGTGAGATGAGACTGTGTGAGGTGAGACTGTGTGAGGTGAAACTGTGTGAGGTGAAACTGTGTGAGGTGAGACTGTGTGAGGTGAGACTGTGTGAGGTGAGACTGTGTGAGGTGAGACTGTGTGAGTGGAAACTGTGTGAGGTGAGACTGTTTGAGGTGAGACTGTGTGAGGTGAGACTGTGTGAGGTGAAACTATTTGAGGTGAGACTGTGTGAGGTGAGACTGTGTGAGGTGAAACTGTGTGAGGTGAGACTGTGAGGTGAGACTGTCTGAGGTGAAACTGTGTGAGGTGAGACTGTGTGAGGTGAGACTGTGAGGTGATACTGTGTGAGGTGAAACTGTGTGAGGTGATACTGTGTGAGGTGAAACTGTGTGAGGTGAGACTGTGTGAGGTGAGATTGTGTGAGGTGAGACTGTATTAAGTGAGACTGTATGAGGTGAGACTGTATGAGGTGAGACGGTATGAGGTGAAACTGTGTGAGGTGAGACTGTGTGAAGTGAGACTGTATGAGTTGAGACTGTGTGAAGTAAGACTGTATGAGGTGAGACTGTTTGAGGTGAGACTGTGTGAGGTGAGACTGTGTGAGGTGAAACTGTTTGAGGTGAGACTGTGTGAGGTGAGACTGTGTGAGGTGAAACTGTGTGAGGTGAGACTGTGAGGTGAGACTGTCTGAGGTGAAACTGTGTGAGGTGAGACTGTGTGAGGTGAGACTGTGAGGTGATACTGTGTGAGGTGAAACTGTGTGAGGTGATACTGTGTGTAGTGAGACTGTGTGAGGTGAAACTGTGTGAGGTGAGACTGTGTGAGGTGAGATTGTGTGAGGTGAGACTGTATTAAGTGAGACTGCATGAGGTGAGACTGTATGAGGTGAGACGGTATGAGGTGAAACTGTGTGAGGTGAGACTGTGTGAAGTGAGACTGTATGAGTTGATACTGTGTGAAGTGAGACTGTATGAGGTGAGACTGTGTGATGTGAGACTGTATGAGGTGAGACTGTGTGAAGTGAGACTGTGTGAGGTGAGACTGTGTGAAGTGAGACTGTATGAGGTGAGACTGTATGAGGTGAAACTGTGTGAGGTGAGACTGTGTGAGGTGAGACTGTGTGAGGTGAGACTGTGTGAGGTGAAACTGTGTTAGTTGAGACTGTGTGTAGTGGGACTGTGTGAGGTGAGACTGTGTGAGGTGAAACTGTGGGAGGTGAGACTGTGTGAGGTGAATCTGTACGAGATGAGACTGTGTGAGGTGAACCTGTGTGTAGTGAGACTGTGTGAGGTGAGAGTGTGTGAAGTGAAACTGTATGAGGTGAGACTCTGTGAAGTGAGACTGTGTGAGGTGAGACTGTTTGAAGTGAGACTACAATGGAGTACAAACGAGTAAAAAGGAAATCAAGCAACAACAGTTCTAGTGACCCTTCTAGGCTGCTTGTCTCCCAAAACACTGAGGATCAATTGTCCAAACAGTGGTTTAGAGTGGGTAAGGGAACACTGGAAAGGGAACTACTGCCCGGGAACTAATGTCCGTGGCAGGATTAGGAAGTTAGTAGGGAACAGATGGGTTAGTAACTGAGGGGAGGATAAAATAAAGTTATTCATTTACAAACGCAGTCAGTCGCGGGTTTGATGCGAGATAGTTGTCTAGGCAAATTTTAAATGAATCAACGGTGCTGCAGTCTATAACATCTCAGGGAAGCCCATTCCATAAGTTGACAACTCGATTGAAGAAGAAATTCTTAGCTTCGTGCGAATTAAAAGATTTACCAATAATTTTGCAACCGTTTCCCCGCGTGTAATTAGATTGGTCGATAGTGAAGTACTTGCTACAGTTCATATTGTTGATGCCTTTGATGATTATGAACACTTGAATTAAGTCGCCTCTTAATCTGCGCTGGGTTAAAGGAAATATATTTAATTCTCTAAGACACTCCTCGTATGGTTTGTTCTTTAGGCTAGGTATCATTTTGGTAACTCTACGTTGAACTCGTTCTAGCTTGTCTATATCTTTTTGGTAATAAGGGTACCAGTATTGAACGCAGTATTCCAGAATTCAACACACCGTCTTGTCTGTATGAGGTGAGACTCTAAGTCTATGAGGTGAAACTGTGTGAGGTGAGAGTGTATGAGGTGAAAATGTGTGAGGTGAGCCTGTATGAGGTGCGACTGTATGAGGTGAGACTGTGTGAGGTGAGACTGTATGAGGTAAGACTGTGTGAGGTGAGACTGTATGAGGTGAGACTGTTTGAGGTGAGTCTGTGTGAGGTGAGACTGTGTGAGGTGAGACTGTATGAGGTGAGACTTTATGGGGTGAGACTGTGTGAGGTGAAACTGTGTGAGGTGATACTGTGTGTAGTGAGACTGTGAGGTGAGACTGTGGGAGGTGAAACTGTGTGAGGTGAGATTGTGTGAGGTGAGACTGTATTAGGTGAGACTCTGTGAGGTGAGACTGTATGAGACTGAGTAGATAGAATAGATACAGATTTGTCGAAGACCTAAAGATATTCAATCCCGCCGCCTCTTTCCACCACATGATGTTCAGTTGGAGACATTATGGGTGTGGTGCCGGCCCAAACGTCTACCTAGGGAGGTGTCCTGCATTATTGTAGGGTGCATAAATTATACTATCCTCCAAGATCACCTCTCCATCAAGACCTCATCGATCATATCGTTACTTACGCAGATGAATTACGATCCCTTTATAATGGATACAAATTTGTTATTTGTGGCGATTTCAACGATATAAACATTGAAGACATCATCGACAACACTCATCTTCAGCAAATTGTAAACTTTCCAACACATCAAAATAATATCCTAGACCTAATCTTCACTGACCTTAGCCAGCACTACAAATCACCTCAACGTTTAGCACCCCTTGGCCGTACCCAGCACCTCACTGTGTTATGGCAACCTATTTCAACATTTCCACCTTGTCATCACTCCAAGCTGGTCACCGTTCGTCCCATCAAGCAGTCAAGTGTCATTGCGTTCGGCCAACATATTAATAACTACCCATGGGTAGAAGTGTACCATGAACAGTGCGTCATAAATAAGCTAAATAACTTTCTTAGTTCGGTAAATATTTTAATTGACCATTACTTCCCCACGAAACAAGTTTTAATTCAGTCTAACGATCATCCTTGGATTACTCCCTATGTGAAAGAAATTTTATCTCTACGTCAAAGTAATTTTAACAGTGGTAACATGGTTTTATTTAGACATTATAGGAATAAAGCAATTCGGGAAATAAAGAAAGCTAAACAACAGTATTTCAAGTCAAACGTGTCAGATTTGCGTACAACAAAGCCAAGTGAATGGTACAGAGGAATTAGTAAGTTAACTGGAGACAACTCACAGCGTAAATTTCATTTTTTTATTGACAAAGACCCTAACCAAGCTGCAAATACCATAAATGATCATTTTTCAACAATCTACCAAAGTCTACCCCCCTTAGACCAGTCAAGATTACCTGAGCCTGTGGATAATTTACCACCTTTACCTTCTGTTGAGCCCTACCAAGTGTATGAAAAACTGTGTGAGATTAATGTAAACAAATCTGTAACCCCCTTTGATCCCCCACTTCGTATTATCAAATCATGTGCATATGAGTTTGCTTCTCCTATTGCTAGCATCATTAATTCGTCATTCAGTTCAGGGATCGTACCTCCCCTTTGGAAACGTGGCTTCATCACTCCCTTGCCCAAGATTCCCAAACCCGACACTTGTAATGATCTTCGACCAGTGACTATAACATCAATTTTTGCACGTATTGCCGAGAAGTTTGTTCATCTTGGGTGCGTGATGACACACAGGTAAACCTTGATCCATATCAGTTTGGTAATCGGAAAAATACTTCTACCACCCATTATTTATTGTACTTAATGAATTTTCTTTATAAAACGACTGACATTAGGGGAGAATGTGTAGCTGTGCTTAGCATTGATTTTTCAAAAGCATTTGACCGAGTAGACAACACAATAGCAATGAGACATTTACTTCATAACGGCATGAGACCTGAACTAGTTCCTTGGATGTCTTCTTTCCTTACATCTCGTGGTCAGGTTGTACGTTATAGTGGTGATACCTCTGAGGAGCACACCACTACATGTGGTGTTCCGCAGGGTACCATACTGGGACCTCGTATTTTTAATAATCATATAAATAGTGCCGGTTTGGATGAAGATGTTCAGTGTAAATTCGTGGATGACATTACTTTTGCTTGTGCATATAACAGTACACATATACCAAAATATCAGGAGCAAGCCAATAAGATCGATCATTGGTCTAACGAGAACAACATGAAAATAAATGGAAGTAAGTCGAAATTAATGTTAGTGGACTTTCAGAAAATTAACACAAATGTAAATGCTGTTAGTTTAGGTAATGAATCTGTTCCATTTGTTAATGAGATGAAGCTGCTGGGTGTTATTATTTCGAGTAACCTTCAGTGGAAGGCGAACACCAAGTTTATTGTCTCGCGTGCAAGTAAACGAATTTTTGCAGTTAGTAAATTGAAACTTTTTAAGGCTAATTTGTCTGATTTAAAGAATTATTATTGTTGTTATATTAGGCCTGTACTTGAATATGCATCGACGGTTTGGTGTTCGTCACTCACACACGCAGAAGTAAATTCTATTGAGAGAATACAAAAAAGATTCTGTAGAATTTCATTAGGACCTAGTTATATAAATTACGAGTCTGCTTTGGAGTTATTAAATTTGGAATCATTGGAAGAGAGACGAAGAAAGAAGTTTGAAGAAGACAGCCTTAAGTTGTTGCACGATAAACAGCATAGACATATACTTCCACCGGACAACACCAACACTTACACACACAAATTACGAGCAAGAAACTTTCTAGTTGAAGAAAAATGTAACACCAAGAGACACCAAAACAGTGCCATTCCACAGATGACCAGGTATATAAACAATTACTTGAGGAAGTAGGGAGTCAGTGTTTTGAAATTATATAATATTTTGCCAATACATGACCATTATTCCGGCAAATTGTTCTTAATATTTGTATTTTATGTGTATTTTATGTATAATGACACTTTGTATGTATGTTTTACTCACTGTATATTTTCAACTCTATGGTTGCAATTGTAAAAATGATATTAAATAAACCTATTATTATTATAATTATTATGTATATCCTTGTTCTTTAGGATATAATATAATGTATTAAGTATTAAAATGACATGATATATATATATATATATATATATATATATATATATATATATATATATATATATATATATATATATATATATATATATATATATATTTTTGTTTTTTGTTTTAGAAATATGTATTTCTTGGTATTTCCCACGATATGTTCAGCCAGAAATGATCTATTATAGGAACATTCTGGCATAAACTTGAATAAAGGTTTAGCTATGTTAGTGAGACTGGAGCCCCCCCCCCCCCCCCCCCCCGGGGCCGTACATGGTGGGTTTACATACCTTGAACACAACCCCACACACACATGGGCGCTTATTGCCCTAAAACCATACCTACCAGGCCAGTTGAGGTGAGACTGTGAGGCGAGCCTGTGTGTGGTGAGACTGTGTGAGGTGAAACTGTGTGAGTTGAGACTGTATGAGGTGAGAGTGTATGAGGTGAGACTGTGTGAGGTGATACTGTGTGAGGTGAAACTGTGTGAGGTGATACTGTGTGTACTGAGACTGTGTGAGGTGAAACTGTGTGAGGTGAAACTGTGTGAGGTGAGACTCTGTGAGGTGAGATTGTGTGAGGTGAGACTGTATTAGGTGAGACTGTATGAGGTGAGACTGTGTGAGGTGAGACTGTATGAGGTGAAACTGTGTGAGGTGAGACTGTGTGGGGTGAGACAGTGAGGTGAGACTGTGTGATGTGAAACTGTGTTAGTTGAGACTGTGTGAGGTGAAACTGTGTGTAGTGAGACTGTGTGAGGTGAGACTGTATGAGGTGAGACTGTATGAGGTGAGACTGTGTGAGGTGAGACTGTATGAGGTGAGGCTGTATGAGGTGATACTGTGTGAGGTGAAACTGTGTGAGGTAATACTGTATGTAGTGAGACTATGTGAGGTGAGACTGTGTGAGGTGAAACTGTGTCAGGTGATACTGTGTGAGGTTTGACTGTGTGAGATGAGACTGTGAGGTGAAACTGTGTGAGGTGATACTGTGTGAGGTAATACAGTGTGAGGTGAGACTGTGTGAGGTGAGACTGTGTGAGGTGAGACTGTGTGAGGTGAAACTGTGTGAGGTGAGACTGTGTGAGGTGAGACTGTGTGAGGTGAGACTGTGTGAGGTGAGACTGTGTGAGGTTTGACTGTATGAGATGAGACTGTGTGAGGTGAAACTGTGTGAGGTGATACTGTGTGAGGTAATACAGTGTGAGGTGAGACTGTGTGAGGTGAGACTGTGTGAGGTGCGACTGTGTGAGGTGAAACTGTGTGAGGTGAGACTGTGTGAGTTGAGACTGTGTGAGGTGAGACTGTGTGAGGTGAAACTGTGTGAGGTGAGACTGTGTGAGGGGAAACTGTGTGAGGTGAGACTGTTTGAGGTGAGACTGTGTGAGGTAAGACTGTATGAGGTGAAACTGTGTGAGGTGAGACTGTGAGGTGAGACTGTCTGAGGTGAAACTGTGTGAGGTGAGACTGTGAGGTGATACTGTGTGAGGTGAAACTGTGTGAGGTGATACTGTGTGTAGTGAGACTGTGTGAGGTGAAACTGTGTGAGGTGAGACTGTGTGAGGTGAGATTGTGTGAGGTGAGACTGTATTAAGTGAGACTGTATGAGGTTAGACTGTATGAGGTGAGACGGTATGAGGTGAAACTGTGTGAGGTGAGACTGTGTGAGGTGATACTGCATGTAGTGAGACTGTGTGAGGTGAGACTGTGTGAGGTGAAACTGTGTGAGGTGATACTGTGCGAGGTTTGACTCTGTGAGATGAGACTGTGTGAGGTGATACTGTGTGAGGTGAAACTGTGTGAAGTGAGACTGTGTGAGGTGAGTCTGTGTGAGGTGAAACTGTGTGAGGTGAGACTGTGTGAGGTGAGACTGTGTGAGGTGAAACTGCGTGAGGTGAGACTGTGTGAGGGGAAACTGTGTGAGGTGAGACTGTTTGAGGTGAGACTGTGTGAGGTGAGACTGTGTGAGGTGAAACTGTGTGAGGTGAGACTGTGTGAGGTGAGACTGTGTGAGGTGAAACTGTGTGAGGTGAGACTGTGAGGTGAAACTGTGTGAGGTGAGACTGTGTGAGGTGAGACTGTGAGGTGATACTGTGTGAGGTGAAACTGTGTGAGGTACAAAGGAGTACAAAGGAAATCAAGCAACAACAGATCTAGTGACCCTTCTAGGTTGCTTGTCCTCCAAAACACTGAGGATCAAGTGTCCAAACAGTGGTTTAGAGTGGGTAAGGGAACATTGGAAAGGGAACTACTGCCCTGCCACTAACGTGGCAGGACTAGGAAGTTAGTAGGGGACATATGGGTTAGTAACTGAGGGGAGGATAAAGTTATTCATTTACAAACGCAGTCAGTCGCGAGATATTTGTCTAGGCGGAATTTAAATGAATCAACGGTGCTGCAGTCTATAACGTCTCGGGGAAGCCCATTCCACAAGTTGACAACTCGATTGAAGAAGAAATTCTTAGATTCGTGCGAGTTAAAAGATTTACCAATAATTTTGCAACCGTTTCCCCGCGTGTAATTAGATTGGTCGATAGTGAAGTACTTACTACAGTTCATATTGTCGATGCCTTTGATGATTTTGAACACTTGAATTAAGTCGCCTCTTAATCTGCGCTGGGGGTTAAAGGAAATAGATTTAATTCTCTAAGACGCTCTTCGTATGGTTTGTTCTTTAGGCTAGGTATCATTTTGGTAACTCTACGTTGAACTCGTTCTAGCTTGTTTATATCTTTTTGGTAATAAGGGCACCAGGATTGAACGCAGTATTCCAGAAGAGGGCGGACTAAGGAATTGTAAGGTTAGGATAACTTCTTTGGATTTATGCTCAAATGACCTGCCTATAAAGCCAATTATTTGTTTGCCTTCTTAACAACTTCTGAACATTGTTGACTCGGTTTTAGGTTACTCGATATTGTTACTCCCAGATCAGTTTCTGTTTACATTCTTAAGCTGAGTGCCATTCATCGAATAGTTTGCTTTCTCATTTAGGTATCCGACATGTAGTACTTTACATTTATCCGCATTGAACTCATTTGCCAAAATTTGGGCCCAACATGACAATTTATCTAGATTGTGTTGCATATCGTCAACTTGTTCTTTTGAGAGTACGCATTTGCAATTTTTGTATCGTCAGCAAATTTTGAATTGTGCAGGTGAGACCCTCATCTATGTCGTTGATGTAAATTAGAAAGAGAATTGGTCCTAGTACCGATCCCTGGGGTACCCCGCTACTTACATTGGTCCATTTAGATGCCTTACCGTTTATGACTACCCTTTCTTTCTGTTGCTGAGCCAATTTCCCCATTTCAACACACCGTCTTGTATTCCATGCGCTTTTAGTTTTAGCAGTAAACGTTTGTGGGGAACTTTGTCAAAGGCCTTTTGAAAATCAAGGTATATAATATCTACAGCTTTACTCTCATCGTAGAGGTTGAGGATATCGTGGAAGAAGTCTAAGAGGTTTGTTAAACAGGAACGTTTTTACGAAAGCCGTGTTGAGTATCTTTAAGTATGTTATTTTCCTCCAAGTGATTTACGAGTCTGTCTCGTATGACTGTTTCTAGCATTTTACATACAACTGAGGTTATATTGGACGATAGATACTGGTAGGGATTTGCTGCCTTTTTTGAATATCGGTGTTACGTTGGCTAGCTTCCACTGATCAGGCATAGTTCCAGACTGCAAGGATTTATTGAATAGTAATGTCAGTGGTTTGGAGAGCTCATTCTTAGCTTCCTTTAGAACTCTAGGCGAGATTGTATCAGGTCCTGGCGTTTTATTTACCTTGAGTTTATCTAAACAATTCAATACTTCTCTCTCTGTAACGGTGATATTGCTTAGAACATCTGAATTATCAATCTGAATCGGCGATGGTGTAGGGATATCACTGAGGTCTTCTGTTGTAAAAACTGATGCAAAGAAGGTATTGAGGCATTACTCATTTGTACTTCGTCTTGGTGTATTCTCCTTTTTCATCGACTAAACGGTCAGTTGAAGTAACTACTTTTCTCTTTCTGATATAACTATAGAATTCTTTCGGGTTTGTTTTACTTTGATTCGCAATATGTAACTCTAAGGTCTTTTTACTTTGCTTAATTAACTTTTTGGCTTTGCGTCGTAGCTCTACAAATTTCACCCGTTCTTCGTCATTTTGTGAGGATTTTAATCTATCATTAGCACATTTTTTTAGCAAGCAGGCAGTTTGAAATATCTTTATTCCACCATTTGGGCTTATTATTATGGCCTGGACGCCTGGATACTGTGTGTAGTGCGACTGTGTGAGGTGAAACTGTGTGAGGTGAGACTGTGTGAGGTGAGATTGTGTGAGGTGAGACTGTATTAAGAGAGACTTTATGAGGTGAGACTGTGTGAGGTGAGACGGTATGAGGTGAAACTGTGTGAGGTGAGACTGTGTGGCGTGAGACTGTGAGGTGAGACTGTGTGAGGTGAAACTGTGTTAGTTGAGACTGTGTGTAGTGATACTGTGTGAGGTGAGACTGTTTGAGGTGAGACTGTGTGAGGTGAAACTGTATGAGGTGAGACTGTGTGAAGTGAGACTGTATGAGTTGAGACTGTGTGAAGTGAGACTGTATGAGGTGAGACTGTGTGAAGTGAGACTGTATGAGGTGATACTGTGTGAAGTGAGACTGTGTGAGGTGAGACTGTGTGAAGTGATACTGTATGAGGTGAGACTGTATGAGGTGAAACTGTGTGAGGTGAGACTGTATGAGGTGAAAATATGTGAGGTGAACCGTGTGAGGTGAGACCGTGTGAGGTGAGACTGAATGAGGTGAGCCTGTGTGAGGTGAGACTGTGTGAGGTGAGACTGTGTGAGGTGAAACTGTGTTAGTTGAGACTGTATGAGGTGAGACTTTGAGGTGAGACTGTGTGAAGTGAGATTGTGTGATGTGAGACTGTATGTGGTGAGACTGTGTGAGGTGAGACTATGTGAGGCGAGACTGTATGAGGTGAGACTGTATGAGGTGAGCCTGTGTGAGTTGAGTCTGTGTGAGTTGAGACTGTGTGAGGTGAGACTGTATGAGGTGAGACTGTTTGAGGTGAGACTGTATGAGGTGAGACTGTATGAGGTGAGACTGTGTGAGGTGAGACTGTGTGACGTGAGACTGTATACGGTGAGACTATCAGGTGAAACTGTGTGAGGTGAGACTGTATGAGGTGACAATGTGTGAGGTGAACCGTGTGAGGTGAGACTGTGTGAGGTGAGACTGTGTGAGGTGAGACTGTGCGAGGAGAAACTGTGTTTGTTGAGACTGTGTAGTGAGACTGTGTGAGGTGAGACTGTGCGAGGTGAAACTGTGGGAGGTGAGACTGTGTGAGGTGAGACTATGAGATGAGACTGTGAGGTGAAACTGTGTGTAGTGAGACTGTGTGAGGTGAGACTGTGTGAAGTGAGACTGTGTGAGGTGAGACTGTTTGAAGTGAGACTACAAAGGAGTACAAAGGAGTAAAAAGGAAATCAAGCAACAACATTAGATTAATCAATAACCCTGCAATCACACAGTACCTTCCTACATTAGCCATACGAAGAAACGTTGCATCCCTTGCATTATTCTACAGATAGTTTCACAGCAATTGTTCCGAGGAACTTGCTTCAATTGTGCCGCCTCTCCACATCTTTCCCCGTAGAACTAGGGCAGCTGAGAGCGCCCATGAATTTACACTTTCTCCTCCACAATGCAGAACTTCTGCTTATCAGAATTCATTTATCCCCAGAGCTACTACTCTTTGGAATTCACTTCCCTCGAATTGCTTTCCACAAACTTACAATCAACAAATGTTTAAATCCAGTTGTTACAAACATTTTATGAATGGAGGATGCCTTTAGGCACATGGACCTTTTTGTTTTATCTGTGTTTTCCTTCCTCCGTTCATTGTCTCTTAAAAAACAAAAACAAAAAAAAATATCTAGTGACCCTTCTAGGCTGCTTGTCTTCCAAATCACCGAGGATCAATTGTCCAAACAGTGGTTTAGAGTGGGTAAGGTAACATTGGAAAGGGAACTACTGCCCTGGAACTAATGTCCGTGGCAGGATTAGGAAGTTAGTAGGGAACAGATGGGTTAGTAACTGAGAGGAGGATAAAATAAAGTTATTCATTTACAAACGCAGTCAGTCGCGGGTTTGATGCGAGATAGTTGTCTAGGCAAAGTTTAAATGAATCAACGGTGCTGCAGTCTATAACATCTCAGGGAAGCCCATTCCATAAGTTGACAACTCGATTGAAGAAGAAATTCTTAGCTTCGTGCGAGTTAAAAGATTTACCAATAATTTTGCAACCGTTTCCCCGCATGTAATTAGATTGGTCGATAGTGAAGTACTTACTACAGTTCATATTGTTGATGCCTTTGATGATTATGAACACTTGAATTAAGTCGCCTCTTAATCTGCGCTGGGTTAAAGGAAATATATTTAATTCTCTAAGACACTCCTCGTATGGTTTGTTCTTTAGGCTAGGTATCATTTTGGTAACTCTACGTTGAACTCGTTCTAGCTTGTCTATATCTTTTTGGTAATAAGGGCACCAGGATTGAACGCAGTATTCCAGAAGAGGGCGGACTAAGGAATTGTAAGGGTTAGGATACGTCTTTGGACTTATGCTCAAATGACCTGCCTATAAAGTCAATTATTTTGTTTGCCTTCTTAACAACTTCTGAACATTGTTGACTCGGTTTTAGGTTACTAGATATTGTTACTCCCAGATCGGTTTCTCTGTTTACATTCTTAAGCTGAGTGCCATTCATCAAATAGTTTGCTTTCTCATTTTGGTATCCGAAATGTAGTACTTTACATTTATCCGCTTGAAACTCATTTGCCAAATTTGGGCCCAACATGACAACTTATCTAGATTAAGTTGCATATCGTCAACTTGTCCCTTTGAGAGTACGCTATTTGCAATTGTTGTATCGTCAGCAAATTTTGAGATTGTACAGGTGAGACCCTCATCTATGTCGTTGATGTAAATTAGAAAGAGAACTGGTCCTAGTACCGATCCCTGGGGTACCCCGCTGCTTACATTGGTCCATTTAGATGCCTTACCGTTAATGACTACTCTTTGCTTTCTGTACCTGAGCCAATTTTCTATCCATTTCAACACACCGTCTTGTCTGTATGAGGTGAGACTCTATGAGGTGAAACTGTGTGAGATGAGAGTGTATGAGGTGAAAATGTGTGAGGTGAGCCTGTATGAGGTGAGACTGTATGAGGTGAGACTGTGTGAGGTGAGACTGTATGAGGTGAGACTGTGTGAGGTGAGACTGTATGAGGTGAGATTGTTTGAGGTGAGTCTGTGTGAGGTGAGACTGTGTGAGGTGAGACTCTATGAGGTGAGACTTTATGAGGTGAGACTGTGTGAGGTGAAACTGTGTGAGGTGATACTGTGTGTAGTGAGACTGTGAGGTGAGACTGTGTGAGGTGAAACTGTGTGAGGTGAGATTGTGTGAGGGGAGACTGTATTAGGTGAGACTCTGTGAGGTGAGACTGTATGAGACTGAGTAGATAGAATAGATACAGAATTGTCGAAGACCTAATGTATATCCTTGTTCTTTAGGATATAATATAATGTATTAAGTATTAAAATGACATGATATATATATATATATATTTTATTTTATTTTTTATTTTTTTAGAAATATGTATTTCTTGGTATTTCCCACGATATGTTCAGCCAGAAATGAACTATTATAGCAACATTCTGGCATAAACTTGAATAAAGGTTTAGCTATGTTAGTGAGACTGGAGGCCCCCCCCCCCCCCCCCGGGCCGTACATGGTGGGTTTACATACCTTGAACACAACCCCACACTCACATGGGCGGGTATTGCCCTAAAACCATACCTACCAGGCCAGTTGAGGTGAAACTGTGAGGCAAGACTGTGTGTGGTGAGACTGTGTGAGGTGAAACTGTGTGAGTTGAGACTGTATGAGGTGAGACTGTGTGAGGTGATACTGTGTGAGGTGAAACTGTGTGAGGTGATACTATGTGTACTGAGACTGTGTGAGGTGAAACTGTGTGAGGTGAAACTGTGTGAGGTGGGACTCTGTGAGGTGAGATTGTGTGAGGTGAGACTGTATTAGGTGAGACTGTATGAGATGAGACTGTGTGAGGTGAGACTGTATGAGGTGAAACTGTGTTAGTTGAGACTGTGTGAAGTGAAACTGTGTGTAGTGAGACTGTGTGAGGTGAGACTGTATGAGGTGAGACTGTATGAGGTGAGACTGTGTGGGGTGAGACTGAGTGAGGTGAGACTGTATGAGGTGAGATTGTATGAGGTGATATTGTGTGAGGTGAAACTGTGTGAGGTGATACTGTATGTAGTGAGACTGTGTGAGGTGAAACTGTGTGAGGTGATACTGTGCGAGGTTTGACTGTGTGAGATGAGACTGTGTGAGGTGAGACGGTATGAGGTGAAACTGTGTGAGGTGAGACTGTGTGAGGTGATACTGCATGTAGTGAGACTGTGTGAGGTTTGACTCTGTGAGATGAGACTGTGTGAGGTGATACTGTGTGAGGTGAGACTGTGTGAGGTGAGACTGTGTGAGGTGAGACTGTGTGAGGGGAAACTGTGTGAGGTGAGACTGTTTGAGGTGAGACTGAGTGAGGTGAGACTGTGTGAGGTGAAACTGTGTGAGGTGAGACTGTGTGAGGTGAGACTGTGTGAGGTGAAACTGTGTGAGGTGAGACTGTGAGGTGAAACTGTGTGAGGTGAGACTGTGTGAGGTGAGACTGTGAGGTGATACTGTGTGAGGTGAAACTGTGTGAGGTGATACTGTGTGTAGTGCGACTGTGTGAGGTGAAACTGTGTGAGGTGAGACTGTGTGAGGTGAGATTGTGTGAGGTGAGACTGTATTAAGTGAGACTGTATGAGGTGAGACTGTGTGAGGTGAGACGGTATGAGGTGAAACTGTGTGAGGTGAGACTGTGTGGCATGAGACTGTGAGGTGAGACTGTGTGAGGTGAAACTGTGTTAGTTGAGACTGTGTGTAGTGATACTGTGTGAGGTGAGACTGTTTGAGGTGAGACTGTGTGAGGTGAAACTGTGTGAAGTGAGACTGTGTGAAGTGAAACTGTATGAGTTGAGACTGTGTGAAGTGAGACTGTATGAGGTGAGACTGTGTGAAGTGAGACTGTATGAGGTGAGACTGTGTGAAGTGAGACTGTGTGAGGTGAGACTGTGTGAAGTGAGACTGTATGAGGTGAGACTGTATGAGGTGAAACTGTGTGAGGTGAGACTGTATGAGGTGAAAATATGTGAGGTGAACCGTGTGAGGTGAGACCGTGTGAGGTGAGACTGAATGAGGTGAGCCTGTGTGAGGTGAGACTGTGTGAGGTGAGACTGTGTGAGGTGAAACTGTGTGAGTTGAGACTGTATGAGGTGAGACTGTGAGGTGAGACTGTGTGATGTGAGATTGTGTGAGGTGAAACTGTGTGATGTGAGACTGTATGTGGTGAGACTGTGTGAGGTGAGACTATGTGAGGCGAGACTGTATGAGGTGAGACTGTATGAGGTGAGCCTGTGTGAGTTGAGTCTGTATGAGTTGAGACTGTGTGAGGTGAGACTGTATGAGGTGAGACTGTTTGAGGTGAGACTGTATGAGGTGAGACTGTATGAGGTGAGACTGTGTGAGGTGAGACTGTATGAGGTGAGACTGTGTGAAGTGAGACTGTATACGGTGAGACTATCAGGTGAAACTGTGTGAGGTGAGACTGTATGAGGTGACAATGTGTGAGGTGAACCGTGTGAGGTGAGACTGTGTGAGGTGAGACTGTGTGAGGTGAGACTGTGTGAGGTGAAACTGTGTTAGTTGAGACTGTGTAGTGAGACTGTGTGAGGTGAGACTGTGTGAGGTGAAACTGTGGGAGGTGAGACTGTGTGAGGTGAGACTATGAGATGAGACTGTGAGGTGAAACTGTGTGTAGTGAGACTGTGTGAGGTGAGACTGTGTGAAGTGAGACTGTGTGAGGTGAGACTGTTTGAAGTGAGACTACAAAGGAGTACAAAGGAGTAAAAAGGAAATCAAGCAACAACATATCTAGTGACCCTTCTAGGCTGCTTGTCTTCCAAATCACTGAGGATCAATTGTCCAAACAGTGGTTTAGAGTGGGTAAGGTAACATTGGAAAGGGAACTACTGCCCTGGAACTAATGTCCGTGGCAGGATTAGGAAGTTAGTAGGGAACAGATGGGTTAGTAACTAAGGGGAGGATAAAATAAAGTTATTCATTTACAAACGCAGTCAGTCGCGGGTTTGATGCGAGATAGTTGTCTAGGCAAAGTTTAAATGAATCAACGGTGCTGCAGTCTATAACATCTCAGGGAAGCCCATTCCATAAGTTGACAACTCGATTGAAGAAGAAATTCTTAGCTTCGTGCGAGTTAAAAGATTTACCAATAATTTAGCAACCGTTTCCCCGCGTGTAATTAGATTGGTCGATAGTGAAGTACTTACTACAGTTCATATTGTTGATGCCTTTGATGATTATGAACACTTGAATTAAGTCGCCTCTTAATCTGCGCTGGGTTAAAGGAAATATATTTAATTCTCTAAGACGCTCCTCATATGGTTTGTTCTTTAGGCTAGGTATAATTTTGGTAACTCTACGTTGAACTCGTTCTAGCTTGTCTATATCTTTTTGGTAATAAGGGCACCAGGATTGAACGCAGTATTCCAGAAGAGGGCGGACTAAGGAATTGTAAGGGTTAGGATACGTCTTTGGACTTATGCTCAAATGACCTGCCTATAAAGTCAATTATTTTGTTTGCCTTCTTAACAACTTCTGAACATTGTTGACTCGGTTTTAGGTTACTCGATATTGTTACTCCCAGATCGGTTTCTCTGTTTACATTCTTAAGCTGAGTGCCATTCATCAAATAGTTTGCTTTCTCATTTTGGTATCCGAAATGTAGTACTTTACATTTATCCGCTTGAACTCATTTGCCAAATTTGGGCCCAACATGACAACTTATCTAGATTAAGTTGCATATCGTCAACTTGCCCCTTTGAGTACGCTATTTGCAATTTTTGTATCAGCAAATTTTGAGATTGTACAGGTGAGACCCTCATCTATGTCGTTGATGTAAATTAGAAAGAGTACTGGTCCTAGTACCGATCCTGGGGTACCCCGCTGCTTACATTGGTCCATTTAGATACCTTACCGTTATGACTACTCTTGGTGCTTTCTGTATGAGGGCCAATTTTCTATCCATTCACACCGTCTTGTCTGTATGAGGTGAGACTCTATGAGGTGAGTGTGTGATGATGTGAGTGTGAAACTGTGTGAGGTGAGACTGTATGAGGTGAGACTGTGTGAGGGAGTGAGGTGAGACTGTGTGAGGAGTGAGACTGTGTGAGGTGAGACTGTGTGAGGTGAGACTGTGTGAGGTGAGACTGTATGAGGTGAGACTTTATGAGGTGAGACTGTGTGAGGTGAAAGTGTGAGGTGATACTGTGTGTGTGTGTGGTGTGAGGTGAGACTGTGTGAGTGAAGTTGTGTGAGAGACTGTGTGAGGTGAGACTCTGTGAGGTGAGACTGTATGAGACTGAGTAGATAGATAGAATTGTCGAATGCCTTGTAGGTGTACTGTTCTTTAGGATATAATATGTATATTAGGTATTGTGATATATTTTATTATTTTTTTTTTTTTTTTTTATTTCTTTTTATTTTTCCCACGATATGGTCAGCCAGAAATGAACTATTATAGCAACATTCTGGCATAAACTTGAATAAAGGTTTAGCTATGTTAGTGAGACTGGAGGCCCCCCCCCCCCCCCCCCCCGGGCCGTACATGGTGGGTTTTACATACCTTGACACACTCACACGGCGCGTATTGCCCTAAACCATACCTACCGCAGTGGAGGTGAAACTGTGAGGCAAGACTGTGTGTGTGAGACTGTGTGAGGTGAAAATGAGTTGAGACTGTATGAGGTGAGACTGTGTGAGGTGAGACTGTGTGAGGTGATACTGTGTGAGGTGAAACTGTGTGAGGTGAGACAGTATGAGGGAGACTGGAGGTGATACTGTGTGAGGTGAACTGTATGAGATGAGACTGAGGGAGGTGAGACTGTATGAGGTGAGACTGTATGAGGTGATACTGTGTGAGGTGAGACTGTGTGAGGCGAGACTGTGTGAGGTGAGACTGTATGAGGTGAGACTGTGTGAGGTGAGACTGTGTGAGGTGATACTGTGTGAGGTGAAACTGTGTGAGGTGAGACAGTATGAGGTGATACTGTGTGAGGTGAAACTGTGTATTGTGTGAGGTTGAGACTGTGTGAGGTGATACTGTATGTATTTGAGACTGTGTATTGAGGGTGAACTGTGTGAGGTGATACTGTAGTGAGACTGTGTGAGGTGAAACTGTGTGAGGTGAACTGTGAGGTGACTGTGAGATGAGACTGTGTGAGGTGAGACTGTGTGAGGTGAGACCTGTGTGGGTGGGTGTGAGTTGAACCATACTACCAGTGTGAGGTGAACTGTGAGGCAAGACTGTGTGAGGTGAGACTGTGTGAGGTGAAACTGTGTGAGGTGAGACTGTATGAGGTGAGACTGTGTGAGGTGAGACTGTGTGAGGTGATACTGTGTGAGGTGAACTGTGTGAGGTGAGACTGTGAGGTGAGACTGTGTGAGGTGAGACTGTGTGAGGTGAGACTGTGTGAGTGAGACTGTATGAGGTGAGACTGTGTGAGGTGAGACTGTGTGAGGTGAGACTGTGTGAGGTGAGACTGTGTGAGGTGAACTGTGTAGTGAGGTGAGGTGACTGTGTGAGGTGAAACTGTGTGAGGTGAGACTGTGAGGTGAGACTGTGTGAGGTGAGACTGTATGAGGTGAGACTGTGTGAGGTGAGACTGTGTGAGGTGAGACTGTGAGGTGAGACTGTATGAGGTGAGACTGTATGAGGTGATATTGTGTGAGGTGAGACTGTGAGGTGGACTGTATGAGGTGAGACTGTGTGAGGTGAGACTGTGTGAGGTGATACTGTGAGGTGACTGTGTGAGGTGAAACTGTGTGAGGTGAGACTGTGAGTGAGACTGTGTGAGGTGAGACTGTGTGAGGTGATGTGAGACTGTGTGAGGTGAGACTGTGTGAGGTGAGACTGTGAGGTGAGACTGTGTGAGGTGAGACTGTGTGAGTGAGACTGTGTGAGGTGAGACTGTGTGAGGTGAGACTGTGTGAGGTGAGACTGTGTGAGACTGTGTGAGGTGAGACTGTGTGAGGTGAGACTGTGTGAGTGACTGTGTGAGACTGTGAGGTGAAACTGTGTGAGGTGAGACTGTGTGAGGTGAGACTGTGAGGTGATACTGTGTGAGGTGACATGAGGTGATACTGTGTAGTGAGACTGTGTGAGGTGAACTGTGTGAGTGAGACTGTGAGGTGATGTGTGAGTGAGACTGTGTGAGGTGAGACTGTGAGGTGAGACTGTGAGGTGAGACTGTGTGGTGAGACTGTATGAGGTGAGACTGTGTGAGGTGAGACTGTGTGGCATGAGACTGTGAGGTGAGACTGTGTGAGGTGAGACTGTGTTAGTGAGACTGTGTGAGGTGAGACTGTGAGGTGAGACTGTGTGAGTGAGACTGTGAGGTGAGACTGTGTGAAGTGAAACTGTATGAGTTGAGACTGTGTGAAGTGTATGAGTGAGACTGTGTGAAGTGAGACTGTATGAGGTGAGACTGTGTGAAGTGAGACTGTGTGAGGTGAGACTGTGTGAAGTGAGACTGTATGAGGTGAGACTGTATGAGGTGAAACTGTGTGAGGTGAGACTGTATGAGGTGAAAATATGTGAGGTGAACCGTGTGAGGTGAGACCGTGTGAGGTGAGACTGAATGAGGTGAGCCTGTGTGAGGTGAGACTGTGTGAGGTGAGACTGTGTGAGGTGAAACTGTGTGAGTTGAGACTGTATGAGGTGAGACTGTGAGGTGAGACTGTGTGAGGTGAGATTGTGTGAGGTGAAACTGTGTGATGTGAGACTGTATGTGGTGAGACTGTGTGAGGTGAGACTATGTGAGGCGAGACTGTATGAGGTGAGACTGTATGAGGTGAGCCTGTGTGAGTTGAGTCTGTGTGAGTTGAGACTGTGTGAGGTGAGACTGTATGAGGTGAGACTGTTTGAGGTGAGACTGTATGAGGTGAGACTGTATGAGGTGAGACTGTGTGAGGTGAGACTGTATGAGGTGAGACTGTGTGAAGTGAGACTGTATACGGTGAGACTATCAGGTGAAACTGTGTGAGGTGAGACTGTATGAGGTGACAATGTGTGAGGTGAACCGTGTGAGGTGAGACTGTGTGAGGTGAGACTGTGTGAGGTGAGACTGTGTGAGGTGAAACTGTGTTAGTTGAGACTGTGTAGTGAGACTGTGTGAGGTGAGACTGTGTGAGGTGAAACTGTGGGAGGTGAGACTGTGTGAGGTGAGACTATGAGATGAGACTGTGAGGTGAAACTGTGTGTAGTGAGACTGTGTGAGGTGAGACTGTGTGAAGTGAGACTGTGTGAGGTGAGACTGTTTGAAGTGAGACTACAAAGGAGTACAAAGGAGTAAAAAGGAAATCAAGCAACAACATATCTAGTGACCCTTCTAGGCTGCTTGTCTTCCAAATCACTGAGGATCAATTGTCCAAACAGTGGTTTAGAGTTGGTAAGGTAACATTGGAAAGGGAACTACTGCCCTGGAACTAATGTCCGTGGCAGGATTAGGAAGTTAGTAGGGAACAGATGGGTTAGTAACTAAGGGGAGGATAAAATAAAGTTATTCATTTACAAACGCAGTCAGTCGCGGGTTTGATGCGAGATAGTTGTCTAGGCAAAGTTTAAATGAATCAACGGTGCTGCAGTCTATAACATCTCAGGGAAGCCCATTCCATAAGTTGACAACTCGATTGAAGAAGAAATTCTTAGCTTCGTGCGAGTTAAAAGATTTACCAATAATTTAGCAACCGTTTCCCCGCGTGTAATTAGATTGGTCGATAGTGAAGTACTTACTACAGTTCATATTGTTGATGCCTTTGATGATTATGAACACTTGAATTAAGTCGCCTCTTAATCTGCGCTGGGTTAAAGGAAATATATTTAATTCTCTAAGACGCTCCTCATATGGTTTGTTCTTTAGGCTAGGTATAATTTTGGTAACTCTACGTTGAACTCGTTCTAGCTTGTCTATATCTTTTTGGTAATAAGGGCACCAGGATTGAACGCAGTATTCCAGAAGAGGGCGGACTAAGGAATTGTAAGGGTTAGGATACGTCTTTGGACTTATGCTCAAATGACCTGCCTATAAAGTCAATTATTTTGTTTGCCTTCTTAACAACTTCTGAACATTGTTGACTCGGTTTTAGGTTACTCGATATTGTTACTCCCAGATCGGTTTCTCTGTTTACATTCTTAAGCTGAGTGCCATTCATCAAATAGTTTGCTTTCTCATTTTGGTATCCGAAATGTAGTACTTTACATTTATCCGCTTGAAACTCATTTGCCAAATTTGGGCCCAACATGACAACTTATCTAGATTAAGTTGCATATCGTCAACTTGCCCCTTTGAGAGTACGCTATTTGCAATTTTTGTATCAGCAAATTTTGAGATTGTACAGGTGAGACCCTCATCTATGTCGTTGATGTAAATTAGAAAGAGTACTGGTCCTAGTACCGATCCCTGGGGTACCCCGCTGCTTACATTGGTCCATTTAGATGCCTTACCGTTTATGACTACTCTTTGCTTTCTGTACCTGAGCCAATTTTCTATCCATTTCAACACACCGTCTTGTCTGTATGAGGTGAGACTCTATGAGGTGAAACTGTGTGAGATGAGAGTGTATGAGGTGAAAATGTGTGAGGTGAGCCTGTATGAGGTGAGACTGTGTGAGGTGAGACTGTATGAGGTGAGACTGTGTGAGGTGAGACTGTATGAGGTGAGATTGTTTGAGGTGAGTCTGTGTGAGGTGAGACTGTGTGAGGTGAGACTGTATGAGGTGAGACTTTATGAGGTGAGACTGTGTGAGGTGAAACTGTGTGAGGTGATACTGTGTGTAGTGAGACTGTGAGGTGAGACTGTGTGAGGTGAAACTGTGTGAGGTGAGATTGTGTGAGGGGAGACTGTATTAGGTGAGACTCTGTGAGGTGAGACTGTATGAGACTGAGTAGATAGAATAGATACAGAATTGTCGAAGACCTAATGTGTATCCTTGTTCTTTAGGATATAATATAATATATTAAGTATTAAAATGACATGATATATTTTATTTAATTTTTAATTTTTTTAGAAATATGTATTTCTTGGTATTTCCCACGATATGGTCAGACAGAAATGAACTATTATAGCAACATTCTGGCATAAACTTGAATAAAGGTTTAGCTATGTTAGTGAGACTGGAAGCCACCCCCCCCCCCGGGCCGTACATGGTGGGTTTACATACCTTGAACACAACCCCACACTCACATGGGCGCGTATTGCCCTAAAACCATACCTACCAGGCCAGTTGAGGTGAAACTGTGAGGCAAGACTGTGTGTGGTGAGACTGTGTGAGGTGAAACTGTGTGAGTTGAGACTGTATGAGGTGAGACTGTGTGAGGTGAGACTGTGTGAGGTGATACTGTGTGAGGTGAAACTGTGTGAGGTGATACTATGTGTACTGAGACTGTGTGAGGTGAAACTGTGTGAGGTGAAACTGTGTGAGGTGAGACTCTGTGAGGTGAGATTGTGTGAGGTGAGACTGTATTAGGTGAGACTGTATGAGGTGAGACTGTGTGAGGTGAGACTGTGTGAGGTGAAACTGTGTTAGTTGAGACTGTGTGAGGTGAAACTGTGTGTAGTGAGACTGTGTGAGGTGAGACTGTATGAGGTGAGACTGTGTGAGGCGAGACTGTGTGAGGTGAGACTGTATGAGGTGAGACAGTATGAGGTGATACTGTGTGAGGTGAAACTGTGTGGGGTGAGACTGAGGGAGGTGAGACTGTATGAGGTGAGACTGTATGAGGTGATACTGTGTGAGGTGAGACTGTGTGGGGTGAGACTGAGTGAGGTGAGACTGTATGAGGTGAGACTGTATGAGGTGATATTGTGTGAGGTGAAACTGTGTGAGGTGATACTGTATGTAGTGAGACTGTGTGAGGTGAAACTGTGTGAGGTGATACTGTGCGAGGTTTGACTGTGTGAGATGAGACTGTGTGAGGTGAGACTCTGTGAGGTGAGACTGTGTGAGGTGAAACTGTGTGAGGTGAAACTGTGTGAGGTGAGACTGTGTGAGGTGAGACTGTGTGAGGTGAGACTGTGTGAGGTGAAACTGTGTGAGGTGAGACTGTGTGAGGGGAAACTGTGTGAGGTGAGACTGTTTGAGGTGAGACTGTGTGAGGTGAGACTGTGTGAGGTGAAACTGTGTGAGGTGAGACTGTGTGAGGTGAGACTGTGGGAGGTGAAACTGTGTGAGGTGAGACTGTGAGGTGAGACTGTCTGAGGTGAAACTGTGTGAGGTGAGACTGTGTGAGGTGAGACTGTGAGGTGATACTGTGTGAGGTGAAACAGTGTGAGGTGATACTGTGTGTAGTGAGACTGTGTGAGGTGAAACTGTGTGAGGTGAGACTGTGAGGTGAGATTTTGTGAGGTGAGACTGTATTAAGTGAGACTGTATGAGGTGAGACTGTGTGAGGTGAGACTGTGTGAGGTGAGACGGTATGAGGTGAAACTGTGTGAGGTGAGACTGTGTGGGGTGAGACTGTGAGGTGAGACTGTGTGAGGTGAAACTGTGTTAGTTGAGACTGTGTGTAGTGAGACTGTGTTAGGTGAGACTGTGTGAGGTGAGACTGTGTGAGGTGAAACTGTGTGAGGTGAGACTGTGTGAAGTGAGACTGTATGAGTTGAGACTGTGTGAAGTGAGACTGTATGAGGTGAGATTGTTTGAGGTGAGTCTGTGTGAGGTGAGACTGTGTGAGGTGAGACTGTATGAGGTGAGACTGTGTGAGGTGAAACTGTGTGAGGTGATACTGTGTGTAGTGAGACTGTGAGGTGAAACTGTGTGAAGTGAGATTGTGTGAGGGGAGACTGTATTAGGTGAGACTCTGTGAGGTGAGACTGTATGAGACTGAGTAGATAGAATAGATACAGAATTGTCGAAGACCTAATGTATATCCTTGTTCTTTAGGATATAATATAATGTATTAAGTATTAAAATGACATGATATATATATATTTTTTTTTTTTTTAGAAATATGTATTTCTTAGTATTTCCCACTGAATGTTCAGCCAGAAATAAACTATTATAGCAACATTCTGGCATAAACTTGAATAAAGGTTTAGCTATGTTAGTGAGACTGGAGCCCCCCCCCCCCCACCCCCCGGGCCGTACATGGTAGGTTTACATACCTTGAATACAACCCCCACACTCACATGGGCGCGTATTGCCCTAAAACCATACCTACCAGGCCAGTTGAGGTGAAACTGTGAGGCAAGACTGTGTGTGGTGAGACTGTGTGAGGTGAAACTGTGTGAGTTGAGACTGTATGAGGTGAGACTGTGTGAGGTGAGACTGTGTGAGGTGATACTGTGTGAGGTTAAACTGTGTGAGGTGATACTATGTGTACTGAGACTGTGTGAGGTGAAACTGTGTGAGGTGAAACTGTGTGAGGTGAGACTCTGTGAGGTGAGATTGTGTGAGGTGAGACTGTATTAGGTGAGACTGTATGAGGTGAGACTGTGTGAGGTGAGACTGTATGAGGTGAAACTGTGTGAGATGAGACTGTGTGGGGTGAGACTGTGAGGTGAGACTGTGTGAGGTGAAACTGTGTTAGTTGAGACTGTGTGAGGTGAAACTGTGTGTAGTGAGACTGTGTGAGGTGAGACTGTATGAGGTGAGACTGTGTGGGGTGAGACTGAGTGATGTGAGACTGTATGAGGTGAGACTGTATGAGGTGATATTGTGTGAGGTGAAACTGTGTGAGGTGATACTGTATGTAGTGAGACTGTGTGAGGTGAAACTGTGTGAGGTGATACTGTGTGAGGAGAGACTGTGTGAGGAGAGACTGTGTGAGTTGAAACTGTGTGAGGTGATACTGTGTGAGGTTTGACTGTCTGAGATAAGACTGTGTGAGGTGATACTGGGTGAGGTGATACTGTGTGAGGTGATACAGTGTGAGGTGAGACTGTGTGAGGTGAGGTGAGACTGTGTGATGTGAAACTTTGTGAGGTGAAACTGTGTGAGGTGAGACTGTGTGAGGTGAGACTGTGTGAGGTGAGACTGTGTGAGGTGATACTGTGTGAGGTGAGACTGTGTGAGGGGAAACTGTGTGAGGTGAGACTGTTTTAGGTGAGACTGTGTGAGGTGAGACTGTGTGAGGTGAGACTGTGAGGTGAGACTGTATGAGGTGAGACTGTATGAGGTGATACTGTGTGAGGTGAAACTGTGTGAGGTGATACTGTGTTAGGAGAGACTGTGTGAGGAGAGACTGTGTGAGTTGAAACTGTGTGAGGTGATACTGTGTGAGGTTTGACTGTGTGAGATAAGACTGTGTGAGGTGATACTGGGTGAGGTGATACTGTGTGAGGTGATACAGTGTGAGGTGAGACTGTGTGAGGTGAGGTGAGACTGTGTGATGTGAAACTGTGTGAGGTGAAACTGTGTGAGGTGAGACTGTGTGAGGTGAGACTGTGTGAGGTGAGACTGTGTGAGGTGAGACTGTGTGAGGTGAGACTGTGTGAGGGGAAACTCTGTGAGGTGAGACTGTTTTAGGTGAGACTGTGTGAGGTGAGACTGTGTGAGGTGAAACTGTGTGAGGTGAGACTGTGTGAGGTGAGACTGCGTGAGGTGAAACTGTGTGAGGTGAGACTGAGTGAGGTGAGACTGTGAGGTGATACTGTGTGAGGTGAAACTGTGTGAGGTGATACTGTGTGTAGTGAGACTGTGTGAGGTGAAATTATGTGAGGTGAGACTGTGTGAGGTGAGATTGTGTGAGTTGAGACTTTATTAAGTGAGACTGTATGAGGTGAGACTGTGTGAGGTGAGACGGTATGAGGTGAAACTGTGTGAGGTGAGACTGTGTGGGGTGAGACTGTGAGGTGAGACTGTGTGAGGTGAAACTGTGATAGTTGAGACTGTGTGTAGTGAGACTGTGTGAGGTGAGACTGTGTGAGGTGAGACTGCGTGAGGTGAAACTGTGTGAGGTGAGACTGTGTGAAGTGAGACTGTATGAGTTGAGACTGTGTGAAGTGAGACTGTATGAGGTGAGACTGTGTGAAGTGAGACTGTATGAGGTGAGACTGTGTGAAGTGAGACTGTGTGAGGTGAGACTGTGTGAAGTGAGACTGTATGAGGTGAGACTGTATGAGGTGAAACTGTGTGAGGTGAGACTGTATGAGGTGAAAATATGTGAGGTGAACCGTGTGAGGTGAGACCGTGTGAGGTGAGACTGAATGAGGTGAGCCTGTGTGAGGTGAGACTGTGTGAGGGGAGACTGTGTGAGGTGAAACTGTGTGAGTTGAGGCTGTATGAGGTGAGACTGTGAAGTGAGACTGTATGAGGTGAGTTGTGTGAGGTGAAACTGTGTGATGTGAGACTGTATGTGGTGAGACTGTGTGAGGTGAGACTATGTGAGGTGAGACTGTATGAGGTGAGACTGTGTGAGGTGAGCCTGTGTGAGTTGAGTCTGTGTGAGGTGAGACTGTGTGAGGTGAGACTGTATGAGGTGAGACTGTTTGAGGTGAGACTGTATGAGGTGAGACTGTATGAGGTGAGACTGTGTGAGGTGAGACTGTATGAGGTGAGACTGTGTGAAGTGAGACTGTATACGGTGAAACTATCAGGTGAAACTGTGTGAGGGGAGACTGTATGAGATGAGAATGTGTGAGGTGAACCGTGTGAGGTGAGACTGTGTGAGGTGAGACTGTGTGAGGTGAGACTGTGTGAGGTGAAACTGTGTTAGTTGAGACTGTGTGTAGTGAGACTGTGTGAGGTGAGACTGTGGGAGGTGAAACTTTGGGAGGTGAGACTGTGTGAGGTGAGACTGTATGAGATGAGACTGTGTGAGGTGAAACTGTGTGTAGAGAGACTGTGTGAGGTGAGACTGTGTGAAGTGAGACTGTATGAGGTGAGACTGTGTGAAGTGAGACTGTGTGAGGTGAGACTGTTTGAAGCGAGACTACAAAGGAGTAAAAAGGTGTAAAATGGAAATCAAGCAACAACAGTTCTAGTGACACTTCTAGGCTGCTTGTCTTCCAAAACACTGAGGATCAATTGTCCAAACACTGGTTTAGAGTGGGTAAGGGAACATTAGCAAAGGAACTACTGCCCTGGAACTAATGTCCGTGGCAGGATTAGGAAGTTAGTAGGGAACAGATGGATTAGTAACTGAGGGGAGGATAAAATAAAGTTATTCATTTACAAACGCAGTCAGTCCCGGGTTTGATGCGAGATAGTTGTCTAAGCAAAGTTTAAATGAATCAACGGTGCTGCAGTCTATAACATCTCAGGGAAGCCCATTCCATAAGTTGACAACTCGATTGAAGAAGAAATTCTTAGCTTCGTACGAGTTAAAAGATTTACCAATAATTTTGCAACCGTTTCCCCGCGTGTAATTAGATTGGTCGATAGTGAAGTACTTGCTACAGTTCATATTGTTGATGCCTTTGATGATTATGAACACTTGAATTAAGTCGCCTCTTAATCTGCGCTGGGTTAAAGGAAATATATTTAATTCTCTAAGACACTCCTCGTATGGTTTGTTCTTTAGGCTAGGTATCATTTTGGTAACTCTACGTTGAACTCGTTCTAGCTTCTCTATATCTTTTTGGTAATAAGGGCACCAGGATTGAACGCAGTATTCCAGAAGAGGACGGACTAAGGAATTGTAAAGGGTTAGGATACGTCTTTGGACTTATGCTCAAATGACCTGCCTATAAATCCAATTATTTTGTTTGCCTTCTTTGACTCGGTTTTAGGTTACTCGATATTGTTACTCCCAGATCGGTTTCTCTGTTTACATTCTTAAGCCGAGTGCCATTCATCAAATAGTTTGCTTTCTCATTTTGGTATCCGAAATGTAGTACTATACATTTATCCGCATTGAAACTCATTTGCCAAATTTGGGCCCAACATGACAACTTATCTAGATTAAGTTGCATATTGTCAACTTGTCCCTTTGAGAGTACACTATTTGCAATTTTTGTATCATCAGCAAATTTTGAGATTGTACAGGTGAGACCCTCATCTATGTCGTTGATGGATATTAGAAAGATAATTGGTCCTAGTTCCGATCCCTGGGGTACCCCGCTACTTACATTGGTCCATTTAGATTCCTTACCGTTTATGACTACTCTTTGCTTTCTGTCACTGAGCCAATTTTCTATCCATTTCAACACACCGTCTTGTCTGTATGAGGTGAGACTGTATGAGGTGAAACTGTGTGAGGTGAGACTGTATAAGGTGAAAATGTGTGAGGTGAGCCTGTATGAGGTGAGACTGTGTGAGGTGAGACTGTATGAGGTGAGACTGTGTGAGGTGAGACTGTATGAGGTGAGACTGTTTGAGGTGAGTCTGTGTGAGGTGAGACTGTGAGGTGAGACTGTATGAGGTGAGACTTTATGAGGTGAGACTGTGTTAGGTGAGAATGTGTGAGGTGATACTGTGTGAGGTGAAACTGTGTGAGGTGATACTGTGTGTAGTGAGACTGTGAGGTTAGAGTGTGTGAGGTGATACTGTGTGAGGTGAGACTGTGTTAGGTGATACTGTGTGAGGTGATCCTGTGTGAGGTGAAACTGTGTGAGGTGATACTGTGTGTAGTGATTCTGTGAGGTGAGACTGTTTGGGGTGAAACTGTGTGAGGTGAGACTGTGTGAGGTGAGATTGTGTGAGGTGAGACTGTATTAGGTGAGACTGTATGAGGTGAGACTGTGTGAGGTGAGACTGTGAGGTGAGAGTGTATGAGACTGAGTAGATAGAATATATACAGAATTGTCGAAGACCTAATGTATATCCTTGTTCTTTAGGAGATATAATGTATTAAGTATTAACCCGCTGAGTACCAGCTAAATATTTATAAATGTACCACCCTGGACCGGCTGATTCTGACTTTTTTTTTTTATTCCAGAAACAATAGCGAATGGGATAGCAATGAAGGAAAAACCACGAAAAACCAATCAAAAAGCTAAAAAAATGCTCCTATGGAGCCCTCGAAAACGGATTTTGCAAGAGTAAAAAATTGAAGGCAATTTCCCCAAAAAAACTAGTTTTTGCGCGCTCACGCGCACGCGGTTGGACTTTGAGAGTTTTCAACCATCGGCATGGGTGCGTGGGATACTTACACAGTTCCCATACAAATCTGAGCCCTGTAAGTGCCATAAGACCGGAGTAATTGTACCGGAGTGACACTGCCACAGACGTCTGCGTCGCTGGGGTTTAGCGTTACATACATTGCCGACGCACTGTTTGCGTCGCTGGGGCTCAGTGGGTTAAAATGACATGATATATATATTTTTTTTTTTTTTTTTTTTTTTAGAAATATGTATGTCTTGATATTTCCCACGATATGCTCAGCCAGAAATTAACTATTATAGCAACATTCTGGCATAAACTTGAATAAAGGTTTAGCTATGGTAGTATTACATCTCAAGATAATACTATTTATTATGAAATCATTATATCCAACTATCATATCATTTTAAGACGTTTTGGTTGCTGTATCTGTATTTGTGTGGGGGACTGTACATCACAGAGGTCAAAAGATTATCCATGTGTTGTCTGGTCAGATCCTGTCACACACATTCAGCTGAGATGACACTCCCTGTATCTTCTGCAACGCCATCTTGTAACCACGGGTAGCCATCTTGTAACCGGGAGGTGAATTATAGGTGTGGCTTAGAGGTGGTGAGAAGGTGAGAGATAGGGAGAGCAGGCAGATAGAATCGAACATCCAGGGTGATAACATATACCCAGAGATACCCTCTTGAGTTAGGGTTTACTCTTATATTACTTTATAGTACTTCTGTATATCTATCAGATTGCTACTTAAATATATCAAAGTGGTTTTGGATCAGAGATCTTTAATTATATTCCCTTTACCTATATTTATCAATATATAATAGGTATATGGTAATCGGTGGTTGCAGCTTGTATTCTTATCTATTAAATCAATCAATCTACAAGCAGATAACTCAGCCTCTACACTACAACTTCTACAATCATCATACAACCTACAGTAACCTATTGCTCACAGGAGACCCCTTAAGTCTACCTACATCGAGTAAGAGGTTAACCCTTACAGCAAATATACAGGTCGAATCTCAAAAACGACCTAATACTTCTACCTGGATCTATTACTATGAATACACATGACTACTCATAAAAGCCTTACGTAACATTAGTGAGACGGGAGCCCCCCCACCCCACCCCGGGCCGTACATGGCGGGTGTACATACCTTGAACACAACCCAACACACACATGGGCGCGTATTACCCTAAAACCATACCTACCAGGCCAGGTGAGGTGAGACTGTGAGGCGAGACTGTGTGAAGTGAGACTGTGTGTGGTGAAACTGTGTGAGATGAAACTATGTGAGTTGAGACTGTATGAGGTGAAACTATGAGGTGAGACTCTGTTAGGTGAGACTGTGAGGTGATAATGTGTGAGGTGAAACTGTGTGAGGTGATACTGTGTGTAGTGAGACTGTGTGAGGTGAGACTATGAGGTGAGACTGTGTGAGGTGAAACTTTGTGAGGTGAGACTGTGTGAGGTGAAACTGTGTGAGGTGAGACTGTGTGAGGTGAGATTGTGTGAGGTGAGACTGTATGAGGTGAAAATGTGTGAGGTGAACCGTGTGAGGTGAGACCGTGTGAGGTGAGACTCTTTGAGGTGAGACTGTGTGAGGTGAGCCTCTGTGAGGTGAGACTGTGTGAGGTGAAACTGTATGAGTTGAGACTGTGAGGTGAAACTGTGTGAGGTGAGCTACTGTGTGAGGTGAAACTGTATGAGGTGAGACTGTGAGGTGAAACTGTGTGAGGTGAGCTACTGTGTGAGGTGAAACTGTGTGATGTGAGACTGTATGAGGTGAGACTGTGTGAGGTGAGCCTGTGTGAGGTGAGACTGTATGAGGTGAGACTGTGTGAGGTGAGCCTGTGTGAGGTGAGACTGTGTGATGTGAGACTGTATGAGGTGAGACTGTGTGAGGTGAGACTGTGAGGTGAAACTGTGTGAGGTGAGCTACTGTGTGAGGTGAAACTGTGTGATGTGAGACTGTATGAGGTGAGACTGTGTGAGGTGAGCCTGTGTGAGTTGAGTCTGTGTGAGGTGATACTGTGTGAGGTGAGACTGTATGAGGTGAGACTGTGTGAGGTGAGACTGTATGAGGTGAGACTGTGTGAGGTGAGACTGTATGAGGTGAGACTGTGTGAAGTGAGACTGTATAGGTAGAGACTGTATCAGGTGAAACTGTGTGAGGTGAAAGGTGAGACTGTGTGAGGTGAGACTATGTGAGGTGAGACTGTGTGAGGTCAAACGGTGTTAGTTGAGACTATGTGTAGTGAGACTGTGTGAGGTGAGACTGTGTGAGGTGAGACTGTATGAGGTGAGACTGTGTGAGGTGAAACTGTGTGTAGTGAGACTGTGTGTGGTGAGACTGTGTGAAGTGAGACTGTATGAGGTGAGACTGTGTGAAGTGAGACTGTGTGAGGTGAGACTGTGTGAAGTGAGACTGTATGAGGTGAGACTGTACGAGGTGAAACTGTGTGAGGTGAGACTGTATGAGGTGAAAATGTGTGAGGTGAGACTGTATGAGGTGAGACTGTATGAGGTGAGACTGTGTGAGGTGAGACTGTATGAGGTGAGACTGTGTGAGGTGAGTCTGTGTGAGGTGAGACTGTGTGAGGTGAGATTGTGTCAGGTGATACTGTGTGAGGTTAGCCTGTGTCAGGTGATACTGTGTGAGGTGAAACTCTGTGAGGTGATACTGTGTGAGTTGAGACTGTGAGAGGTGAAACTGCGTGGGGTGATAATGTGTAAGGTGAGACAGTGAGGTGCGCCTATGCCAGGTGAGACTATGCGAGGTGAGCCTATGTGAGGAGAGAATATGTTTGGTCAGGCTGATCAAGGTTAGAGTCTGTGAGGTGCGAGTGTGATGTAAGGTGAAGAGGTTGTGTCTATAATGAACCCTGTTTGATGATGACAATGTTTCGAATGTGTTCATTAGGAAGTCTGGAGTGTCCATGGCAGCGAGGCAGCAGCGTTAATCATTAAACTTGTGAATAATTGAGCAGTTGGCCTTGATGTACAGACGGATTCATTAGTTCGACGACAACCTAGATGAAAAACTAATATGAAGTTGAAGCAATGTATCTACTAAATCCTCAGTTACTTCTATGCAGCCTTAATCTGTTAAGGTGCGTCCACACTGGCAACAAAACATGTTTGCAACACAAAATACAACATAGGAAGCGACAACGTATTCAGTTGTTAATGATACAGTGTTGCATACATGTTGGTACTACACATTAGTACCAACATGTCTGCAACACTGCATCATTAACAACTTATAATACGTTGTTGCCTACTATGTTATATTATGTGTTGCAAACATGTTTTGTTGCCAGTGTGGACGCACCTTTACTCTCACATACACTCTCTCACTGCTTCACACTCTTACTGCCTCACACTCACTGGTTCATATTCTCTATCTCACACATTCTTCTGCTCAATGTTTCACACTGTTTTATGTTATTTCACTTCACACTCACGGTTTCTCACTCTCATACTTCATTATCTCCCATGTTTAAACACACTTACACCTCCAGGGGCCAAGTTCGGAATACGAGAAGTAGCGTTATTCTTTAGTTTACCACAGCAAAGTAAACTTTATCTTAAAGCCGAGTGCCAACACTGACAATTGTAAGAACATAATATTTCTTTTTGACCTCATTTACCAATGCATATTTCTATAAGAGTTTCTGTGGGTTGCTGTTTAGTGTCAAAGTTTCATTTTTAATAATTCCATTAATTAAATGTAATATATTGATAGAGTATATGTATGCTCTTGTAACGTTCCATATGCACAGTGGAGCTACTTGACAAGAGATCGAATAATTATCGTCATTAAAAACGACTGGAAATTATGGTAATTGTTTTACAATATATCACAAAATAGTACAAACAAGAGTATGTAAAATATGCATTGGGTAGCTGCCACTTTGAAAAACTTAATGATCATAATCTTTAACCTGTAAAGTGCGATAGGCCTCACGGAAAGCATGGTAATTACACATGTGTAAAAAGAACCCTTCATAATTCATGTCAGTGCCAAGAAATGTCTCAAAATTGTATGACACATATAAAGTAGCAGTATCTCCCTACTACATCCTCCCTCCCTCCCCCAACTTGACCTATTATGTTCTCCATTATTGCTCAGTCTGTGGATTAAAGTAATAGACCGATATAAACATATAACATAATAACAATGCTAATAAATTGTTCTAAAAGAGTCAGTTGATAATCTGATAAACTATTATTATACATAACTTAATTGAACTTAATACCACTCTACGACGCCATTTTATATTTTGTTCCGTAAGATAGACATTATGCAACATTGCTATGCCTCAGATAAATAAATTATCTATATTTGTTTTCTATGTAAGTGAGGGAGACAAAAGGCAGAACTGCCTGTAGCGGGTGCCTCCCCCATAGTTGAAAGAGTGACAGGGCCAAAATCAAGAGACGTTCGAACTAAAATGCCTGGACACACAGAGTTTGAAGCAATTTAAATCATAGGAAGAGGGAAACAAATTATTCTGGGAGAGAGTTCTAGAGCTCAGCTGTTGATCAGATGAAAGACTGAGACTAAAGTTTCACTCTTGGGTTGGAAAGTTACATAGAGAAGAGGTAGGATTGTGTTGCAAGATGGGTACTACGTACCCTATGTAGTACACATTGGGAGCGCTCTGAGGAATACTGATTATTGTAGTAGCGATAGAATAGCGTGAGAGATGCAACATCACGGCGAAGAGAGAGAGATTGCAGATAGTTGGTGAGTGGACGGTAGTTAATGATACGAAAGGCTTTCCTTTATACTTTGTCTAGAAGTGTGGTGTGAGAGGATCCTCCCCACACATGTGAACAATATTCAATGCAAGGACGCACTGTGCCCCTGTACAGTGCAAGAAGCTGTGCAGAGGTAAAGAACCCCTTGAAGAGGTTGAGCACACCCAGCTTCTGATAGGCTGCTTTAGCAAGACTGGTAATAATTAATGGTCCTTCCAAGAGAGCAATAGAAAGAAGAGACACCGAGAATATTGAGAGAAGATGAAGGATTCATTTTTGTATTGTAAGGGATAGTCCTATGGGAGTTCCCGACGAGTAGTAAGATGGAGAATTTAGGTTTTGGAAGCATTAAAGGCAACAAGGTTTTCTTTGCCGCAATTGGAAATGGTAGATAGATCAGAAGATAAGTGTTGTATGGCTTCATTACGTTTGTTGTTGAGGGATTGCTGTCTGGAGCGTTCTGGAAACCTAATTGAGTAGTGTAAGAGAGAGTCGTCTGCATATGAATGGATGGGACTGAAGGTACATTTGAGAAGATCGTTTATGAAAATTGGAAAGAGAATGGGAGATAGGACAGAGCCCTGAGGAACACCGGAGTTGACAGGATGAGGAAGTGAGTGATGGCCGTCCCCAACCGCAGCTATGGAACGGCCGGAAAGGAAATTAGAGATAAAGGCACAGATGGAGGGATAGAGACCGAAGGACGGTAGTTTAGAAATTAAAGATTTGTGCCAAACTCTATCGAAGTCCTTCAAAATGTCTAGTGCAATAGAAAAGGTCTCATCGAAGTCACAAAAGGAGGATGACCAAGAGTTAGTTAGATATAAAAGAAGATCACCAGTAGAGCAACCCTTAAACCTTTCCCTGCGGAAAACGTTCCGGAACGCCATTGCAATTTACAGCAATTTACAGGCTTTCAAAGCCTCAAAGCCTGTAAAATAGAGTGCGAGGGAGCAGAAGCGCTGCAGGTCACACGTCCTTCTCTCAGCCAGGCGGCCGTGGCACTGAAGGCTCTGAGTCAGAGTCTCACTAGAACTACAATGCTGCCACAGGCAAATGTAGCGCGACTTTAGCTATAATTGCTCATTTTAGCGAATGTCTATGGTAGCGCTGCGGGTGAACCCAGCGAGCTACGAAGCTCGTTTTGGTGTCATTTTGAAGATATTTACCGCTAGTTTTAGGATGAATATATTTAATTTCATTCAGACACTTGCCTAATTAATCAGGAGTGCCTGACTGAGCCCTAATATGGCGGAAATAGGCGGAAATATGCCCGCAGAAAAAGGGTTAAGGAAACCATACTGGTGATGTGAAAGTAGATTATGTGAGAAATGCTTAAGAAATTTGGAAGCAAGAATAGTTTAAAACATTTAGATATACAAGAAATGAGAGCAATTGGACGATAGTTGGAAGGTTGAGAGTGGTCACCCTTCTATAGGATAGGTGGAATGAGAGCAAACTTCCAGCAAGAAGGGACGACGTTAGAGGAGAGACGAGACGAAAGAGTTTGCCTAGGCAGGGAGTCAGCACAGAAGCACAGCTTGTGAGTACAACAGGAGGAACACCGTCCGGACCGTACACCTTAATATTAAGCCCAGAGTGGGTAGAAAGTATATCTTTAACCCATTGCCGGCAGGAGACGTTCCGGAACGCCATGGCAATTTACAGGCTTTTAACCCCTTATTGGCGGCGCTCGACTTAAGTTGTGCACCAATTTGCAGCAAGTTAGGAGCATTATTAAGGCTTTTAAAGGGTTAAAATCGAGTGCAAATGGCCGGGACTACAGCGGGCCAGACAGCCGACTCCCAGGGCTTACCGCCGCCCATTAACTCATGTTCCCTGTGTTCTCGAGAGGCCGGCAGTGTAGCCAGTAGTGAGCATAGCTGGGAAAAATATACCGCTATACGCTAAACTCCCATGTTCGTGGCACCACTGCAAGAGAACCACGAGTGCTACATAGCTCGTTCTGGTCTCATTTTGAAGCTTTTAGTGCTTAGTATTTTGCTGAATACATTTCTTTTCATGCAGATACTTGATTGATCATTCAGGAGGTCCTGAATATGCCCAAATGAGCCCAAAACACCCCGCTAGACAAGGATTAAAGCCTCTTAAAGCCTGTAGAATCGAGTACAAGGGAGCGGGAGCGGGACAGGCCACACGTCCTTCCCCCAGCCAGCCGGCCGCGGCACTGAGGACTCTGAGTCAGAGTCTCGCGAGATATACAGCGCTGCCAAAGACAAATGTAGCGTGACATTAGCGATATTTGCTCAGTTTAGCGGATGTCTATGGTAGCGCTGCGGTTGAAGCTACCAAGCTACGAAGCTCGTTTTGCTGTCATTTTGAAGCAATTTTCTTCTAGTTTTGGGCTGAATATATTGCATTTAATTCAGACACTTGCCTAATCAATCAGAAGTGCCTGAATTAGCCTTAATATGGCGGAAATAGGCGGAAATATGCCCGCAGCCAAAGTGTTAAAAGAGATTAGGATATTAGTCTAGCAAAACTTTGAGCGGAGAGTTCAGCTTTGTCAGACGAAGAAGTGATGGTCGTGCCATCAGAGTGGAAAAGGGGAGGGAAATACAAGGAAGAAAAACTGTTGGAGATTTTTGGCTAGATGCCAGGAAGCTTGGAAAGAGCTAGAGTTGGATAGTTCAGTGCATTATTATTGATGAAAGAGTGTTTGACAAATCGAAGAACAGATTTGGCTTGATTCGAGGCAGAAACATAGGAATGAATGAGATTCTTGAGTTTTAAGGCATCTATTTGAATGCTTCCTCCTTGCTTGAATGTATTCTTTCATGCCCGAAAGGATTGCCTTGGTAATGCGGTCAGCACTCTCCGAGGGTGCCTGGCCACGGAAGCAAAAGTCATTCCATGGGAAATCAAAGAAGTACTGTCGAAAAGCCTCCCAGTCGGCAGAGCCAAAGTACCAAAGTTTGAGAGTGACAAGAAAGCTTTAGCCAGAGAGTGGAGAATTCAGAAGAATCTAAGTTGGGAACACGAGAGAAAGCAAGATTATTGCGTACAAAGACGCAACATCCACCTTTGGCTTGAAACTGAGCATAGAGATAGTAGGAGTATATACAGTAGAGACGGGTTTGCTGTCAGTAGTCCCAGACAACTGTTTTTCAGTGAGAAAAAGATCAAGGTTGGCAGAGGAGAGACCACGTTCCACAGAGTGGTAGTAAGAGGAAAAGCCACAAATATTACAGAAGTGTTAGTTAGTAAGAGTAGAAGGTGGTGGTCCAGAGCAGACAACACATGTATTAATGTTCTAATACTAGATACTCATTTGACGAAACAAAATGTCCAATGCATCATGCTTGATAACAACATTTCCCGTGCATGACTCCGCTCACGATTATCTATGGTACAAAGATGAGCATAAATATGTAGGCTACAGTTTTTCTTGAACTCCTAGCTGTGTTCACACTTTTGCATTATGCACCTAACCCAAATGTGAAAATTAAATGGAAATTTACTCTCTTACACTCGCTTAAGTTTTAGGATATGTACAGTTGGCCAACTTAGTCCCTCGATTTTGTTTTTTGTGTTGTGTGGAGGTGTGTGGCATTTCATCAGTAGTAAGCAACGTAGTTTTATGAATGAATCCCTCAAACCGAAAGGCGTATGAAAGGAGGGACATGATTGGTCGAGGTTAGGAATATCATGAAGTTCAATTTTCTTTCATAATTATTTGCATCATTGCAAGTTTAGTATAATTTCCAGAAAGACATTGAGTATTAAGGAACATTAAATTCAGATGTTTCTAATTAACATCAATACATAACTATACATAAATATATAAATAGACATCGCAAGAATGTGAGTGTGGTGGTGTCAGGAGGGTGGGAATTCGAATCAGTTCAATCGAGACGGTCCGGCGGGACTACATAACTAACAAGTGAATGGTTGTTTCAAGATGCCTGTATATAATACTGATTACAATAATTTAGCTTAAAACGTCTGTAGAAAGTAAAATGTTTAGTAATATTTTATTGTATGGACTTATTACCAATAGTATTGAGATCTGAACTTATGCCTGTATGATATTATGAATGTATAGTTTCTGAAATATCTTAATTACCATCTTAAGCTTTACTTTTATAAAGATTGCAAATAACCTATAACAAAAGCTCCCTGGTAAAGTATGGAATTGTCCTCTGTGTATGAGAGGTCTTTCTTTACCTATGCAATAGGATGAATCCAATAGCAATTGAGGTATCCTAGCAATTACTAGAAGATTGTAAGAAATATCTAATGGACTGTCACGTTAACTAATTCGATATACCGTACTTGCTACAGTCTTTCGTAAAGGCCCATAAATTGCAATATCTTTACCAAACCCAAAATGAGCTCCTCTCGTCCTTCCACACACCCATGGTTGTGGAGGTGGTGGTGGTGCGGCCGAGTGCAGGGGGTAAACTAGCACATTAATTGTTGAGTGACTGGTTGCTACTTTTAGGTAATTGGCACCATTGCATTACATAATACAATAACATTAATATGCTATATAGAATTGCAGGGATTTACAGATTACACTGTGTATTATTCTTACCAACCAGGGAGTTTATTGCACTCCGGTACTCATTTGGTGATAACAAGACAGGTATCAATCAAACCCATAAATACCAGCATTCATTGAATCGGACTACCAGACAACAATGTGATCAGCTTATAGTGAAGAAATAAGGATAGGATCATAACATAGTATGGAACAGCATAACTTCAGATAAGAAGGAACAAAATACACTATGCCACTTCGAGGTCAATATATACTTTTACTACATAGACATTCCTAACACACGGTAAAAGTAGACACTGGATTCATACTTTGTTAATTTGTATAGTGTCAATAGATAAATGTTAATTTGTATAGTGTCAATAGATAAATGTTAATTTGTATAGTGTCAATAGATAAATGTTAATTTGTATAGTGTCAATAGATAAATGCGAATCCTTAATATTTTCCGTTAACTTCTGACTTCTAGAGGCCCTTCCTAAGCTTAATACAATACAATAAAGAAACTGGAACAATACATACGTGATTATCGTCTTGAAGAGTGTTATTGAGTATCATAATACTCTTGTTAAGAGAGATCCTTTTGAAACTAAATGTCATATGCTGGCGATAACTGGGAACACATAAATGTAGATATAGTTTCCAAGAGCTTAAGATCTTAAGGGGAGGTTTTTAGTTGATTCCCTAGACTTCCATCAAACTTAAAATTACACCCCCTTGACCCCCTTTCAAGATAAATTTGTACATTTTTCGGTAGAAAAATTTCCCGGCCGAAGGCCGGTTCCTCTTAAATTACAGGCTCGCTATCGCTCGCCAGGAAAAAATCGACAGCTAAATTGCACGAAAGGTCTTAAAAGTGACATAAATGGGGTGAAAGTTCTTAAAATCGCCAAACTAATGGGGCGAACATCTTAAAATCTAAAAAACAATGGGGCTAAACATGAGGGAGAAAGGGGTCAAGAAAATAATCCCTCAAGTGGAAATCTCCCCTTAATAAACAGTGACCGATAATTAGGAAATGCGTACTAGTACTGCTGGAGGGCTTATCCTATTACGCATTGCGTAACTTTGAACACACATATCAAGTGATTAAATCGTTACACGTGTTAAGGTTCCCCGTAGTAATTGTTTTCTCTCTCTCTCTCTCTCGAAAGGTATGGAAAACTCCTTGTCGCTGATGGTAGGGCGCTCAACAGACTAATATCAACAGGTCAGCGTCACTCCAACCACTAACATGACTTTGATCACCGGATTAAGTTCTGTATATCATTACCTCTACCTGATACATTAGCGTTTTTAAACCATAGCAGCATGTAGTATTATTCAATAAGATACCCTTTGGTAAAATGGGGAGCAATGATTCCATTTGCATGCTTATGTCACTCACAATACCTATTCATTAATATTAACAATACTAGCACCCCAAACATACAATAGCGTTCGCCAAATATAGAATACCTTCTTCCAACCCTAGCTCATCCATACTCCAACTTTACACACCCCAGAATTCCAGAGAATGGAAGGGGATTACATATCCTTGCTGAACACCATCCAGTGTAGGGAGCAACTTTCGCGGTTTTATTATGGTATTATTATTTGGGTTTCCATTAAAAAGACATCTTTTAAGTGTATAATGCAAGTGTTGTAGCATGTTACACATAATATATGAACCATAAACAAGTGTTGTAGCATGTTACACATAATATATGAACCATAAACAAGTGTTGTAGCATGTTACACATAATATATGAACCATAAACAAGTGTTGTAGCATGTTACACATAATATATGAACCATAAACAAGTGTTGTAGCATGTTACACATAATATATGAACCATAAACAAATGTTGTAGCATGTTACACATAATATATGAACCATAAACAAGTGTTGTAGCATGTTACACATAATATATGAACCATAAACAAGTGTTGTAGCATGTTACACATAATATATGAACCATAAACAAGTGTTGTAGCATGTTACACATAATATATGAACCATAAACAAGTGTTGTAGCATGTTACACATAATATATGAACCATAAACAAGTGTTGTAGCATGTTACACATAATATATGAACCATAAACAAGTGTTGTAGCATGTTACACATAATATATGAACCATAAACATTCAATATTAAATGGCGTCTCGGTTGCATCCGTACAAAGGATAACTTATTTAATCGAACTTATAAAGTTTAACCATTATATGGCTAATCAGACGGCAATTATTATATTTTGTTAATGCAACTACAACATTTCCATACTCCACTTCCGAAGGACCTCTAGGAATCAAAAGATTCATAATAATATTAGTTAACTATTTAACTGGCTGGCTGGTCCTAATATTAACTGCGAGACTGTATTATCTTTCAATATGCGGTTGGACAAATTCACGCAATCATACCCCAATCAACTTCGCTCCAATGCTCAATATGTGAAGTCAAATCAACTGAGTTACTTCTACCTCTTTGTTTGCTTATAAATTAGCAGCCTTAATTGCTGTTGTTTTCCACATTCCTTTGGGGATATACAGTTATATGAGAGAGAGAGAGAGAGAGAGAGAGAGAGAGAGAGAGAGAGAGAGAGAGAGAGAGAGAGAGAGAGAGAGAGAGAGAGAGAGAGAGAGAGAGAGAGAGAGAGAGATATGCAACATGGAAAACAGAAGACAAGTGGGTACTGGTATTATAAGTTACCTTATGTTCAATATCACCTTATAGGATTATAAGGAAAAGCTTAACAGAATAACCCCTCGACTAAATCACACTTCCTTATTAGGCCAATCAATAAAAATATATAAATACCTAATTAATCTCTTACAGGCTATATACAGTATATACAGTATATATATATATATATATATATATATATATATATATATATATATATATATACAGTATATATATATATATATATATATATATATATATATATTATTATTATTTTATTTTTATTTATTTTTTCAATTACCGCCAACATATTTCTTTAAGTTTCAGAAACACCTCTAGTAAAAGGATAAATAAAACAGAAATTCAATAAACCTCTTCAATATGATTACCACTTATTTATAGTTTCAGTTACTTCTATAGTACTGCATTCGGTTTAGGCGTCTATTATTCAGAGATTAAAGGAATATAATCAAGTTCCAAATTTACCTGTTAACAATACAACTAATTCAAAATTTGTACTAACAGTAAATTTCTGGGTCCAAGGGAAACCAATACAGTGGCGGCATTGTAGGAAATATTATATATAAAATCCATGTAGTGACTGTAGGGTATGCTAAGTATTCGAATGAAGGTGATGACATACTGTAGAAGTTCCCTAGTGTGTATGTGTGTTTTCTTTTTTTCTTTTTTTTTTTTTTGGTGGGGGGGGGGGGGGGGCGTCATCTGAAGTTGTAGTGCTACTATATAATATAACAATCCGATCCTCATCCTTTCCACAAAAGCCATGCACATCACGTTACCCGAGAAATGTTCACCAATGACCGAACTAATGTTGTTGTTCATATGACTGGTAGAAGCCTCATTGTTCTCAATCAGCAAATGTGATCCGGTTTGCACAACAACATTTATTGATAATCAAGCCCTGCTATTCTATTTAGCACAATCCTATAAACATAGTGTGTAATGAAATGGCTCCAGTTATTTAAATGTGGCAACCCTTTACTGGACTTTTTGCTCGTTTAGCCTCCCCACACTACCACCACCAGCTCCACCACCACCAAAAACCAGGGCTGTGTGGAAGGACGGGCAGAGTTCTTTTTTGGCTTGGTGAAGTTAATTTATTTGCTGTTGCAAAAGACTGAAATATCTGAAGTGATTTATGCAATAAAGATACAGGGTATTTTGGATTAGGAAGCGTGACAATTAAACATATTTTTCTCATGATATATTTACTATACGCCATCGTATGCACTTAACTACTATGCAAACATGTTTCAATAGCAACTAGAGGTGATATTAGACTGCAAAATGCACATAAACTAAAACACATATAATTCTGGCTTTTAACCGTCATTATTATAAACACAAATTCTGCATTTAATTATTAATATATTAACGCACTGTATATAACTATTTAAGCATACCTTACCTTTGGATACCTTTGGATGTGTTCGCCGCTCCTCTAGCGGCACCAAGGAGCGCGACGCCCCTCGTTATGGGTGGTGATTTGGTGCAGTAGACTGTTTGAAGCGACAGCTCGCTCCCTTGCGAGGATGGGCTCGTCTGGCACTTTTTGCAGTTCGACATCTAGGGCTCTCTTGAAGTTGTCTAACGAGATGTCCCTCATGTCTCTTACTCGCCGTGGGAGTTTGTTGAAGAGACGTGGGCCTCTGTGTGATAACCAGACCTCTCGCAGAGAGCCCATAGCACCCCTGTTATTCATCCGGGGGATTTCGCATTCCCAGCCTCTCCTATCACTGAATTTCATGACTATCGGAGTATGTAGGTTTGGTACTAAACCCTCTGCGATTTTCCACGTGTATATTATTAGGTAACGTTCTCTTCTACGTTCCAGTGAGTACAGATTCAGTGCTCTTAAACGCTCCCAATAGTGTAGATGTTTTATCGAACTTATATGCGAAGTGAAATTTCTTTGTACACTCTCTACGTCATTTATTTCACCTGCTTTGTATGGGGATGTTAATACGCTACAGTATTCAAGCCGCGGTAGCACTAGAGATTTGAAGAGCGTTATCATAGGCAATTCACCGCGTGTTTTAAAAGTACGCAGAATCCAACCCGTTAGACGTTTCGCAGCCGCCACTTTGACCTGGTTATGTACTTTGAAACCCATATTTTCAGACATTAATACCCCAAGGTCTTTCACACTGTCTTTCCGTTCTATTATGTGGTTAGATTCTGTTAAGTAATTTGTAATTTCTTTAACACCATTATTATCTCCGTACCGTATTAATTGGAATTTTTCCTCATTGAATTGCATGTTGTTTTCCCTGGTCCACTGGAACACTACATTCATGTCTTCCTGCAGTCGGCCCGTGTCCTCTTGTGTGTTTACTATCTTGCTTAATTTTGTGTCATCAGCAAAGGACGACACCGTACTGTGTCTGGTGTTGGTATCTATTTCGCAAATTAGTATGAGGAACAGAAGGGGCGCTAGAACTGTTCCTTGGGGCACTGAGCTTTTGACATCCGAAGGCTCAGAAGTGACTTGGTTTACTGCTACCGATTGTTTTCGGTTTACGAGGAAATTGTATATCCACCGTCCGATTTTCCCAGTTATACCTTTTGCTTTCAGTTTGTGGGCTATTATACCATGGTCACATTTATCAAATGCCTTAGCAAAATCGGTGTAAATGACATCCACGTTTTTCTTTTCTTCTAGCGCTTTAAGAATTTTGTCATAGTGTTCCAAAAGTTGTGAGAGACATGATCTTCCCGCTCTGAACCCATGTTGACCGGTGTTGTGTAGTTCATTTGTCTCCATGAATGTTGAAATTTTGCTTCGCAGGACTCGCTCGAAAACTTTAATGATGTGAGAGGTTAGAGCTACCGGGCGGTAGTTTTTTGGTAGTGCTTTACTCCCTCCTTTATGCAGTGGGGCAATTATTGAGTTTTTCAAGCTATCTGGTATGTCACCAGTGTCTAGACTCCTTCTCCACATTATAGCCAGGGGTTTTGAGAGGTTTTCCTTACATTTTTTCATTAGGATCGAATTCCAAGAGTCCGGGCAAACATTAGGCGACTTTATTCAGATTTGGAAACGTCTGGCATAGTAAGAAGGTTAAACACAATAAGTCAACCCTTCTGAAACCGATGATCACTTTGTAATTCCAGCTACAATCAATTTGTTTTGACCACCTTTAACCCTTTATACAGACAACGAAATTTTTGTTTTGTTATTAATGCTACTGCTAAATGTTCTTGCTGACATTAGAAAGGACCTTTAAGGATCTAAGGATCAAAGGGTTAATTAGAATTTCAGTTACTCATTTAATTGACTGGTTGAATAAAATCGTCAGAAGATTGCTAGGACATACAAAATTATTTACATACTCTATTTGAAAAGATTAAGAAGGATCTCTCACATTCTGAGGAGAAAGCCATCAATTACCAAGGCGCTTTTTGAGTCTTGGTTACCAAGAGAATAAGAACTCGGTAATAAATAGCCACCACATAACTCTTAAAGTATAATTTTCATACAAAAGCAAGTTCAGAAATTTACACTACAAACTTCATGTTATACCAAATTGTATATTTTACTGTCCATAATAGTTATATGCCAAACAATCAATATGCAGGCATCCTAAATACAACCATTCACCTGTGAGTCATAAATACCAGCCGTGCCGTCTCGATTAAAGTGAAACGAAGCCCAACCCACCTGCCACCAACACTCATATTTTCTGCCATGCCTAATAATTTGAGTAAGGATAGGTTATGTATTAATACTAACTGTAAGCTTCTTCATTTCATATCCATTTATTATCTAACATCATTCTGGAACATCTACTAACCCTCCAGTAATACAAATAATGGAGAAAATAGAGTTTCCTGATATTTCTTGTCTCACCCAATCACGTCCCGTCTTTCACACACCATGAGGTTTGAGGGATTCATTCATAAAACTACGTTGTTTACTACGGATCCAATGCTACACACCTCCACACACCACAACATTTTCTCGCAGGACTAAGTTGGCCAACTGTACACCACTACTGTACACTATCAAGCGTATGTTATCTCTCTATTTTGGCCATCAATAATCGCCTCTACATGTAATATATTTTACACCAAAGATAGAGCAAGACCCATACTAATAGTAAGCAGAAAAATATCTATAAGATAAAATAATCACATTGAAAAAGGCTAAAACAGAAATATATTTGTTTCCGAGTTTACACCGTCTTAGTTTCGTTATATGCTGAGCAATACATAATTTATATAAAATGAAATAAGAAGCCTTTTTCACGCTCATTCTAGAATTCGGGATAAATATATAGCGACTGAAAACAGTACAATTTTGGTCTACAAAGCTTATTCCATAGATATGAAAAGATCAGAAGAGCAATTCAATAATAATATCGACAGCTTAACAGAAATTTGCACTGTCTGCAATGAGTACAATTAGTGTGGTCGGTTATGTAATTTTTCGAGATTGGTCTGCCTAAATTGAGTTGAGGGTGGTTTTGGCATCTTTAGGTGTCGAATGGAGAGAAAATCATAGGGTTCAATTTGTTCGACCTCCATAGCCCTCGTTTTGGAGCAAATCCAATATGGAAACCCTCCCAGGCAGTTAATCTGTTAAAATCTCAAGTCCATGCTCGATAATGATAATGTTGTTGTTGTTCCCTAAGCTGCCTGGCCGAACATCCCCAAGGCCTCGAGCAAGGCCGAGCGCCACCACAGAACCCTCCCTGCCGACCACAATAAAGCCTGGGTGACCGAAGCCACTCTATGGCGGGGAGCTGAGGAGGGTGTGGAAACGCCCGGGAAACCAAAGCCCCACCCAGGGCCCTGTGCCCCTCAGCAATTATGAAGAGAAAGTTGAGGGGCAAAGGAAAAATGTGACGCTTTGGCTTCCAATCTTGGTAGATTGGGAGGTCAATCCACGTTAGAGACGCCGTCACTTGAGATCTAGAAAATATATAAGTAAAAGGAACAGTCAGAGTAAGCTATGGGTATGGCAGAGATTGCTCAGTTCTCACACTGATAGACCAGCCCATCACCAAATGACTATAACCCAATCCTCTCAGCATCAGCTAGGTAAGGCCCTAGAAAGCCGCCTTTGGCGGGGGGATAGCTTCCCTATTTCAACCCCTTTCAGGGTTGGGCACCCGCCCTAATGATAATGTTAGTGTCCTTTATAGGGTTTTCGATGATGCTGAATGATTGGCAACATTTTCAAAGCAATTCGAAGTCAAGATCACGTGATTCGATCAAGGACAAGGTCAAATTGAACCCTGAAATGACTTAGTTTTGTAATAAGGATTTTGCATCTTGATAAATAATCTAAATAACTAACAGCAGCATTCTCAAACTTTAATGTAGAGACAAACAAATGACAAAAAAGGAAAATACATATTATTTCCTTGAGGGATTATATGAAGCATGTTAAACTAAAACAACCCCTGGTACCGTACTATAATTGTAGAATATCATAGAAATGAAACCATAAACTTGTCATATTGGAAAATAATAGCGAATTCAATCACATAAATCATCATCATCACGTTCTTCTTCATGGTCCAAATGGTAGTGACAACCATTGCTATATCCTCTTGTGTACAACTTGCACAACGGTGTGCACACAAGACTATTCTTTGCACATGAGCAGTTCCCTTTCCATGCCCCCACTCAACCACACTTGATGAGTTCAATGACTGCATTAGGAGCTGGACAAGACAAGCACCTCACTGGAAGGTACACACCTTCTCCAATTGACCACCCAATATCCTCGAGACTAGGCAGAGCAGGTTTAACAGTTGTGTAACTTTTGTCACAAGTGCAAATGTAATTAGTTCATATCAAATCACATCAAACTTCATCATCATGATGGCTGCAGACATCATAATGTGTCACTCAATTCCTCTTTTAAATGCCTTACCAATATAGATACTTCGGAGAGCTGCAGCGGAATACACACCCGTCTCCACTGCTGCACCAGTATCCATACCACTTCCCTCCACTTGTTTTCCAAGTGCATGAAGGGTTGCAAAACATATATGAAGGCTGCCAGGTTTGAGAATCCAGTTTTTGTTTTTTGTTAATACCTGGGTTTTCAGTGCTCTATTTAAGTGATCAAGGTCTAGTATAATAAGAGTTCGCCGCTTTGGACCAACAACGATGGTGGAGATATTTTGAGTAAGTTTGAGTGCAGTGTACAATGTTGCCAAGTCAGTGGGTGAAGTCTTGAAGAGTGGTGATACTACCTCTGAGTTGACCTTAGGATGCAATTCTCCACCTTGATGTGAGAGTAGCAGGGATTTTGTTGCAGCCCAGGTTGGCATCATACTTTGCTTCATGAGTTCCTCTGCCCCTTTCCCTTTTCTTCTCTGCAGCTTCAGGATGTTTTCTCTGATGTCTGTTGAGTCTTCTATTTCTGCTGCAGATATAGGCTCAGATTCGGTGGAGATATCAACTTGTGGTCCTATGTGTGAGGGGAACAACTCGCTTGGTTGTTCTAAATCTGAGGAAAGTGTCCTTTCTCCCATCTCTGTAGATTCAACATCGGGGAGAGACTCGATATCACTATAGGAGGATCAGATGTCGGAGAAGATGCAGCCAAAGATTTATCTCCCTCATCAGTGGCATCAGTATCTGTTTGCTTAGCATTACCTAGGTAGTTTTCTAGCATCCAGGTGTGAGTGCACCTCTTGTAATTGTGTAGATAAGACCTTGAACCATGTGTGTACTTTGATAATGTGATGGGTCTGAGCACTATTGTGGGTTCCTCGAGGTGCGTGAAGTTTAGTTTCAGTTGTTTACTTAGAGATTTGCTCAGGATGGTAAAAGGCGGCTGTAGTGGTAGAGCAGTGTCATTATCTGGCTGGTTGAGGACCATGATAACACCATGAAATGTGCTTTGTCCATATGGTGTGTCCTCCAGCATATCAATATTGTCTAATACAAAGGATAGACTAACATTTTTGTTTGAGGAAGTCTGGCAAACACACACTCAGACCAGGTGTGTTCTGCATACATCTCAGTACCCCATCTTCTACTCTTTTCTGGATATTCAGGAAGTTCTCATAGCCAGTGCCTAGGAACAACGAAGACAGGGTAGACACTAGAGTGTTGTCCCTGACTCGAGCATACACAGTAAGGGGAACACCAATAAAAGGGTTCCATGTCAGTTGAACCAGTGCCACTTCAACCAGTGCCACTTTAACCAGTGCTAACTCAACCAGTGGCCACTTCAACCAGTGACCATTTCAACCAGTGACCATTTTAACCAGTAACCTAACCAAACCTAACCTAACCTACTGGTTAAAATGGTAACTGGTTGAAATGGTCACTGGTTGAAGTGGCCACTGGTTGAGTTAGCACTAGTTAAAGTGGCACTGGTTGAAGTGGCACTGGTTCAACTGACCTGTCACCCAATAAAAGGGGTGTTTCCACACAGTGTTTGAAACCTTTATCACTGTTTGGCTTGTGCTTCACCTGCCTATCTGTCCGTGTTTTCTGGATGAGTACTTAAGAGCAGACATCTACTACTTTCTTCGTCTCAGTTTCTCACCGCTCATCTATAATGTTAGAGTTTCCAAACAAAAGCTGCTTTAGGAAAAACTGGAGCATGGGAGAATTCTCAAATGACCACAAGTCCCCTGTGAATTTCCATACATAACATTCGAGAATTTCCCTTCACAGATGACTTGAAATGTCAAGTAAAGAAGAGATCACTGGATTGTCTTGACTGTGTGTGGCAAAAGCCACAACTTTACTCACCGACCTTGACAACATAACATGCTCCGCTGCTGTGGTTACTGGTTTCACGAATTCGACATCAAGGATACTTTTCTGAATTAAGTCCTTGATATGCCCCTTGTATTCCAAGTGATGGTCCTTCAGTAGTGTGGTGTACTTATCATTGATTTGGTTCATATTCAACACCACACCATCACCGGATAAGCTGCCCACCACTGACATAAGTAGATGGGTATCACAAATTTTGAAGATCATAGTTTCATCATTGATACTATGTGGACATGATAAACATGTACGCTGAGCACTGCGTAGGCAGTTCATGTGATAGTACTTCTCCAGTGCTGATTCACTACCCCCCTCTGACAGATCTGATACACAAGCACGAACAGCATTGTCCCCTGTAGTATTCTTGATGTTTAGTAATAACTGACTTTGATTATCAGAGTAAACTTTGCGCACAGGTACTGTAGATGTTGGGGAACAGATTGAACATGCTGCAAAAATGCATACTCTTACTTTGGGAAGAATACCTTTGATTCTTTTTGGTCAATCACTTTCATTGCTGCTTTCTGTAGATAAGGCGGCAGCATTAAACAGTTCTTAGATTGTGTTCAAACTAGGATTTGCCACTAAATTACTCTTTCGATTACAAACAATGCAAGTCTTAGAAATGTTTTCCCCACAGATAGTGAGGACCAGCACTACAGGAATGTCACATCGTGAGTCTGAAAAGAATTGAATAATATAAATTAATCAATAACATTATTTGGCCAATAGTGTAGGGCAATCCTGACTTAAAGTTGACAGGAATGTTCTACAGATCAACCAGGGACCCAGGGATCTAAACATTACACAGAAATGTCAAGTTAGTCCATTCATAAAGACAATACAAATAATATTTTAGTGATCTCCGGCTTCAAAATGACCTTGACCTTCATCGTATCACGTGACTTTGACTTCGAATTGCTTTGAAAAAGTTGCCAATCAACTCAGCATCATCTAAAACCTTATAAAGGACACCAAAATTATCATTATCGAGCATGGACTTGAGGAGATAACAGATTAACTGCCTGGGAGGGTCACCATATTGGATTTGCCCCAAAACGATTCTTAGGGGGTCGAACAAATTTAACCCTATAATTTTCTCTCCATTCGACACCTAAAGATGCCAAAACCACCCTCAACTCAATTTAGGCAGACCAATCTCGTAACCCACCCTTTGGATGACATATCCGACCACACTAAATGCTCTACACAAAATATATCTTTGCATTTCGAATATCTCCGTGAAATCTTTGAGAGAGAACTATTCCTTGTTACTCCTTATAGCTCTCGCTCTCTCTCTGTCTGTTATAGCCAGCCATCAGTTATCTGTCCCCAGCCCTAATTCCCCTGGCCGACCATTAATATCCTTAATACTTCCCTCTCTCGCAATATTCGTATTTAACGCCATTTCTTGAATATTCATTTTCCCCTATGTTTTCTCTGCTTTCAGGTAACTGGTCAACATTTATTCTTCCTGTTTATTTTTATTCTTCATGTCTGTCCTTTGTATATTCTGTTGCTTCTTTTCACATCTCTTAGTTGATCTTGTCCTACAGTATGTACCATGATAATCAAAAAAATCTTAATTTCAATAAGCCTGGAAATACCTCATGGAAGCACGAGTTTCAAATATCAGCCAAAATCGCAGCAAAGGCAGGATACATGTAAACATTGGGTGATAGCAAGAACCAAGTAGCAATTCTTGATACCATACATCCCAGCTCACTCACATCTTACACACCATACATTCCTAATACCTATGTTAACCCTTTCCCATTTTTTGGACGCTAATGCACAAGCGATCTTTGGACGCAAAATTTGCGTCCAATAAAAATATTAACTTTCTTATATTACTAATATGGTATACTAAATATCATAATTGTAAATAACATTTTCTTTACACATAGCATTGTAAGTAAAAAGATAATATTTCTATAGATATACAGTACATGATGACAATGCTCTACCACTGCCAGTGGGCAAAAATTATGGGTAATTTGTGAATTGAGGACCCAAGAATGGCAAAGTGTTAATACAGTTTACGAGAGAGGAGAAGGAGGACATACAACTACCTCCAAGCACGTTGCCATGGTTGCAAGCATGAACAGTATATCTTTACACAAATATTACTAATTCTTCAAGTGTGCTTTGATCTTCAAAGCTATGCACATGTGATGCGATAATATTAGTTGCCTATGCTCACCAGCTAGTTCAGCTTCTGACCACTAACCAATTTTTTTTTAGAAAGACGTATATAATAAAATAATGCTGGGATGCAGGAATCGTTATCAATCCGTTGATGTATAATTAGTTGTGCTTTGCAAGAGTTATAAGTTTGGCAGGATTTTTGCTCCAGTAATGAGTCCGTTCAAATCTATTATCGCTTTCCTTGGGTCAACTACAAAACATTAGTTATTGTCAGGTAGCCTTGATTATAGTAATAAGCTTGCATTGAATTTTGCTCAACCTTACTCTTAGTCAAGAGCATCAATTTAATGCAATACATTTTTTTCTTTTTATATCTTGCTAACCATAATTATGTATTGTTAAGACTAGAAAAACATTATTAATGTGGAAACCACAGCTGACTTACAGAAATAATTATTCTTAAATAGCAATAACTTAATATTCTTACACAGTTAACACATTCCGCATTCTCTGTTTAATCAACCGTCCTTCGGCCTTCTCCTCTTTCCTCCACGTTGTTTTTTTTCTTCCACCTCTTCTTACGTCTTCCCACCACATGTATCAAGAACGAAAGCAACGCATTATATATTACTATGAATGGGTTTACATATACATGATTATTCTAAATGTTATACACTATTATTAATGATTGTATTTATAAACTGTGTATTGAAGAGGGTTATAACAATCTTCCAATACCTATTAAAACTAATCTTATTCAGGGTAGTTACTATTATCCGATTTAAGCGTTTGATATCTATAGAGAGAGGTAATATGTTATTGTAGTAGCAGTACCAGTCAGCAAATAGGCATATTAAGAAGCCGTGGTGCCTTAACATCCATAGTCTATTGACTATTCCAATATGTAATACTTAAATATACAATATTTCTATATAATTCATAATTTCTAACCTGACAAATTAATGACAATAATATCACAATATTCTGTATTTACCTTACACTTCACATGTTATGATTATTACTTCCCAAAAACTCAACTTATGTATTTCAATGCCTGACTTTTCTACTGTAGATCCATAAATGTTGTCCATCTTTTAAAATTTCCCTTCGGACATTTTTACTGCAACTATAATAACTATGCAGCCGCATATAATTCTAAGCTCACCTTTTTACTAACTCATCATATATTTCAATGAACTCATCATATTTCACTGCATAATTTTTTAATAAGTTTTAAGCCTCAATCAATCAATAATTGAGGGTATCAGTGGGAACAGTTTTAGAATGTCCTTAATCCTTATCTAAAAACAAATTAGTTTTCTAAAATATAATACGAAACATACCCATTTCACTATCTTTTCCACTATCTGTGTTATTTGACCGAAGCTAATTCGTACACCACTCGTTCTGCACAAATATGTGTACACTTTCTCACCAAGTTAAACTTTAGCCGCACCTATTACAATGTACAGTGTTTTCTGACAGTCCAACATATTTCATAGTCAAAAGATACATTTTTCATGAATAATTTCCATCTTAACTATATGTATATAATTTGACTCAAAGAGTCATTCGAATTTCTCGATTTGACCTCATTCATATAATTATATGATCTAGTGACAAAGGTGACCTTGTAAAGTGGAGATGGGTTCACGTGTTCGTTACCCTAAGGTTAATCACTCTGTGGTCGACATGATTATCTCTCATTAATCCATACTCAATTAAGTGTGCATAAGCATAGTGGTATCACACATGCAGTTCGCTTGGGAGGACAGGATGTGCTCGAGGTGCGCTATCTGATCCTCCAACATTCTCATTCTGTTCATCTTCTTCTGCCATACCCTTCTTTGCCTTTTTCCTTTGTCTCGCCCTCGCATATCTTGAGAGTTTTTTTGGCTACCATTTGAGTTGTTTACCGCACTTTCCCATGTCCCTCTAACATGGAAATCTGGGCATTTGATATCATAACAAGCCTTATTTTCTAGTGAGGCCTGGCAGAGGGGCGGATGGTGGTTGTTGCAGTTTCCACCAAACCTGTACTTCCCATATCTGACTATATTGTTTCAAATTTTTGGATATACAACTCTACAAACTGCGTCATTTAATTTACCTCTTGGTCCAAAGAAACAGTTCCTTTTCATATAGTATCTGCAAACTGGAATAGTTGACCTTTGAAGGTGTGTTGGTGTAGGGGGGTCATCTAGGCCGTGTGTGGAGGTGCGAGTCCTACTGTTCATGACACGGTCTGGGGGGGACTGGGCAGGGGTGTGGGTTATAGGAGTGGTGTTTGGTGACGTTGGGGTGTTGCGAGGTGGTGTGGAGAGATGACTTGGTGTGGAGGGAGAGTTTATGGAATTATTTGTGTGATACATGTGAGCCGTAGTGTTTTGAGGTGGTGTGGAGTGAGAATCGGTAGATATATTTGTGTGATGGGCCGGTGTGGTGATTGAAGACGGGGTTTGGGGAGGGGGCTGATGTCAGTTTTTGTGAGGGAGGCATTGTGGGTGTTTGTTCAGAGGGAGGTGTTGGTTGTTTTGGGTGCGACGAAGTAGGAATGCGATACGGTTGTGGTCGTGGATGTTTGAAGGGAAATCACTGGTGTGTGTCCCCAATTTGGATGGAAAAACACTGCATCTTGGCTATATTTTGGTCGATCTTGTTCCTCTGTTTTTTCAACAGTCTGGATGATTCGCATTGTGAACTCGACACAGTTGTTGCAAAATTGGAAGTGTTTCCCCTTAATATTATAAGCCTTGTTTATAGGTTGTGAAAGTCCTAGCAGCACTAATGAAAACTGTCTTTGCATATCTGGTACATGTTTATCTCTCTCTATGTACTTACAGATATTGCAAACGTCCTTGGTATTCATATCTAAAAATTATATGACTATTTCACCCGATTTTCTTTTACAACCACTACGACGCGGGGGAGGGAGATGGAGGGTGGGGGGGTCACTGTTTTGGGGTTAGAATGGTCTTGGAGGGGAAATTTGTTTGGGTCCGAGCTTCCAATCCCTAACACTGACTTTGGTTTTAACTTTAGGTAACACTCTCGATAAGATTATGATACAGAATCATATTGTACAGTACTTTACAATTATGAGTTACGATATACTCCCGGCAACAGAATCTATTTACAGTATCTACAAAAGTCCTTCCCCAATCATGTCGTACCACAACTGGAGCGCGTTCAAGAGCACTAATTTTAGCTCCCGATTGGCGCTACAGCGTTACTGAACGACATTGTGTGCGCATACGGTCGCTCACAGGCGCTACAGCCTTTTGAGGAGTGACGCCGTGAGGCGCACAGACTATACATCTTTAGAATTCGTCTTTAGCGCTAGCAGACGAATTACTTTCGACCATATGCACAGCAAATCACTTAAAAATATCGAATATTCATATTAGTATGTGTTAATATTTACTTTAAAACATTTAGATTACATTTTCGATCAAAATATTGATACAAATATACAGCTTTATGTTTCGATAAGAGCCGTAGAGGATCCGCATGTATTGAAGTGGCGGACGAAAATAACATAAGACACATTTTATGAACGAATTTGCTTTCTTTCATATATACTTTATTGTAGAATGTAATACAAAATAAGGTTACTAATAAATATTAATATGTATTTTAAGCCAATGAGACGCTATAACTTAATAGCCTAGCATGCTTTAGGTCTAATTACGTATGGATATTACAGGATAAATATCCTAGCAGTTGTTTAGATGTGAAGAACGGTCATTGTCGTTGTTTTGAGCATCAAACGAAGACGCTGGTATAAACGTAACCATGGCAACCACCCAGTTTGTTTATGTAGTGTGGAAGAGGCATCGAAATCGTTCAATAGGCCCCAATTCGCGCTACGGAAACTGTAGCGTCTGAAGTCTTGCTCTTGAACGTGCCCCTGGGTAGACCCCAATGCAGCCCACTGTGAAGAACGTTCAGCAGGTGGGACGTCATCCCCTTCGGGTTGAATTGGTGGATTAGGGTTGTTAGTGGAGTTCTCGTCCAAAGATAGGGTAATTACAAAACCTAAGAGTCGATACAATTTTATAATTGAACGAGTAGCAGTTCCATTGGCAGTCTTCAGTCTTCCAACCCGAACTTGTCCGTCGACTCCAGTAAGCAGATGAGTAATTCTTCCAAGCTTCTTCAACATCCTTGATCCTTCATCTTGGAGAAGTACGACATCTCCCACTAGTGGATCCTAAATGTTTAACTCCCTCTCTGAGGGACAGCAGATAATCCAAATTTCAGCGTCTCCATAGATCATTTGATAGCTTACAAGTATGTTGAAATCTACATGTTAAGCTCTCTATATGTGACCATTCCCCATCCTTCAGGTCATCTTCCTTTACCTCTGGAATGGGAAACGATTGTAATCTTCTACCTGCTATTAACTGTGATGGCGTGATTGGCTTAGGCCCATCGAGGGCGCCTGATACAAAAGTTAAATACTATCATTCACTGATGCTTCTAATTCATGAACAATTGTATGCAATTCCTCCACAATAATGACTACCCAACCCAGAACCATGTTAATACCAGCCTTTACCACTCCAATAACTCTCTCCATAATGGCACCAAACCAAGGGGCTCTAGCAGGTATAAACCGCCATTCACACTTAATTTCCTTCAAAGACGTCCTAAGACTCAGACCATCTGTCATCTCCTTCAAGGTAGGTGCTCCATTAGTGAAGGTTGTCGCATTATCACTTAAAATTAACTGTGGAAAACCTCGTCTGCCATTGAACCTCTTCAGTGCGTGGAGTAAGGACTCTCTTGACAAATAATATTCGGTAATACAAGGTCATCTAACAATATATATATATTTCCTCTGGTACAATATTCCCACTTGAACATTTATCAATAGTAAGAAGTGAGGTCATAATAATTCTGTCCTGCCACTTGGTGCTGAACATATTACTGCCTGAAGCGAGGGTAAGGAGAACACTCTCAAACTCTCCAGTTAACGGTGTAGCCTACAGTTGTACACAATAATATAGCGTTTTTCTTTTAATGATATGTTTGAATGTTCGATTTGTAGACCCATATTTCATATTTTATGCCTGAATATTTTACACAATTACCCTGGTAAACCAAGAACGAGGGATTATTTTATTTTATTCTGAGCTTTGCTCTGGGTTACTGATATGTTTGGATTCATACAAATGTATCATTACATATAGGAATGTGTTTTACCGAGGCCGGGTTTCAAACTCACACATACAGGCATGGTGGATACAACTACTAATTTCGAGTAACATTATTTCATGGTATGCACAACGTTCCATCGAAACATGTAAAATGGCTTGCAATTGTATTTGAGTTTGCTTAAGTGTTAATACATTAGGACAGGTTGGCTGGGTTAAATTAGGTGATTCGAAAAAAAAAACACGAGGAAAAAAACAAAAAAATACAAAATAATATCACACACACACACACACACACACACACACACACACACACACACATACATAATAACACTGCCAACATCAGTGGTCAAAAAGTTACATTTACCAACTTTTAGCCCTTTCAACTAGATATAATTTCGCTAAAGATAGACGAGTTAATTTATTCAGAAAGGACTGCTATAAATCAGAGTTGTAAAATCAATATTATTTAACAGTTGAGTTGTAACAGGTCATTCAAAAATTGCATGCAATCGTCTAATAAAAGCCGGAATATTTGGATAATGTTGCATCGGAATAGCTAAGTACAAAGCACAGCTGGCATTGTATTGTTATAACAATATGGTTTACACAGTATACATATGACATAATATTCTTATAGAACGTTACATTATAATATTATGTCTTTGGTGTCGAAGGTGATGACAGTGTTTATTTATTTTGTTTTGTTTTTATGTACGAAGGAGATAAAAGGTTAATTTCTCCCAAAGTTAAAGAGAGCGAAACTTAGGGTACGTTAGAGTCATAATGTCTGGATATACGGAACTTGAAGCAGTTTAAATCATAGCATGAGGGAAAGGCAGATTGATGGAGATAAATCCAAAGCTTATTTGTCGAGTAAAAGTAAAACTAGGACAATCAGTTCACTCTTGGGTCAGAGAGTTGGACATAATAGGGGTGGGATAGTGTTGAAAGGCGGGTGCCCCCCATTCTCCGTAAGGGATAAGATATGCACTGATTGTTGTAATTGCAGTAGAGGAGCGAGAAGGATGCAAGATTCTGGCGTGCAGAGAAAAATTTAATTGTAGGGCGTTAGTAAGAGGGGAGAGACTAGAACTAGAACATAAATATTGCTACTAATGTTCCTTTATGTAATATGCATTCATGCTAAAGTTTGCTATTATGTTTGTAGTCTTTAAAAAACACATTATACAGTAAAGTGAAGTTGATAACAATTAATACAATAGTTGGAAATATCAACGAAGGGGTATTTAAGAGGGGACATTAATTCTTATATAACGTTAATGACTTATATGCTTGGTCCAGTTAATGTTGGGCGTGGTCAAGATGGTAAGGTACTGAACTGTGAATCAGATAAATACAAATTGAGTGCAAGGTAAAACTAAGTGTTTGTTTTTAAGATATGATACATTATCATTGGGGGATTGGATTGCGTGGAAGACTGCACCAAATGGACGTTAGTTCGAGTCTTCGCCAAACGTCAGGGTGTTTTCTGAGGTAATTTGATTGTTTCTGCAGTTATACCAATATCCTAGTTGGCTACAGTGATATGTTAGGAAAATACCTTCTATATTTTCAGCAACCCATAGCAAAGCAAATGCCTGACCATATTCAAAGATGATGTGAAAGACAGTATAGCTGCTCTCTTCGAATCATATTACGTGATAAATAATATGTCGTATGTAATGCGGCAGCATGAAAGGAGTTAACGCCTTGAAGCTTCACTGTAACCATCTAGGCAACAGAAAAGTCTGCAGTCCTGAAATTGAGACATTGTTCACATAATTGATATTTTCCAAATCCTAGTATTAAAATACCCTATCAATGGGAAACTGATTCATCAACAATACAAGTTGTACGATACAGTACAACACAGTATCGTAATATACAGATAATACAGCACTAATTGAAGATAATATCGCTTACACCATTTTAAAGTTTCATACTTGAGGACCTCGAAGCATACAAAATCACAGCTTAATGGTTGACTAGAAATACTCACTATACTTCGCCAAATTTTGTCGATGTGTTATAGAAAATTGGTACCTCACAGTTACTGATGAACATGTTGGAGAAAGTTAGCTTTGCCTCCGTTTGTCTGTCTGTCTGTCTGTCTGTAAACAAGATATCTCATAAAGTTATGAACCAATTAAAAACAAAATATAGTGGGCAGATAGGATATGTGCCAAGAAAGTACTGATTCAATTTAGAAAGCGATTGACAAAACACATACCTCCGCCAGCGTAGGCGGAGGTATGCGCTCTCCCGAGTGCCCGTCTACTTTACAATTGTAGTTATTGGATACGTTGATGGAATTATTAGGAAAACATAGGATTGAAAAAAACAAATGCTAAACAACAAATTTCCATTGTAGATTAAGGGGAGGCAGACCATTTTTCTGAACCTCCTTCTCCCTAATTTTCAGCCCCACTAGTTTTGAGATTATAAGACGTTCGGCCCATTAGTTTGGCGATTTTAACACCTTTCGCCCCATTTCGTTGTCAATTTTAAGACCTTTCGTGCCATTTAGGTGTCGATTATTTCCTTGCGAGCGATAGCAAGCCTGCAATTTTAAGAGAAACCGGCCTTCGGCTGGGATATTTTTCTACCGAAAAATTTACAAGTTTATCTTGAAGGGGGTTCTAGGGGGTGTTTTTCTAAGTTTGATGGAGGTCTAGGGAGGAAATTAAAAAATATATGAATAAATGAATTAATAGACCACACAAACGGTCAGTCTCCCCTTAAGTCAAGTACCAATATATAGGAATTACTTCCAGTTGTTAACAAATTACAACACATCACTAGAGGAACACTCGGTAGAGCAAACACTTGTCTTCTGGGTTCCAGGATATAATCGTAAATTACATATATTTTTCCTTGGCAGATATCCTATCTGTTCACCAAATTTCGTGAAAACATATCCTCAGCCCTACTTCGTTGGCGGAGATGTTTTCTAAATGTTTTCTAATTCTCAGGCGTGGTAATAGATATTTGTCTGAAGATTGAATGTGGAGATATAAATGAGTTTTAAGCAAGAATATTTGCATATGATGGATTATAAATATTTTAGTTCATTATATATATATTCATTCAAGCTTAAGTCACATCGAATAAAGCATTCATAATTAGTAACCAAAATTAAGATAAAACAATATATCAACCTGAAATAACGGAAAAAGAAGAAAGGCCTCCTCAACAACAACCGGCAGAGTGCAGAATTGCAGTGAAAAGGAGACAACCGAAAATAGGGGAGTTACCCAGGTTAAATAAAGGGAAAAAAAGGAATCAGTCATCCCTATTAAAAAAAACAGACCAACCCCCCTACCTGTGCCCCCTCTAGGGTCCCCCAAAGGGAACCTGCTAATCTACCTCTTCCACCCCCTTCACCCAAACGAAAATGGCCGACATACCTTCAGCGACCCGATCTGGACTACGATGAAGAGATGTTTATGCAATTAAGGCATCAACCACTTCCTTGCCTTCCGATGCAACTCTACTACGACTACCGCTACAACAACGCCGAGATGGAGAAACAATGACCTTTTCAGTAACCTTCATAATAAAGATTCCTTTCCATAAACACAACCAAATGTATGTAATTTCACAACACACTAATTAGTTTGTACTCATTCCTATGCACCCTTTCCTCCTTGTATATAATTTTAATAAATAAAGAATGTGTCCACCCATATAACCAAATGTGCATTGTATTTTTAAGAATGTTAATAACCGGAGCAATATTCAAAAACTATATTTTTCATGTCCTTTTATACCTCGGGAAGCTCTACCCGTGACTAATAATTAAATTGTAATATTACCTGACCGAACCAAGGTTTGGTACGCAAAAATTAAGGCCAGTCTTGGTGGTACATTACTTTCGGGATATGTAAAGCGTGAAGACAGCTTGGGCTTGGTGGCTTATTACCTTCGGGATATGCAAAACGTGAAGCCCTAACTCAATTTCGGAAGTACTGCCGTAGGGGCAAGCCATTCTCCCCTTAAAGTACGACGGAGGTGTGGCACGAGTGAGGAGCGAGGATACCCTGATGGGAGAGTGTGTGTATGTGTCTGGATTACGTCGGACTCAGTTACTAAGCGTGACCAGATCTCTCATGGGCTACATCACCTATACCTTCATCCAAAATGTAAGAGCTTCTCGTTGTATAAAATGTTTGATTTATACATTGCGAAGCATGATTAAGATATGCAGTGTTCAATTTAACGTAAATACCAGAGATTGTCAATTATCTTCTTATTTGCTATCGCCCCTCGTGCTGAGAGAACATTACACACTCTATTTGCAGGGATTGATATATGTATAATTCTGGGAATATATCTCTTATTTTAACCTGCGGCGAGGCGATTTTAGCCAAGCGTACTGGCTCGTATAATTATTTCTCATTGAATTAAATTCTTATTCAATATTGTAAATCTTTGAGTTGATAAGATTGATATTTTTTATTTTATGAATTAATTCACTAGTTATTCAGACCTCACTTGATATCGTAATTTCCATAGCAATTATTTATTTTGAGTACGCGACCGACGCAGTAACTTTGATCTACCTTTGTCGGCTAATCCTTTAGCGGTTGCCAGTTACCTTCAGGATATCAATTATTGTTTTTGAAACCAAATATTGTGATTCTCTAGTGACTTACTACATTATTATTTCATGTATTTGTTCCACGAGTTCATCTTTATTCCAATTAGTTTGTGAACGTTTATTCACAGTTATTTATATCCATTATTGTGATCAATAGTCCTTCAAGCTCATTTTCTTATAGATGATACTTGATTTATGTCATATACTGTATATACCCTAGCTAATAAGAAATAAAACGTGTGAACCAAAATTGTGTATTCTGGGACTTTGGGAGAGATTGATATCCTTGTTGTATTATCCGAGCCAGTTCTGACCCCGTTGATTTATTCAGGTTCTCAGCTTCACGATAGTGCAAATAACGAACCATTATAAATGCAGTAAACATGATATTACTAGCATAACACAACCTATATAAGAAGTTCATATCAGAAATGTTTTCGAAAAAAATTCAACTTTTATTTCAATCATTCACCTCCCTCCTCATCCCTTCCCCCTGTGCCCCCCTTAAGGAAAGAAGAATTTTTTTATCTTTTATCTTCCACTATCTGAATATTGGGTTAAGCAAGGGTGTGTGATGTCCCCATGGTTGTTCAACATATAATATATATGGATGGAGTCATGAAAGAAATACAAGGAAGACCAGTGGATGTTGGTGTACCGCTAATAGGGGAAGGAAATTAGTGGAAGTTACCTGTACTGCTGTTTGCCGATGATACAGTTCTGATGAACAATAGTGAATGGGAGTTGCAGGGTCTGGTACATATGTTTGGAACAAAGTGTGAATAACAGATTATGAACGTAAATGCAGGGAAGAGTAAGGTTAAGTTAGGGAATATTGCAAGGGAAAGAGTAAGGGTGTGAAAGATAAGAATGGGAGAATGCTAGCCGAGAAGCAAGAGAGAGTCGAAAGATGGAGGGAGTACTTCAACGAGTTGCTAAATGTAAGGAATGAAGAGCCAGCAAACATAGTTGGATATGGTATGGGAGGGAGAAGAGGAGAAGTAGTGGAGGAGGAAGTGGGGATCAGGAGGTCAGAAGTGTGGAAAGCCATGAAAAAAATTAAGTTGGGGAAAGCACCAGGAACAGATGGAGTTTGTGGGAAAATGTTGAGGTATGGTGGTGAGATACTGATCGAATGGGTATAAAAAATGTGCAAACTAGCATGGGAGAAGGGGAATGCACCCGATGACTGGAAGACTGGCATAATAGTTCCCCTATATAAGGGCAAAGGGGAAAGTGGAGTGTATGGTAACCACTGAGGAATATGTCTTTTAAGCATAGTAGGGAAGGTGTACAGTAGGGTAGTGATTGAGAGAGTGAGAGTGAGAACGGAGAAATGGATAGGCAACGAGCAGGGAGGTTTTAGGAAGGGAAGAGGATGTGTAGATCAGATTTCTACCCTGAATTGTGTTGTGGAGAAATAACTGGAGAAGCAACAAAAGGTGTATGTTGCCTTTATTGACTTGGAGAAGGCCTATGACAAAGTGGATAGAGAAGGCATGTGGAAAGTACTTAGAATATATGGAGTAGATGGCAAGTTGCTGAAAGCAGTGAAGAGCATGTATGAGGGTGCAAAGGCGGCAGTACGTGTGGAGAATGAGCAGAGCGAGTTCATTGACCTGAGTGTTGGGTTGAAACAGGAGTGTGTGATGTCCCCGTTGTTGTTTACTGTATATATGGATGGAGTCATGAAAGAAATACTAGGAAGAGCAGTGGATGTTGGTGTATCGCTGAAAAGGGAGGGAAATGAGAGGAAGCTGCCTATACTGCTGTTTGCAGATGATACAGTTCTGTTAAGCGATAATGAATGGGAGTTGCAGGGTCTGGTAAATGAGTTTGGAACAGTGTGCGAAAAACGGAATTTGAAGGTAAAAGCAGGGAAGAGCAAGGTTATGGTCTTCGAAAGGGGTGAAGTCACAGAGTGTGAGGTTAAGTTGAACGGTCAGGATATGGAGATCGTCAGCTCTTTTAAGTATCTGGGCAGTGTGTTGAGTAAAGATGGGACTATGGATGAGGAAGTGCGGGAGAGGGTACAACAAGGGAAAAGGGTTGTAGGAATGTTGAAAGCAGTAACAAGAAATAGGGTGGTCAGTATGGAAGTGAAGAAGTCCTTGCATGACAGTGTGGTAATCCCGACACTAACTTACGGAAGCGAAGCATGGATGTTCGGGAAGAGACTCAGACCAAGAGTGAGAGGGGTGGAAATGAGTTACTTGAGAAATGCGTGCGGAGTTACATGGAGGGATAGACAGACGAATGAGGAAGTAAGAAGGAGGTGTGGTGTGGAGGTAGATGTGCTGGAAAGTGTGAAAAGGAACAACTTGAGATGGTTCGGCCATATGGAACGTATGGAAAGCGAGAGATTGACTAAGAGGGTGTACAAGAGCGAGGTGCAAGGACAGAGAGGGAGAGGTAGACCGAAGGAGAGGTGGAAGGATGGAGTGAGGAAGTATATGAATGAAGGCGGTACTGGTTGGGAGGAGGGGCGTCGACTGACTCGGGACAGAGGTGCATGGGGGCGCTTCGTTTGTGGCCACCCCTTCGGGGATCGCGGCGTCAGGCGATAGATAGATAGATAGTAAGGTTTTGGTCTTTGAAAAGGGTTCAGCCACAGAGTATGTGGTGAGGTTGAACGGTCAGGCTATGGAGAATGTCAGCTCATATGTTATCGCATGCAATACCGGTGACGTCCTTTTCAATATATTGTAGCAACTATTAGACGATTATATTCATTTTAGGAAGGATCTTTAGCAAAAATAGAGCTTCAAACTATGTCAACCAACCAATTTAACTACCGCAGATCCTTCCTGAGCTGCATAATATCGTCTAAATATAGCTAGAATAAAAGATAACACACGTCGCTGGTACTCAAAGGGTTAAGTATTTAGGCAGTGTGATGAGTAAAGATGGGAATATGGATGAAGAAGTGCGGGGGAGGGTACAACAGGGGGATAGTGTTGTAGGAATGCTTGAAGCAGTAACTAGAAATAAGGTGGTCAGCATGGAAGTTCTTGCATGACAGTGTGATAATCCCGACATTGACTTATGGGTGCGAAGCATGGACGTCGTTGGAGAGACTTAAACCAAGAGTGAGAGGGAAGGAAATGAGCTACTTGAGAAGCGCATGCAGAGTTACATAAAGGGATAGACAGACGAATGGGGAAGTACGAGAGAGGTGTGGTGTGGATGTAGATGTGCTGGAAAATATGAAAAGGAACACCTTGAGATGGTTCGGCCATGTGGAATGTATGGGCAGCGAGAGAATGACGAAGAGAGTGTACGAGAGTGAGGTGGAAGGACAGAAATGGAGAGGTAGATCGAGAGAGAGGTGCAAAGATGTTGTTAATAAGTATATGCGTGAAAGCGGTGCTGGATGGGAGGAGGGGCGCCGACTGAGTGAGGACAGAGGTGCATGGGGGTGTTTTGTTCGTGGACACCCATTCGGGGATCACGGCGTCCGGCAATAGATATGTAGATAATATCATCCACGACCTCTCCAAAGCATCCCCCACCCCTTTGCTCTCGCTCTCTCTCTCTCTCTCTCTCTCTCTCTCTCTCTCTCTCTCTCTCTCTCTCTCTCTCTCTCTCTCTCTCTCTCTCTCTCTCTCTCTCTCTCTCTCTCTCTCTCATGATTATCTTTAACGATGAAATTATTACAAAATTAATGATCTTAATTATTATTCTTCCTCACTCTTTCATCTTTACTAAACTAGAACATTAACTATTTCTACATCCGTATCAATATATTTACACGTGCGTATCTTTGAAGGCAAGAATTTACTTCTGGAGTTTAACAGAAGAAGAATATAGGGTAGTCTTATTAATTAATCTACTAAGTATCAATTATCTATAATTAAAGGCTTGGATATTTGCATTAATGCCAGATAGGCATGTGTGTGTAATCCTTGGTTACCCAAATAGACGTGTTGATATCACCCTCAACCTCTCTACTTCTCCAAGTAGAGGTAATAGTCAGTATACATGTGAAAGTGTTCAGACCCAACCCATCAGAGCCAACCCAAATACTTTCCCTTTATATATTATAGGAAGTGTCTGGTATTGTATGCTATATGGTATGTCATAACTGCCATTCATCCAAAAGTTAGGCAGAGAGCCCTCTTGTCTCTGTCCACTCTATGGCTGGGGGAGACCTAAAACATATATTATTGCTCTATCTTGAAGGGGAGGCACACCGTTTTCTGGACCTCCTTCTCCCTAATGTTTGGCCCCACTAGTTTTGAGATTTAATGACGTTTGGCCCATTAGTTTGGCGATTTTAACACCTTTCGCCCCAATTCGTTGTCAAGACCTTTCATGCCATTTAGGTGTCGATTTTTTCCTGGCGAGCGTAAGCGAGCCTGCAATTTTAAGAGGAACCGGCCTTCGGCCGGGACATTCTTCTACCGAAAAATGTACACATTTATCTTGAAGGGGGGTCTAGGGGGTGTTTTTCTAAGCTTAGTGGAGGTCTAGGGAGTAAACTAAAAATATATATGAATAAATTAATTAATAGACCAAACAAACGGTCAGTCTCCCCTTAACCTGCAATAATCTTCTTTACTTTAATATATGCTATTCTATTTTATATTATATCATAAGAGAGATAAACAAATAAATTTTATATGTGTAAGGAGAAAAAAGGCGACAAAGGTGACAGAGCGATAGAGATGCAATATCAAGGTACGTTAGAAGCAAATTATCTGGAAAAACGAGCGCGAAGAACTTCAAGTCATAAGATGAGAGAAATAAGATTGAGGGAGGGAGTTCCAAAGATTACTTACTGAGTAGGAGAAACACTCGACAACTCGTCATTGTTTGTCCTATTATCATTAACGACTTTAGGAATTTGGGTCAATGTTACAATTTACCCATCCATGATTTTAAAGGTTATATTTTAGATTGTTGTTCTTGTTATTTAGTAGTATTATATACCAAGGATCATCGCATTTAAGTATATACTCATTATCCAACAATTTTAAAACACGCCCCCCACTAGTGGGGAGGGCTATGAATATCAGGGATAATGAGGGGTTAAAGAGGATAACATGCGAAAAATAAGCTGTATTTGGCAATAATCGTTTGCTGAGGCATACAGAATAAGTTGAGGAGGGGGACCTCCCCTCACCCCCTGGACTAATTGAAATCCTCATATATTTTAATTAACAGTAAGGGAGCACAAACCTCATTTTCCCTGACTGAACCTATTCTTGGATAATGGGTAAATACTCACTTCCGACGGTCTTTGGATAATAGGTAAATACGATTTACCTCACTTCCGATAGTCCTCGGTATATAAATCCACTGGATATGAACAAAATCACACATACACACAACATCGAAGGACGTCTGAGAGACCATAGTGACGCCATGGAGACGCTATGGTGGACTAGCCAGCTAACCTCTCAGCCCTCCCTTTTCCAAAAACTGCATTCTGGAAAGTTTGCGCAGCTGAGTGTGACAGGTAATTGGTTAAATTGATGTGACGTCATCCAGGGAAATCCAATATTATTGGTTGATTATTTGACGTCAGTAGACAGTGTCTAGTCACACGACTATAGTGGAGATGAGGGTGGTGCCGTTTATAGGGAGACTATTATTATTATATATATACAGTATACAGTATATATATATATATATATATCTATCTATCTATCTATATGCTCAGGCCTAATCCCCATTTTGGGGGTAGCCGACTCAAGACAGAGCAAGAACAGGGAAAACACAAAAACAACACAAAACAACAAATAAACACAGACAAAAACCACAAACTCACACACATCCAGGTCACCCAGGAGAAGACCCAGAGACCAAGGTCACCAAGGTCGCTCCAGCACTCCCCCGGCCCCCGACCACCCGGAGAGGTTCCGATCTCGGCAGGCAGACATGCAGCGGAGCCAAAGCCACAAGCCCTCCCACCACACTTCCAGGCGCACCCTTCATATTAATCGTCTCCCCGGGCCAGGCGCCTGATGGACTATTATCTAGTCCAACTTGCGCCCGACCCCTTACTCCAAATGACCACGTGTTCACTCAACTATTCACAAGCATTCTCCATTCACTCCTGTCCACCACCACTTCCCCTGCCTGATCTATAGTCATTCCTCTATCATCCAAAGCCTTTCTTACACAGTCTCTCCATCTCAATGGGGGTCTTCCTGCCCTTCTATCTCCCCTTGTACCTGACTCACATATTCTCTTTGTAAGCCTTTCATCTCCCATTCGTTCAACATGACCATACCAGCTCAGCACCCTTCTGTCCACTCTGGCTGACAAATGTTCCTGCTGCCCCACTCTCCTACGTATCTCTTCATTCCTCAATCTGTCTCTACGAGTAACTCCACACATACTCCTCAAGCAGCTCATCTCGATCACATCCAGCCCTCTTTTCTCTTTTTTCTTCAGAGCCCATGTCTCAGCCCCATACAACACTGTTGGCACAACAATTCCTTGATACAGTGCACTTTTTACTTTCACTCCGAGATTTCTCGTCTTCCACATACTTCCCATTGCTCCGAAAACCTTCCTTCCTTCAAAACACTCTGTTTTACCTCCACTTCCATACCTCCACTCCTGCTTATCGTTCCTCCTAGATATTTAAAACACTCTACTTGTTCCAATATTTCCCCATCCAGCCTCACATCTAGATTCACCCTATGCTCTCCCCTATTACACACCATTACTTTACTTTTATTGACGTTCACCTTCAGTTTCCTCCTTCCACAAACCACACCAAACTCTTTGACTACCCGCTGCAGTTTCTCATCAGAATCCGCCACCAATGCTGTGTCATCAGCGAACAGCAACTGATTCAACTCCCAATCTCTACCATTCTTTCCTACTAAACCCAATTATCTTCCCATAGTTCTCCTTTTCACCTCCCTCACCACACCATCCATAAACATATTAAACATATATATATATATATAATATATTTGCGTCGGTAAGACCATGTAAAACAATGTATTATGTAATAAGACAGTTTAGTAGGTCACAGAAATCTGGATCTGAATCTGGATGGTAGGTCAATAGCATCTTAGTCCGGAATTTGTATATGACATACTCTTCATCCTCTCTCCGACACGGTGACATCAGAATATATATGTCATCAATCGTTACTGAGTAATAAACTATACAACACAATCCATATGCGATTGATCGCTTGGTGGTGTAACTGAAATTATTGATATAGCTCAGTTTTACCCCACAATAAATGCGTCTACTAATATGTATTATACATAAACAAAATATGATCAATTCAAATATCCCAAAATATTGAACTATCAAGGTGAACACTGATCTCGAATATAATGTTGTCAATGTTATTGGGAATTCAACTCGTTGTATTATTGCAATATGATCTACGATTATAGTTATTTTTTTGTAATGAAACAAGATGTTTCTTCACACTATTTCTAACGGCAAATTCATCTATCATTAATAGTTACTAAGTATTTAGGTAAAGATGACAAGTAAACCCAAGCAATCAGTTGTTCACATGTTTTTAGTGCGAAGTTTATTGCTATGAATTTTAGATGCATGAATATTGAATAGCCAATTTACATGAGAAAGAGTATTAAATAACAACGAACTTCCTATGCCAAATAATTATTTTTCTATAAATATTTATATATATGCATTGTTCAAATAGCAATGATCACTCTATAAACAGTTTACAATTCCAAATGGTTTATATAATAGATTTGTATTATTTTACACAATATATATTTACTAAAATGAATCACTTATATATCACAGATCATAAACTACTTTCCATTAACCAAACACTTACCGTCACTCCCCAAATGCGATAGTCAGCCATGTTTAAAGGTTGGCACAGTACACCTAACCCTTCACCTGCCAGAGAGATACTGCCCAGATATTGATTATTAGGAAATTTCACAGTAAGCTAATTTTTCAAAGACACTGTGGACCATACAACTTTTTTGTTTTGACAACCAAAGAAAACAGGCAATTTGCTCCTAACCATTTTTTCATATTTCAATATATTTAATTTAAAATCATAATCAAGTGTAAACTTTGTTAATTAAACATTATTATTGCATCCAACTATATAGGAATACAAATGGTGTTAATTTATTCAAAATAATAAGTTTGAGGTAAGTGCATGGTGCAGTTTGGGCAATAGTCTTTCCTTTCAGTTGTCAAATATTCAGTTCCACTTGTGCACGGCTCTGATTGGTTGTATCTGTCCCTCAGACGTCACTAGAGCCCTGCCCCCCGGCCGTTGGCCACACCCACAGTAGTGTTTGGTCTAAACCAGACACTACCAAATAATCTCAGGGGCTGTATGCTTCTGTATGGTAAAATCACCAAACATTGCTATACATATAGCCAAACATACGCCTCTTTGAGTCTTTGAAAAACATACTTAGTCATAGGGTAGTCAATAGTTTACCATTTTTAAGGACATACACCCTGACTCTTAAGACAATATTGATAAATTTGTGTGTTTAGCTTTCATTCCCTGAGTTTCTAAAGATATTGCAACACGATTCCATCCGATTTGTGTGAATGACCACTTTGAACAATACCACCAAATGTGGTGATTCGTATCCTTGAGCGTGAAGGCGTTAATATGAGCATTCGTGTTTAGATGTATGAAAATTTTATAATTAATTGTCAACAATTGTTTAATCAAGTATTATAGAATACAATATATATATATATATATATATATATAATTATATAGACTCTAAAAAATCCTTTTCCATTTAAAAAATATGTATCCCCCCCCCCCCCCCCCGCTTCATAGCACAGTTCTTGCTAAAGGGGTATACATTATATTACTGGTACTGACTGTACAGGAAGGGTTATGAGTCACTGACAGGGGAGGGAGTCAACCATATATTGTAGAGGAAGGGTTGTGAGTCACTGACAGGGGAGGGAGTCAACCATCTGTTGTAGAGGAAGGGTTGTAAGTCACTGACAGGGGAGGGAATCAACCATCTGTTGTAGAGGAGGGGTTGTGAGTCACTGACAGGGGAGGGAGTCAACCATCTGTTGTAGAGGAAGGGTTTTAAGTCACTGACAGGGGAGGGAATCAACCATCTGTTGTAGAGGAGGGGTTGTGAGTCACTGACAGGGGAGGGAGTCAACCATCTGTTGTAGAGGAAGGGTTGTAAGTCACTGACAGGGGAGGGAATCAACCATCTGTTGTAGAGGAGGGGTTGTGAGTCACTGACAGGGGAGGGAGTCAACCATCTGTTGTAGAGGAAGGGTTGTAAGTCACTGACAGGGGAGGGAATCAACCATCTGTTGTAGAGGAGGGGTTGTGAGTCACTGACAGGGGAGGGAGTCAACCACCTGTTGTAGAAGAGAGGTTGTGAGTCACTGGCAGGGGAGGGAGTCAACCATCTGTTGTAGAGGAAGGGTTGTGAGTCACTGACAGGGGAGGGAGTCAACCATCTGTTGTAGAAGAGGGGTTGTGAGTCACTGACAGGGGAGGGAGTCAACCACCTGTTGTAGAAGAGGGGTTGTGAGTCACTGACAGGGGAGGGAGTCAACCACCTCTTGTAGAGGAGGGGTTGTGAGTCACTGACAGGGGAGGGAGTCAACCACCTGTTGTAGAAGAGGGGTTGTGAGTCATTGGCAGGGGAAGGAGTCAACCATCTGTTGTAGAAGAGGGGTTGTGAGTCACTGACAGGGGAGGGAGTCAACCACCTCTTGTAGAGGAGGGGTTGTGAGTCACTGGCAGGGGAGGGAGTCAACCACCTCTTGTAGAGGAGGGGTTGTGAGTCACTGGCAGGGGTGGGAGTCATATATACAGTATATATATATATATGTATTTTACGTCATAATTTGTCATTGCACTTGTTTAACTTTCAATATATTATGATTTTTATATCATATCTTAGTTTCAAGAGATTGTTGAGTATGCTAGCAAACTGAGTAGGTGATGGTATTTTAAGAGTATGTATAATATGTAAGTTTGTATATTCATAACATTAATATATCTGAGGCAACGAAAATGCCGTCAACCTTTACCTCTTCTCGAGCAACTTTCCTGCACCTCATTAATAAAACATACAGTAGATACCTTACCCTGTCTACTAGATGATAATTTTGGTCTTAACTGTTATCATCATTAGTCATTATAATCACCATCTTTATTATTTCCCTAATAATACTCCCTAATTCTTCGTATTCGATGTGTATAACCTTTTGTTTATTTTGTCCTTCCTTTATACTAACATAAGTTTTCCTTTAACTTAACTAATTACTCCTCCCTTCGTAAATGTTCCTATTTTCTGTTTGTATCACATTCTCTCAAATGATTTTCCCCAAATTACTTATTTTCCCACACACATTACCTTACTTTATTGAGTTTCTCATATTTCTTTCATATTTTTGTATATATTTGCAGCTGCACCCGAAGCTTCTCTTTCCTTCGATTCTTTGATCTTGTGCTTCACTTCTCCCCCCCCCACCCCCCCCCCACCCTCAAATATGTTAATAGTTTGTTATATTCCTCCTCTTACGCTATTTACCATTCATGTTTTACTTGTTAGTTTGTTCGTATTTTGTCCTCCTTAATCCCTGCTCAAGCCAGTATCACACGAGCGCTTTTCCCTGCTACATGTATCCTCACCACCACTGGTCTGGCAGCTTATTACGCCAAGTTTTTAAATGGTTATTATGTTTAAATTAATCCATCGTGAGTCTAGTTGTCGATACAAATGCAAAATATTCCAGAAATGTTGCCAATAGAATGTTGACCCTTGAACTTTGAGGATGAAAGTTCTTGTGTGATCCCAGCTTTAGTCTCTTGTACATCCGCATGTCCTATACTTATACAGTTTCTTATTTTGTCTGTGTATCTACTCTTTATTGTGTGTTAATTTTCCTGAACAAGTGCCATATTTTATTTTTCGTTTCTCTCTCTGCCCTCGTTCCTTATATTATCTGTATTATTATATTTTCTTTGATAATTATCTATGTTTTCTCTTTCATTCTGGCATATAATATATCATCATCATGCTTATTATGCTCTCGTTGACAACTAGCTCTCTTCCGTCTCTCCCTTTCTTTACCTATAATTCCTCTTCCAATCTACTCACTCTGGGCACATGCTTTTGTTTCTTCATGTATCTTATTTTCCACTCCTTTCCTGTCCCTAGTTCAATTGACATTAATCCTGTTATAATCTTTATATCTGCATAATTATCTTCTCTTTTATTATCGTTCTTGTCAGCCCAATTTTCTCCTTCCCTTCTCCATCCTCTTATCTCCCTCGGCTTTTAACCTTCCACATCTTCACACATTTTGCTGCTCTTACCAAACTTCCCTTTGACCAGAAACAGCTTTACATAAGTGTCCCTTAGTTTCATATTTTACGCATGTGCCTCGCTAGCTATTTAAATAATATAGATAAAATCTTCCTATATAGATATTTAAATATTTTGATACTATACAATACAATATTTCCATACTATTCTAATATATTATCTAATATTTCACTTGTTTACGCATATTGATAAAGTTATGAGATGTTCACGATTTCTTTGTCTAAGTTAACAACTTTAATATGATTAACCCTTGTTGTTTTCATGTTATCTACATACCCATTTAGAGGGCACTCATAGAAATAACAATGATATAAAACAATCCTCTTACTATGTTAAAATACAAGTTTTTCTAAGAAATTTTTACTCCTGTGCATTTTTCTTATTTATCATATGGAATACGGGAATCAATTGGGAATGAAGTGGCCCGTGCGGGCTATCCGCCTGCAACGCCGGTGACCATAGATGTCCTTTCCGGGCTACTTTGCCCGTTACAGAGTAGTTTTTTCCCAATTTTTATACAGTGTTTACATATTATTTTATGCATTTTTAAGACTTGTAATTTGTATATATATATATAATACAACCTAGCTTATGACTTTAACTTACAAACTAGAGGTTAATCAAATAATTTGGATAAGTTTTATATTAATTTAATTATAGAAAAGTACATAATTAGATATACAAATATTACTTATATATATAATACATTTGTTATACTCTACTTACATATATAGCTCAACTCTCAAGGGGTGTGGAAGGGTGAGAAGCAGTTCCTTGTGTCCGAGAGGCAGAGGCAACCTGGCAAACCGCGCAAAGCCAACGTGACTGATGGATGTCACCCTTTTTAAAGCAGTGCTTGCACGTTCGCCTGTTGTTGACGAATATGGGCAGGTGGGGCTTGGAATTGTCGAGCCTTATGTCGAGAGATGGTAGTGAAGCTCGCTGGCCTCGCTTGGGTACTGGCAGAGTCTCGCCGTCCATCGACTGCCTGGTTACCCTGGATGCCATGGACTTTTGGCACCTGCCAAACCTGGATATATCAAGCCTGAATAGCTTGAGCGGCATTGGTTTTTCCTTCAACGCCGTGCAGTCCCTCTTGTAGAGTATCCAGGCGTTGCAGATGCAGAGATCCAGGGCGTAGCCAAACAGCCGGATGTACCACCTTTGGGCCCTCATAGGTGTCTTGTAGAGGTGGGTTAGCATGTCCGACTTGTCTATCCCGCCCATCTTACTGTTATACTCCTTTATGACCTTGGGACAGGGAACTTCCATCTTCTTCTTGGCCTTCCTGTCGTACCTCAGGACCATGTCAAGCGGCTCTAAACCCTCGTCAGTAGACAGGAACGTCACTATCTTGTTATCCTTCCACCGAAGGGCTAGGATTCCCTCCGTGGAACAGAAGTCAGTGGTCCCTCTTGGAGTGCTGGACTTTTCCATGTCCTTGAAAAAGGTGAGAGGAGGTTTGCCAATCCTGTTGACCCTTGCCGTTCCGACGTACCTGCAGCCATAGTGATCCCTCAGGTACTCTACTAAGGCAATGCTGGTAAAGAAGTTGTCAGCATAGATGGCAGATTGCTCCGGGCTCTTGAAGGTCTTGACAAGGACAATGACAGTCTTGGAGCTCATCAGCAAACTGGATTCCTCCTCTGATAGCGCAGTTGGGTGGCAAGGGAAGGTTGGCTCTCCCTGATACATAAGTATATCATGGATAAAGCTATCAATGCTGCCCCTGCAGAAGAGTTTAAACCCCCACTTGTCCGGCTTGTTTTGGATATACTGTCGCAGGTTGCCCGCTCATGTGCCCTTGTACGCCACCATGACCTCGTCCACTGATTGTGTCGGAGTGTCGCTGACTTTCAGGAACTGTGCTGTCATGACATTGAAGATGGGACATATTTTGTAGAAGCGGTCATTGGAGGCTCGGGCATGCTCATTGTTGTTGAAGTGGAGCAATGAGCGAATGAGGCAGAAACGCTTGGACGACATCACCTCGGCAACCTGCGGGACCCTGGTCATCACTCCCCAATAATCCTCTATGGCAGGCAGGCTGCAGATACCCATGTAGAGGACTACCTCAATGAACACCAGGAGTTCATGCATGTCGATGGTGAATGTGGTGTTCACGTCCCTCTGGCGGGTATAGAGGTTTGTCTGGTAGACAATATTGTCTACCAGATTCATGGGGAACATGTCCTGGAAGTATTCATAGGGTGACCGAAGGCAGTCAGGTGCAGGGTGCTGGAATTTAGGGAGAGGCGGGTAACTGATGTCTTCCTTTTTCCAAACCCTTTGTGGAGCTTCCTTCTTGGACCTCCTCCTAGGCTGCTGAGCAGCCTCCTCCTCCTCCTCCTCCTCCTCGGATCCATGTTCTTCAGGGAGCTCCTGGGGACGCACTGGTGCAACATTACCTGGCAAAGAAGGGCTAGGTAAGTACTAAATACAGGTAAGGTAAGTAAAAGGACAGGTAAGGTAAGTATAAGGACATATGAGGTAAGTATAAGGTAAGTAAAAGTAAGAAAAATAGGTTGATGGTAAGTTGTGCTGGCCCTTTAAATTTGTTGTCATAAAATTAAAGGGACTGTGATGGTATGTTGTGGTGGACAAGGTCATTTAATTAAAGGAACTGTTTAAAAGGGTAAATAGGCATTTACATTGCCCCTACTGCTTGGCATTTAAAATACAATTAATTAATAAAAGGTACTGTTGTAAAAGGGCCGATGGTATGGTTTGATGGACATTTAAAATATTAAATGTCCACCATAAGATACTGAAATTTAAATGCCATTCAGTAAGTATACAAAACATCTTTTGTACTAACCACGTGGTTGGGAAAACTGTTCCTCGTCGTCATCTGTGGCCGCGGAGTAGTCAGGGTCCCGCACATCATCGTCCTGGGTGTCGTCTTCCTCCTCCTCGACCTCAATGTCACTATCAGCACCCGACTGCGGCACTAGCCATCGCTGCCTCCTAGCCCGCTGGGGATAGAACCGGTTGATTGAATGCTGGAACAGCAGAAATAAGAATCAGGCTCAATAATATAAATAACCGTCATCACTATCACCATCATTATCACCATCATTATCACTATCATTATCAAAATAACTGTGAATGTGATTTATTGCCTCGTGAGGCACATCAAATCATTATATGAATCATTATATCACATTACAATGATCAAACATATCACAATGACCATATTTCACCATGAATAATCACTATCACTATCACTATCATTGTCAAAATTGCAGTTAGGTGGTGAATAAAGTACTAACACACTATAAAAGATACATATTAATCATAGACTTTACATAATATATATCAATACTATCACAATAGGCCATTATCACCATCATTTCTATCACCATCATTTTCAAGAACATTCTTATCCCATGCGGTCGAGGTGGCCCGCGGGGGCCATCTATGGTTGGTGGCGACACTGGCAATAATCCTGTGCGGAACACACACAACATGGTGCAATCACTATCGTCACTTTCCTATCATGCTACATTAATTTGACCTATATCACCTTACACAGCATTTATATATGTATGTTATGTTAGAGTATCATCAACTTACCGCCATTGGTTCGGTAGTGGGGGAGTCAGATGTGGGAGTGACTCGACGTGAATGTTGCTGTTATGGAGGCTCGGCGTGGACTGACGCTCTTCTCCCTTCACCACCGCGTCGCTTTCGTGAGTAGAGAGTTCTGATTGGCTGAGAATCGAGACGAGGCCTGTTGCTAATGGCTGGAGTCAACCCCCGCCAGCTACGTCATCAAATACGTCATCGACAGCCACGTGAGATGACGCGTTAAGTATCACGCGCGGGCCACTTGCCCGCTAAAGGGATACATACATATGTTCATACAAGCTTAAAGACCGTTTCGTCCACAGAGAGTGTGGTTACAGTCTCACGTCTTAAATGGCGACCCTGTCATGGGCTGCCTCTGTTGTTAGGTTCTTTGTTTTAAGACCAAAGTACCTGATCCCACATCTGTTTAGGTCTACCCCCACTCGTAGCTCCCCACAATCACAGTCCGGCATTTCTTCACTCGATTCTGATCATCCATTCTCTCCATGTGTCCAAACAAACCAAGTTGGCTTGTGCGTATCACTTCACTGATACCCCTAATTCCCAGGTGTCTTCTTACACTAGTGACTAGATACTCCATCCCTGAGGTAAATCACACATATCCTCTCACCATTTTCTTCAAAATCCGTTCCCTTGTACTAATATACTCTGCTTTAACCGTCGGCATCTCCAAGACAAAACTCATCGTACTCCTAACACACAAGGTATACACGTTCCCTTTAAGGTGAAGGTGGAGTCCTCTCATGGTTAAGAATGGCACTTCTGATGCCCCTTTCCCACTGGTGAGACAAGTCACGATTTTCGTCGCCGATGACTTAATTTTGTCAAATTCGCAAGAATCCGTGCGACGTTCACAATTTTGACCGTTACAAACAGATAACAGCGAAGATGTCGCTGATGTCGGCGACGCATTCGCCGACCTTCTGCAACGTTATCGGCGAAGTGAGCGATGTTTCGCCGATGACCTCTGCAAGGCATGTCACATTTTCAAAAATATCTTGCGAAATCATGCGAGGATGAAAGAAAACTAGCCGTATGTTCTGTGATGTCTTCGGCGATTCAAGCGATGGTTCGGCGTATTGAAACCTGGATGGGGGTAAACGTCTTAAAACCCCCAGAGTGCCAGGTCCGTATATATACGGACTAGGGTCTTGTCACGCCCAGTGCCAGGTCCGAATACATAGTGACTCGCCGAATTTTTTTTTTAGCAGTGAAACGACTGCACCTATGGCTTTCATATTTCTACCCCATGTACCATACCCTTCTGGCTTCTTGCCACCACCAACACAACCCCCTCCCCCCACCCACTTGCTGACTATCGGTCGCTTCGCAAAGAAAAAAAAGTGGCGGCGAAACGACTGAACCAATCGGTTCCATATTTGTGTGACAAGTCCCCTACCCTTCTGTCATCCCCCCACCACACCCCCACCTCCCTCCCACCACCCACTTCCAGCGTATCCTGTGATGCCTACCAGCGTTGGCAGAATCGCCTCTCGGTGGCCACTAGCGCTCGCCAGGGCAGTGAAATGGGCTACAGTTATCAGAGAATGTTGTTCTTTCTTTCATAGTACTCGTATTGTCACCGACAGTCCAGTGGTGGTCTTTATTTTCGTCTGTGACAACGGGAAGTGCTTTATATCATTAGTAGAATATAACATGCATTGTATATAGTTAAGGAGAGAGAACAATATAGGCAGTGGGGTGGTAGTGTGTGCGTGCGTATACATGTGCTGCCTCCCCCGCTCGTAGGCTCGTGCGTGTGCCTTCTCACGCCTCTTGATTGGCTGGTGTGTTTGGCTATGTCACGTGACATCTGCTGCCTTGTGACGTCTCGGCCTGTGATTGGCCGACCACCGCGTCTTTGTGGGCTCCTGTGTTCGTGGGGGTCCCCAGGAGCTGCCTTCCTCAGGACAGGCTAGGCGTGCATGCATCAAACATCCCTTGCTTACTCTCTCCCCCAATCACCACCTTTAGAACTGTTTCTCTCTCTGAACTTCTTCTTTTCCATTACTTCTCATCTTTATTCAATTACTTGTCCCCTTGGGTTCTGCATACGGTTTCCATAGCCGGCCCATTGTATTGCATGCGCCGTCCTCTGAGATATTTACATGTACTTAGAATAGGTTTTGAGGATTCTTAGTTAGTATAGGTTATGAACTCTGTGTGTCTCCATTATTGATTTAGTGTTTCTGCTCTTTTATTTAATGCTAGACTGGGATAGGGTAACTGTAGTCATTGTCATCGATGTGTGTATGGTTCGCTTATATCTACACGACTTCGACCGGTCCTGTGGTAGCCTGTGCTGTCTTTTCGGTTGTGTCCTTTGCGAGTGCAGCTTTGTGTTGACTGAGGGCTTTGGCCTGTGCCAGTTCCACACTTTGCTGCCTCTTTGCTTTGCTTTAGAGGGTCGCCAGGATAGAACCAGATACTTGTGATCTGGATCTATCAAGAGAGCACCCTAGTCTATTAACGTAACTTAAAGGATACAGTCTTAACCCGTGGAGCCCCGGCTAGTTTTGTAATGTTTGCGCACCAGAACCCGGCCGGTTTTCAAAAAATTGTTTTATTCCAGAAACAATAGCGAATGGGTTAGGAATGAAGGAAAAACCACGAAAAACCGCTCAAAAAGCTTAAAAAATGGTCTTACAGAGCCCCCGAAAACGGATTTTACAAGAGTAAAAAATTGAAGGCAATTATCCCCAAAAAACAGGTTATTGCGCGCTCGCACGCACGCACGTGGACTTTGAGAGTTTTCAACCATCGGCACGGTTGCGTGGGATACGTACACAGTTCCCATACAAATCTGAGCCCTCTTGAGTGGCTATACCTGAGGTTACGGTCGGCGCAATTAGGGTGACGCGTCAGGCGCGTCTCTGGGGCTGTGCGTTACATACATCGCCGACACGTCAGACGCGTCGCTGGGGCTGGACGGGTTAAGGACATCGCTAGGCTACGAGCCAGTCTTGCTCACCCCAGTTCCTTACCTGGGGTATCCCAGCTAGACATTATTAATTGAGTAGACACTTATTAGTATTTAATATAAGCTCTATGATATGTATGCATTATTATTCACAAGCATTTATTAGTATAGGTTGTTGTTGAGTTGCACAACCATAGTAGACTGTTTCATTGATAAGGAAGTACTTCTTTTAGTGTCGAGCATTACTACCGTTGCGCATTTATAGTATTCTCGTGTCAATTACCATTATATGTCCTATCTTTTAGTGTATTCCATTTACACGTGTGGTGTCCTGCCTCCTGCATTTATATAGTTTAAGATACGAGCATCTTATGAGCATCAGATATTCTTCAGAAGTTTGCAGGTCTATGCTGTAGGACTATACTTCTCTTTCTTTCAGATAGGAGTGAAGAGTTTATTGTTGTTTAAAGTAACTGTATTGAAACATCTTTTTAATATATTAAATCTTGCAGTGATTTAATTGATCTTCCCATAGATTCTTTTGTATGCATTTTAACGTAACTTGCATCCTGTGTGTTATCAGGCTATACCAGTGTGGGTTAGCTTGAAGTAGAGTACATTTATGCCCAGTTAAGGATACCCCGTTATCGCTGATTAACTCTGGAGGGTATAGATGTTTTTGTTCGCCGGCATATAAGTTCAAGGGTTTGGATCTAGCGTACCGTTGTTGCATAGTGCCCTATTACTAGTCCAAGCATTAAGTGCCCTTGTTTTATTCGCAGTCCCGGTCGTAACAAATGGCGACCTTGCCTAGTATCTTATTTTAGTAGAAACCAGCATCCATTTGTTGATTATTGCAGTAATAACAAATGGCCACCTTGCCTAGTATCTTATCTTAGTCGTCACAACAACCTAGTGAACTAAGAAATAATTGCAGGATTTTTGGACATTTGTTTTTGAGGAATATTTTGGACACGTGAGAATTTTGTTGGCAACGTAGTATAGCACTTGAGTTGTCTTCAAGCATTTTTGAGTGAATAGTGCTACATGAAAGTAGGTACCTTTTTTTTTTTTGTATAAACGTTGAGAATTTCCAGTGGACACTATGTCGAACGACGGATCAGTACATAGTGAGAGCACAGGCGAGGAGGTGGAGAAGGTGGAGTTGTCTAGCGGCGCTTGGGTGGTAAACAGTGAGGAGGATGCTCGGATATTTTTGGAGGAGCCTGTGTCAGCGGGTCGGGCGTCGGGGCTAGACCGGTATGGACTACAGTGTGTAGCCACGGTCTTAGGGTTTCCCGGTACTAGCAGTTTGTCGAGAGGTGAGCTGGTTACCTGTGTGCTCGGTGGGGTGCGTGGGGCTTCGGGTGGAGCGGGAGCTGGGGCACCTTCTGCCCAGCCCCCATTCCACTCGACTCCTACCATGGCGCCCCCTCGGGCTCCGGAGCCGGGTACGTTCCCGCAGGCCGATGCCCGCTGGCGGTTGGGTATGCCTCTAGGTGATTCACGGGGTGGGTCCCCAATAGTAGCACCCCCTCCTCAAGGTTTGTCTGCCGAGATGTTGTTTCAGCTCGAACTCGCCAAACTTAACAAGCAGGCTGAGCAACGAAAGCATGAATCTGAAATTGAGATGGCTAAGATTCAGCAGCAGCAGCGGAAAGCTGAGCTTCAGGTTGAGGCTACGAAGTACTGTGCAGACAGATATCTTGAGAAGTCTCGGGTGGAGTCGAAAGGGCAGCGTCTCGGTTCTGGGAATCGAGGTCTTGATCAGTCTCTATCTCACCTGCTCAAGTTAGTCCCTGTATTTGATGAGTCGGGTGTCACCGAGTTTTTTTTTGCGTTTTGAGAAGAAGTGCCGGGAGCACCAGTGGCCCGAGGTTAAGAGGGCAGCCCTTGTTTCCTCTAGGTTGGTTGGCAAAGGACTCAAGGCATATGATGCGTTGCCCTTGGAGTCTTGCATCGATTATGAGGTATTGAAGGAGGCTGTCCTGCGGGCATATGAGTTACAACCAGAGACTTATAGGTTGAAGTTCCGGGGTGTTACGAAGGGTCGTGAGTGCACCTTTCTTGAACATGCCCGGGAACTGTCTGACGCTTTTGGGAATTGGCTGAGATCGGAGAAGGCAACGACGTTTGATGAGATAAAACGGTTGATGCTTCTCGAGCAGTTCTTTAAGTGTACGGGCAGCGACCTGACGTTGAATCTCAAAGAGAAAAATCCTAAAACTCTACAGGAGGCAGCTTAGAGGGCTGACCGTTGGCTATCGCTGATTTGTGGGTGCGGGTCTGCACAACGGAACGATGCAGGTAACAAGGGGCGCAACACTCCACCCCCCCGAGTCAGTGATACACCATATAACAACGAAAATAAGAGCAATGATACCAATTTTGATCACCAACCTAAAACCGTCCCGTTTAAGAAGGTTCCGGGCCCTTCCCCACCTCAAGGGAAGCCCAAGGGGGAGGTAGAGTGTTTTCATTGTCATATGAAGGGGCATTTTGCACGATCCTGTCCTAGCAAACTACCTACTGCAGTCGTGTCTTTGGCTCGCAACATTGGGGTGTCTTTAAGGTCTTCTGCTCTTACCCAGGGTGATATGTCAGATGCGGGGGCACAGCCAGTGAAGGAGTGTCCGGAAGGCTCGAAACCTGTCCGCGATGCTTTTTGCGGCCATCGAGGGCGTGGCTGCGTGAGTTGGGCCGGTTGCAAGCATGGGTTGGAGTTGCTGCGAGATACAGGTGCATCCCAGACTTTGATGAATAACTTTACAGGCCAACCTATAAACGCAGCACGGGTGGTTGTGGTGCAAGGAATTAATGCTACACGGTCATACCCGTTGGTTCGAGTAGAGCTGGAGGTTGATGGTGTGACACGGGAGCTTGATGTTGGAATCGTAGAGAAACTGCCAGTAGAGGGCGTCGACCTTCTTCTCGGCAACGACTTTGCGGTACCTGCTTCTGAGGTTCCACCCTTAGTCGGTGCCGAGAGGGCGGCCGACGTGAATAGGGAGGGGCAGGAGCTGGTCGAGAGGTGTCAACCACAGCAGAGGGCGTGTGTTGTCACCCGATCTCGTGCATCTAAAGTGTCACAGCCTATTCCTCAGTCTCTAGACCAGCGGAGGAACGGTCGGAGGGAGAAAGCTAAAGTTGAGAGTTTTGTGAGTTTTGCTCCATCGGCTCTCCTTAGCGACTTAGTACTTGACCCAGAGGTGAGCTCCGGAGTGGCTCCAGAACCTGTCACCCCTAGTGACATGGTTGGGCGTGATGGCACTCCACGACTTAGTAGTTCCCAGGTGGAGGAGAGTTGTGGGAACGGGGCTATTGAACACGAGGACGGGGAAACATGTCATGTGAACCTGTTGGAGGAGTTTGTGAGGCAACCACCTGAGCAGCCTACTGTCCCTGCGTTGGTCTGCAGCGGCCAAGGTGGAGAAGGAGAGGGGGGCAGTAGGGCACAGGTGTAGGAGAGTTGGGATTGTCATGTCTCGGCGGAGCAGTGGGCGGGGGACACGAGTCTGGTGGCTGTGGAAGCGCTAGAGCACCTGCCTGAGCAGCAGTGTGCAGCGCTCCAGCACCAGCTCGGTTCATACCCCACTGGTCGTGCCGAGCACCCGAGCCTCACAACTCATGCGGTGCAAGATGTTCCGCGGGCAGGTCACTTGAGTGTTTGTAGACCGTTAGCCTCGTTGTTTCGGTGGTTCAAGGTGGGCGACGAGGCTTTGACATGGTTGTCAGGTCTGGGTCGACCCATGGCTGCCAAGGGTGGTGGTCAGAAGGAGGACATTGAGCAGATTGGGGAGGTTGGCTGTGGAGTGGATGTGCCCGGTCGTCGCATAGCCTCCCAATGCTGCTCTAGTCGAATGCAACAGCCCTACCATAGACCGACTGTATCTGGCCATGTCGCTGAAGGCGGTGATGCTGCGCAGGCAGATGTAGTCGCAAGGAATGTGGGGGTGCGCATGTACGGTATCGGCGGGGAAGCCTTAGCAATAATGAACTATGGGAGTGACTGCACAGGTGGTACTGATTGTCCCTCTCATGACCTGGCTGTTCTAGGGACGAAGGTGGAGAAGGAGGGAGACTACAGGTTAGAAGCTGCGGTCTCGGCTGGGTTGTGGGAGGGCACTAGGCATGTTGTTCTGCGAGATAAGTTGTTTACTAGGCTGTGGCAGTGCATCCGCATGTTTGTTGCTTCTCCAGGCCTGATGTACGGGGTAGAATCCGACATGGAGGCTGGAGACAGTGCAAGGTTCAAGTTTATTCCTTACCGTATAAATCCTGCTCAACAGCCTGTCGTGAAAACAGAGCTAGACGACATGTGGAAAAAGGGTCTGAGGGATAAAGGATATCGTGAGTGGTCGTTGCCAGTGAGTTTTCAACCTGAGTTGAGTGGCAAGATCTGTGTGTATGGTGATTGCAAGAGTGTGGAAGCATTATCCCTGACAGACACCTATCCATTACCCAAGGGTCTGAGGGATAAGGGATATCGTGAGTGGTCGTTGCCAGTGAGTTTGCAACCTGAGTTGAGTGGCAAGATCCGTGTGTATGGTGATTGCAAGAGTGTGGAAGCATTATCCCTGACAGACGCCTATCCATTACCTAGAGTTGACGATACCATAGACCGCATCGGGGCTGCCTCGCTCGTCACAAAGGTAGAACTAGTGAAAGGTTATTGGCAGGCCTCGTTGCCGGAAAGAGCGAAGAAAAGTACCAGTCTTGTGATAAACTGGGCAGGTTATCAGTGTCAGGTGTTGTTTTGCTGCCGGAACACAAGTTGGATGTGTGGCATGCTAAGGGCACTGAAAATGTTTTGGCTGATTGTTTGTCACGGGAGGGTTTGTTTGCAGGAGAACCCTCGCCGTTCAGTCAGTGTGTGTTGAGAGTGGAGAAAAACTAGGCTTGCCCCTGTAGAGCAGCCGTCAAAAACAACATTAAAATTAAATAAAAAAATCACATAAAATCTCTTTCTTTTTGATAGTTAATTGTAAGTTGCCAATATTATAGCTAATGTCCTAAGTTGAATCTGTCTTTCACTTAGGAGGCTGGGCTCTGTGAAGCTCGCTCAGGGAGCATAGTAGGCTAAAATTGTACTATTATGTTTGGGAGGGGTTATAAGATGTTCTTTATGCTAATGTGTTTTTTTTTTATTTAAGATTGAGCTTTGCATTTCATTTTCTGGTGGAGTGGCTAAGTGTGGCAGGTCTTGTCGGCATTCTGCCTTGTCAGATATTGTGCTCGCCTAATGTTGAGCGTCCTATATATTGGGCGGGGTGTGACGCCTACCAGCGTTGGTAGAATCGCCTCTCGGTGGCCACTAGCGCTCGCCAAGGCAGTTAAATGGGCTACAGTTATGAGAGAATGTGGTTCTTTCTTTCATAATACTCGTATTGTCACCGACAGTCCAGTGGTGGTCTTTATTTTCGTCTGTGACAACGGGAAGTGCTTTATATCATTAGTAGAATATAACATGCATTGTATATAGTTAAGGAGAGAGAACAATATAGGAAGTGGGGTGGTAGTGTGTGCGTACGTATACATGTGCTGCCTTCCCCCGCTCGTAGGCTCGCGCGCGTGCCTTCTCACGCCTCTTGATTGGCTGGTGTGTTTGGCTGTGTCACGTGACACCTGCTGCCTTGTGACGTCTCGGCCTGTGATTGGTCGACCACCGCGTCTTTGTGGGCTCCTGTGTTCGTGGGGGTCCCCAGGAGCTGCCTTCCTCAGGACAGGCTAGGCGTGCATGCATCTAACATCCCTTGCTTACTCTCTCCCTCGATCACCATCTTTAGAACTGTTTCTCTCTCTGAACTTCTTCTTTTCCATTACTTCTCATCTTTATTCAATTACTTGTCCCCTTAGGTTCTGCATACGGTTTCCATAGCCGGCCCATTGTATTGCATGTTCCGTCCTCTGAGATATTTACTTAGAATAGGTTTTGAGGGTTCTTAGTTAGTATAGGTTATGAACTCTGTGTGTCTCCATTATTGATTTAGTGTTTCTGCTCTTTTATTTAAAGCTAGACTGGGATAGGGTAACTGTAGTCGTTGTCATCGATGTGTGTATGGTTCGCTTATACCTACACGACTTCGACCGTCCTGTGGTAGCCTGTGCTGTCTTTTCAGTTGTGTCCTTTGCGAGTGCAGCTTTGTGTTGACTGAGGGCTTTGGCCTGTGCCAGTTCCACACATTGCTGCCTCTTTGCTTTGCTTTAGAGGGTCGCCAGGATAGAACCAGATACTTGTGATCTGGATCTATCAAGAGAGCACCCTAGTCAATTAACGTAACTTAACCCTTTACGAGCGGCCTATGCGGTTTATTTATATGTACCGCCCAGCGGGGTGTTTTTAGCCAAAATAGGGCTGTTTACGTGATCATTTTCATGCCTAAATAAGACCCAGAACGTAAAACAAGTATCTATCCCTGAAAGGGCATAAACAGAGCTTTCGAATGACACCATAACAATCCTTTTATGATGGCTAGTTTTCTTGCAATAATCGTGCAACGCGAGTGCAAAAAGCATGTAATTAGCCACTTTCCCGATACAATTCCGTATATAGCGAGTGAGAGAGGTAGGAGGGAGGTGAGATTCGTGTCAGTAGGTTCGCCGCGGTGGTCTGGAGCAGTCATACACTCGCTACTCTCCTGCCACCACTTGTCTCTCTCTCTCAGCAACATTACGTGCTGAAATTGCCACTCGACCTATGTCGAGCGCCGCCACATAGTCCAGCTTTATTTAACTCGACTTAAGTTGCGCGCCGACTTTTAGGGGTTAAAGGATACAGTCTTAAGGACATCGCTAGGCTACGAGCCAGTCTTGCTCACCCCAGTTCCTTTCCTTGAGTATCCCAGCTAGACATTATTAATTGAGTAGACACTTATTAGTATTTAATATAAGCTCTATGATATGTATGCATTATTATTCACAAGCATTTATTAGTCTAGGTTGTTGTTGAGTTGCACAACCATAGTAGACTGTTTCGTTGATAAGGAAGTACTTCTTTTAGTGTCGAGCATTACTACCGTTGCGCATTTATAGTATTCTCGTGTCAATTACCATTATATGTCCTATCTTTTAGTGTATTCCATTTACACGTGTGGTGTCCTGCCTCCTGCATTTATATAGTTTAAGATACGATCATCTTATGAGCATCAGACATTCTTCAGAAGTTTCCAGGTCTATGCTGTAGGACTATACTTCACTTTCTTTCAGATAGGAGTGAAGAGTTTATTGTTGTTTAAAGTAACTGTATTGAAACATCTTTTTAATATATTAAATCTTGCAGTGATTTAATTGATCTTCCCATAGATTCTTTTGTATGTATTTTAACGTAACTTGCATCCTGTGTGTTATCAGGCTATACCAGAATGGGTTAGCTTAAAGTAGAGTACATTTATGCCCAGTTAAGGATACCCCGTTATCGCTGATTGACTCTGGAGGGTATAGATGTTTTTTTGTTCGCCGGCATATAAGTTCAAGGGTTTGGATCTAGCGTACCGTTGATGCATAGTGCCCTATTACTAGTCCAAGCATTAAGTGCCCTTGTTTTATTCGTAGTCCCGGTCGTAACAATCCGTACGAAGAAAAGGAAAAAAAGGAAAATCCGTGGTGGCGAAACTACTTCACCAATCGGCTTCATATTTGTAACACGAGTCAATTACCCTTCTACCTTCCCCCCACCATCCCCCAAATATGAAAACTAATGGGGTTAACCATGAGGAAGAAAGGGGACCAGAAAAACGACCCAAAAACAAAAATATATATATGTTGGCTCGCTACCGCTCCCCAGGAAAATATTGAAACCTGGATTGGAGTAAAAGTCTTAAAACAGTAGGCTGAATGGGGCCGAACGGATTATAGGCAAAGAGAGAGGGAGAGAAAGAAAAACAAAAACGAGGAGGAAGACAAAGGGAAAACAGTGAGATGGGCTCGATTAGGCTAAGCTGTAACGTACAAATTGAGCCCACCTCGCTGTTTTCTCTTTCTCCCTCCTCGTTTTTGTTTTTCTTTCTCTCCCACCTCGCCGAAGGTGCTCTTTGGCATCGTCGATGTTCTCGGAACATCTGAGAGCATCGGTGAGCATCCATGCAGCGTTGCAAAGTTTTTTTATGCGAAACCCTCCGCGATGTCTCGCCGATGTCGCAGATGATCGCAGATACCCTCGCAGATCCCTTCGGCGATGCTCGATGATGCTTGCGAGGGTATCCAATCCTTGTGAGTCCTCGTCCAAAATTTTGAACTGTACGAACATTTGAGAAGGCCCTTGCGAGGCCTTGAGAGGCCGTGAGAGGACTTGAGAGTCAAACGATTGTTCATGAGAGGTGTTGAGACATGTCACGAATGTGCCAATTTATTGGTGTCGGCGACGAAAATCGTGACTTGTCTCACCAACGGGAAAGGGACATGAGTCTCTGACTCTAGCAATGGACCAAGCTTCAGCGCCGTCTCTGGCAGAAGCTGTATAGCCCAAGTAGCAAAATGTATTCACATTCTCCTGCGTTACACTGTGTGAATAAATGTTGCTACTTGGGTGATATGGTTTCCGGCGGAGGTGACTCTGACTGACACGACAGCCCCTTCATGACTGGCACGAGCACTCACGACATATACAAATCCTGTGTCTTGCCGAATTTTACAAGAGATCACGGCAAAAATGGCTGGCATCGTTAAAGTCATATCTCTACCATATCTCTTCCGCATGACTTGATAAGACTCTAGCGATACGGTAGAGAAACGAATGCTACGAAGAAGATAGGAAAAGTCGTGCGAAGGGTACACGACTAGTTCACGAAATGATACGACCCAAAAGACTGAGTTACAACTCAGAAGAATTGTATCAACGCCGTGAGATGTACAACCAAATTGAGGTTAGACACGCGGTTGCCAACTCGACCGTTGCCAATGGTCCGCACAGCAGGCTTACGCACCAGACGATGTTGATACGGACCATACGTCTTTGATACGGACCACACGATTGTGATACGGCGAGTTCGTGATAGAGACCAGACTGAGACTATTTTTTAGAGTTGCCGGGGGATTCCCACAAACTTTTGAACCCCTTAAAATCTCGTATCGACCCCCGGTACGTCGCTTGGACCGTGAGAGTCACCCACGGCTAATTTCCGATATCCACGATTATGTTGCCGATTTGCCGTATCAGGCTAAAATTTCGAGTCGGGAACTCTCCTGGAGGGGCTTTCGTGTCAGTGTGCAACGACCTTTAAGCTGACTCCATTGCTAGAGTCAGAAGCGGCTGGGGAAGCCACTTCCAACATAGCCACTGGCTGACATAACACTATTACAGTATAGTCAGATTATGACCAATCTCTGATATGGTCCAACTGGTCTATTGTAATGTCTATATGTTTGTTTTTCAGATGACATTTGATTGAATTCGTTCTTAGTGCCTCTTGAATTATTTATTCGTATTACAGGATACATATATACTCTCTCTCTCTCTCTCTCTCTCTCTATATATATATATATATATATATATATATATATATATATATATATATTATATATGGTAGATATGAATTAGATTAACATGCAAGTTCCTATATAACCACTCTTCTTGTTCTTCTTCTTTCACTGCTATTACTCCACAGGTTCTTAGATTCTGCTGCGCTCAATAATCTTCACTTCGACCAGAAACAGTTTTCCATTATTGACGTAATCCCCTAGTTTGACATTTCAGGTGGGACTTTGCCAACAACTTCATTGTTATACTTAATATTTTCACTGTTTGTTATTTCGAAAATTTTATTTAGTTTCTTGTTTGTTTAGTTTCTTTACAGTGCAATATTTGCGTGGATCATTTAGAGTTATTTATACTTTAAAATACCTTTAAAGAAAACTCATATATATATATATATATATATATATGATTTAAATAACAAATCTCATATTTTAAGCTATTAACCCGGCAAGTGCCGGAAGACTCTTAAGAATTTCCCCGGGCGACTGGGGATCCTGGGGAAAAAAAATCCATTTAAAACACCCCCAATTACTTTATTTTTTTTGCCCCTGGGCCATGCCAAATATCACTCCTCCACATCCCTTCCTTCCCCACTTTCCTCACCTCCTTCAGCTATCACCTATTTTCCCTGTTATTCCCTTATTCTGTGGTCTATTTCGTGCTAACATTAGCGAGTTGGTAGCAGGGCTATGTCATCACTGTTACCAAGCGTGGGAAAGAGCGAGAGAGAGACTATTGCGTAACAGTGTCTCTCCAGACAAGGGGAGGTTAGGAGGGGAGGGAGGTTGCCTCAGCCATACATTACGTAACTCCCGGCCTGTATCGCCGATTTTGACTATCCAAACGCTGTTTCCACTTGTTTTTATTGCTGTAACCGGTTAATACCTTTATATTCAACCTATAATAATAATAATAATAATAATCTTCTGGTTACTTATATAGCGCCCGTATCTCCTCCTTCGAGGATTCACAAGCGCTTGGCGCATATGGATAAGTATTAATGCTATTTATGGTAAAATAACAATGTTAGTGATGGGAACAGCTCAAATACGTGCGCACAGGAGTGTGGTGTCTCATACCCCCCATGCGCACGTCTTAGGTTAACAACTTAGAAAGGGGTTATCAATACTCTGTATAGATTAAATAAAATAAAAGCTGTATGGTTTTAAGAATGTGAAATTTGTTTAAGGATAAATGCAAATAATTTGTATAAAAATGGCAACGTTGCTTAGGCGATGTTGCTACCGGTAAATGGATTGACCTGACCTAGGGTACGAGTGTACCCGAGAATGTGTCCCATTCATAAGCGGTCTGGTTACCCTAAACGTGACAATTCTGCCTTTATCTGATGCCCCAAGTGGACCACACCCAAATGGCCCTAATAAAATAGAAGGACTATAGCAAGACAGGGAGCACCAGTGTTTTGAAGTTCCTCAAATTAATCCTTCTGCACATGTATCGCAATAACCATATAAACTCGTTGAGAGAATCCATAACACTGCATGCTTGGCCGATGCGATGGACATCGTGGCCTGATCCAAACACCATTATGAATCTCCCTACCAAAATAAGTTAATATAATGTAGTACATATCACTTATTTAGTTATTGATCTTGTTAAAGCTTTACATTTTATGGCGTCTATTTAACTTTTCTGGTTAATATTAGATGTATTTTTAAATCTAATAGAACATTATTTCATTAACCCTATCGATGCCATTAGCCCTTCTTAATTTTATGAAAATCGTCTAAGCATATTCAAAATATTATAAAAGTGTGAATCATTGTATACATATAATGGTTAAAAGGATTGCTAAAAATTTAATTAATTGGAAGTAATGTATCATCATTGTGCCTAAGTGGCAAATAGATCATGGAATTAACAACACAAAAAATGACAACTCGGCAGCCTGAATATAGTCCATGCCAATATTCCTGAGAGCACTCCGTTAATGTTTCACTTTACAACACTCAGAGTCTATGCTGCAACAGTAACAGAACCACCAGTATGACGAGAAATATAATATTTGTATTAACTACTGAATGGAAGCTGTCTGTACCATCTCAGGCCACAATACGCATACACCCATTCTAATATTTGAACTTCTAAGACTAAACTATGAAGCAAATAGGAAAACATGTAGCAACGTATCAACTTATTTGGATTGGATACAAATTTAAAAACATTCATACTCAAATGAACATGAGCGTACTGTCGACTACATGAATGTTGTTCCGTTCCGTGATTCTTTGTTTAGAAGTAAATATGTATGCTTGAAATGTGAATTTATAGTAATTTAATTCACATTTCAAATTTTTTGCTGATTGGCCAATTATTAATACAAAACTGCACACATAATTAATCATATTTTTACTTCCACACACATCACCTAAGAGTTCCCTGTAATAATGTTGTCATAACTGGGTTTCAGCTGATTAACTCTCTACCCTGACATGATTACTGTGGTATACATTATATTTACCCGTTCGCTGCCGGAAGAGTGCATACCGCCTTTGCATTAATCAATTCCTACACCCTTGGCAAGAAATCTGGATTTACGTTCTTTGAATTTGATATGTAATCGTCCTTAATACCCTCTGGAACGTAAATACGTTTTCACTTTCATGTTAAATATTTTACTTTTAACCTTCAGAATCTGTATATCACCCAAATGACGTAGGCCATTGACCCTTCTTATCATCACATAAATATAACATAGTTAGATAGGTTTTATCATGCCGTGGTGGTATAGATTAAAGCATTGACTCTCATTCTGACTGTGCATGGTTCAATCTTGGGTGAGGATAGATACATTCATTCATGTAACTCATGTGTATATGTGATATATAATTCACATTGCGAGAAGAATGTTTGGTGAAATGCTTTCCGAAGATGAGACATGACCTGTATATTGTAAGTAATACTTGGGGGACGATTAAGGACATGGGGTAAAGGAATGATGCAACATAATAGCGGAAATACTTGGATTCCTATTACGTTGATCAGGTAGTTGGTTGGTCTTTAAATGAGTTTTAGTCTCGCACACTTGGATATTTAGCTTTAAGTGCTAACCAAGGGAAGATACTGGCCTACTTCGGAAAAATGCTTTCGTACATTTACAGATAATCTTGCTGAGAGAGAGCATCACCAACAGGAGTGATTGCAATCCCCAGCTCCGGGTTATGTTGCTCACCGGATATAGTTTATAAAAACAATGTCAGGCAATTGAGCTTTGAGTAAACAAAGACCTGTTTAGGGAAACATGAAGTGCAGAGATTCTATAATGAGGAGTTCTATTACCCTTGTGTTCGCACATATTACTCATCACCTTGATATTTCTCTGACAGTGTTCCATTGAGATTTTTAAGGAAGTCTTGGTCCTTGGCGAAAAAGGCTGTAGTCTCGTCTCTGGCCTACCTCACCAAACATATCTGAATGGAAAATTGTACCAGTTTATAAATAATTCCTGTCAATCTTGTTTGTGTGTATGTATAGTATGTAAATAAATATCACTATATTTTGACAAGTAAACTAGGAAGGGAAAGGATATATGATTTGTTATGATGTGTCCTGTTCCATAAAATTATTGTTAGTTTGTCTGACGCTGCACATCCACGCTTGACCTGATACAATATGTTGGGCTTGGAAAAATGAAATATGACAAGAAACAAAAATTCATGGAGGGATATTTTCATAGTTTTCGAACTTTCCTACATTGGCAACCTAAGTTACTGTACTGGTTATATTGTTCTATGGCCTGGAGAGATACACAAGGCAGTTTGTGATGCTACTGCAGAAGAAACTCCGATCCAATAATTCAAGTTCAACAACTGACTACCTTCATTCCCAGCACATTTCCGTGTATAAATCATTTACTAGCTCACATGGATTTTTGAGATTTACTTGATATATGTACAGTATATATATATATATATATATATATATATATATATTTATATATATATATATATATATATATATATATATATATATATATATATATATATATATATTATATATATATATATATATATATATATATATATATATATATATATATATATATATATATATATATATTTACAGTATATATACTAGCAGGAGAGGTAGTCTTTATCTCTCTCTCTCTCACACACAAACAGACACACACACACAAACTCACACACACACGCACACACACACACACACAACCACACACACACACACACACACACACTAGTACAAGGGTGTTTGATACCATTTCAAGTAACTTATTATATGATATAATTATTTATATCATAGATAACATTTTAGTTATTAATTTGTGTATATATTTCTTCTGTTATGCTGTTTTATTTGTGTATGCCTCTGTGTATAAATGTTCTCAGCCTAATAATATGTTGATGTGCTGGTATACTGTATGTATATATGTGGTAATTATGTTGTTGTTGTTCCCCAAGCTGCCTGGCAACACAGCCCAAGGCCCCTAGCAAGGCCAAGGCCATAACCGAGCGCCCCTACAGAACCCTCCCTGCCGACCACAATAAAGCCTGAGTGACCGAAGCCACTCAATGGCGGGGAGCTGAGGAGGGTGCGGAAACGCCGGGAAACCTAAGCCCCACCCAGGGCCCTGTGCCCCTCATCAATTATGAAGAGAAAGTTGAGGTGCAAAGGAAAAATGTGACGCTTTGGCTTCCAATCTTGTTAGATTGGGAGGTCAATCCACGGAAGAGACGCCGTCACTTGATATATAGAAAATATATAAGTAAAAGGAACAGTCAGAGTAAGCTATTGGTATAGCAGAGATCGCTCAGTTCTCACTCTGATAGACCAGCCCATCACCAGTGTGGTAGTTATGCATTATTTAACCTATTACACAACTGTAGAATAAAGTAGTATGAATAATAAAATCAATTCATTATAGACAGCTCACCAAACCAATACTTACATTATTTCATGTTTTATAATGTCCACATGTTTATGAGTATTCTGTTGCATAATAATGCTTGAGGTAATGAAGGGTGTTATATCATCGATTGTATATTACGTAATTACCACAATAATATACAATCGATGATATAACACCCTTCATAACCTCAAGCATTATTAGGCAACTGAAAACTCATAAACATGTGGACATTGTAAAACATGAAATAATGTAAGTATTGGTTTTGTATGCTGTTTATAATGAACTGATTTTATTATTCATACTACTTTATTTTCTGCAGTTGTAGAATAGGTTAACTAATGCAGTAACTCGCGGTTTCCAAACTGCATTAGCGTAAGTGATTATACGGATACACAGAGTATTTATAAAAGGTCTTTAATGTATATAGTATATAGTAATGTATAGTATAGTGATTAAACGGACACACACAATATGTATAGAAGGTCATTAATGTAGCCTATATAATATATTATTCAGCGATTTGCTATACCTATGCCTTTATTAACTGTATTCTTTATGTATTTTACAGGTTCACAAGATAGTTTAGCATCTCATATTATTTCCCATAAACATGGGGTTTCTACTCTACTAAGGTTATTATTTATATTTACACTTAATTTAATTTGTATCCGTTTTCCTTTCACAACAATTAGGATTTTGTGAGTTAAATTAATAATTTATTGATAACTCTTTGCATTTCTAAATTCATAATCCCAATTACATTCTGAATATTCTCCCCACTCAGAGATATTATTTGTATAATCTGCACATATAATAGGTGTTTTATTATCATATGACGATACAGCACCACATTCCGTCTTATTATTATAGTCCCGCCCCCGAGCCAAGAGGTTGTACGTTGACTAATTGTTTGCTGACCGATGGTACTGCAGGTGTGTTAGGGTCTTGAGTCTGAATGTGGTAATCAAATTTGGCTGGTCAGATCTTGAAAGGACACAGTGGTATTCTAGGTGATCTTCTTCAGGTGAGCGAAAAGTTGCTGAGGATGTCGCATACGATATTTCCTTCCTTCTTCGTCTGTCTATATCACGGATTGGATGTACATCTTTAGGAGAGAGAGAGAGAGAGAGAGAGAGACAAAGGGACATGTTGACTGAGCTGCGGTTGGAGAGTGACTGATGGCGTTTTTTTTTTTTTTTTTTTTTTTTTTTTAAAGAGACAATGAACGGAGGAAGGAAAAACACAGATAAAACAAAAAGGTCCATGTGCCTAAAGGCATCCTCCATTCATAAAATGTTTGTAACAACTGGATTTAAACATTTGTAGATTGTAAGTTTGTGGAAAGCAATTCGAGGGAAGTGAATTCCAAAGAGTAGTAGTTCTAGGGATAAACGAATTTTGATAAGTAGAAGTTCTGCATTGTGGAGGAGAAAGTGTAAATTCATGGGCGCTCTCATCTGCCCTAGTTCTACGGGGAAAGATGTGGAGAGGCGGCACAATTGAAGCAAGTTCCTCGGAACAATTGATTGCAGGGTTATTGATTAATCTAATAGCTTTATTTTGAATTTTGTCCAACTGCCTCAATGCAACCACTCCACTTCCACTCCACAGAGGTGAACAGTAATCCATCTGAGAACGCACATGACTTTTATATATTACGGCCAACTGCTCGTCAGTGAAGAATTCTCGAACTCTGTACAGGAGTCCCAGTTTTTTAGAGGCATTCTTAGCAATGCTTCTAACATAATGTGTCCAGCTCAAGTTAGTAGTTAATGTTACACCGAGAATGTCAATACTAGGGGAAGTGGGAATATTTACATCATTAAATAATATATGGGAGTCAGTGAGATTCTGTCGGTTAGAAAATTGAATGTACTTGGTTTTCTGTGCATTAAAGGAAACTAGATTCTTTTGTCCCCATCTTCAATTCTAGAAAGGTCCTGGTTCAGAGAAATTGCAGTGCTTATTTTTGAATTTATAAGATCGGGTTGGGTGAAAGAATTGGTAAATGTGAAGGAACTGTGGAGTGTTGAGTCATCTGCATAGGAATGTATTGGATTATGAGTGGTAGATATGAGATCATTGATATGAATGAGGAACAGAGTTGGGGCCAAAACTGATCCCTGGGGAACACCAGCATTTATTGAGTGAAATTGAGAATAAAGGGCATCTACCATTACACATATTTTTCTGTTCTGAAGATAAGACGAAATTAGTGGAACTAATGATGCAAGGCCGTAGTGTGACATCTTCGACAATAAGGATTGATGCCAGACTCTATCAAATGCCTTTGATATATCCAGTGCTATTGTATGTGTTTCACCATGTTGGTCTGTAGCTTGGTTGATTTGATGCCTAAGAAGGCAAAGAATGTCTGCAGTTCATCGACATCGTCTAAAACCATATTGCCTATCACTGATTAATTTATTATTCTCAAGATGCTTAATTATGTGATTATTTAATAAAATTTCAAAGACTTTACCAAGAGTGGAAGTTATAGCTATTGGTCTGTAGTTTGATGGATCTGAAGAGGCACCTTTTTTAGGAACTGGATGGATGTTTGCTTCTTTCCAGGGTACTGGGAAGCATGAGGTATGAGTACATAGACGGAACATTTTTGCCAATACAGGAGCGAGCACCAAGGAGCAATTCTTAAGTACTATTGGAGGAATTTCATCTGGACCAGGAGCCTTATCTACTGAGAGATTCTGCAAAATAGTTTTGACATGTCTGGTGTGGATCTTAAGTGAGGGAATTTCAGGCGAATTAAAATTAAGTACAGGGACATCTTGATTTATTTCATCTGAGGTTGAGTTGGTGGAGAAAATATCCGCAAGAAGGTTAGCTTTACCTTGTGGGTCACTTACAAGATTGCCAGTCGGAGATTTTGATGGTGGCATGGATGAAGCAGTTGTGAAGTTGGATTTGAATGAGTTAAGAGTAGACCAAAATATTTTGTTATGATTTGGATTATTTAGAAGTTTATTTGCCTGCTTGTGGAGAAAGTTTGATTTAGTTAGGTTTAATACAGTTTTGGCATGATTTCTGATGTTTCTAAAGTAATTAAAGGCTTCATGTGTTTTTGATCTTGTGTATGCATTGTAGGCTATTGCTTTTTGTTCAGTTACTCTAGCACAATTATGGTCAAACCATTTAGGTGAATTAGATCTTTTAATGTACTTTTGATGAGGAGTAAAAGTGTCCATTCCAATTTTTACAAAATCTTGTATGTGGCTCAAGGTGGAGTGTGCATCATTAGAAAAGAAAGAGGTCCAGGGAATATCAATAAAGAAACCTTGAAGACCCTCCCAGTCTGCCCTATCGTAATGCCATTTAGTCACCAAAACAGGTTCAGAGTGGGAAGGTGTGGTAGGTGATAGACAGGTGGCCTGTATCAGACAGTGATCAGAAGATCCAAACGGGGACCTCACTGTAACATCATAATTTTCTGAATTGGTTGTTAAAAGTAAGTCCAGTAGGTGGGAATTATGATTAGGATTTCTGGTACACGGGTGGGTTGGTTGACTAGTTGAGTGAGATTAAATGAGTCTGCAAATAGCTCACATTCAAGACCAGCATCATCAGTCCTGGCTGAATGAGTGAGCCATTCAACATTATGGACATTAAAATCACCCAACACAGTGATTTCAGAAGAAGCATTTAAGTTGAGGACACTGAGTTGTGAGGACAGAGAATCAAAAAGACTTTGCTCTGGAGGAGTATTTGGGGAACGGTAGATGCAACATATGTATTTAAATTTACCAGCAGAAATTAATTTGTATATAGAATAATCAAAATAGGGACAATTGAAACTAGTAACTTCCTCCAGGGCAATTTCAGATTTTGCGAAGCAACATACACCTCCTTTAGGTCTGAAATTTTGGAGCAGTTGATAACCTGGAAAATTAAATCTAGACGTGTCAGATGTGGATGTTACTTGAGTCTCTGTCAAAAAAGGAGAGTAGGGGATTCTGCTTGAAGAAATTGGTGTACAGAATTGATGTTAGAGTGAAGTCCCCTTATATTGCTAAAGAAAAAGCTGCACCGACGAGCATCTTTGGGACGTTGCAATGCTCTTGACACAGTCGCATGATGACGACCGGGAGGGCCCTGTGTCAATGACCCAACCCTGCCGGGGGTGGATATCCGAGGGACCACCAGGTTTGCTCTTAACAATTGTACTGCCATATTTATTGGGTAAGGTGTATGGTGTTAAATGTATGATATGTAGTGGGAAGAGTAGTGTTTTATGGATAGAGGATAGCGATGTAGGGCAATGTCGTGAAGTTGGATGTGTATGTTATAAAGAGGGTTTTCCTGATACCCCTGATGTGTGAGGCAGAAATATGTGTATCCAGCTACCAAGGCCTGGGAGAGAAAATGGAATTCAGGCTATTCCCTGAGTCTCCCGAAACCTTGGCGGTAGTACTTCCCTGGGCGGGGCTGCCTACCCCTACTACCTGCTACTACCTACTACTTGGCCTGAGAGCCTGTGGGCCATTAACACTCAAGGAGCGGCTAGGTTTGTAACTTCTACTACCTGCCAAGCGGGCAGATTTACCCTAAACGAGCTTCATTCCATGCTCTTTTTCATGCATAAAGAAGAGCCAGAGCGTAATACAATTATGTATCCGTGAAAGGGCGTTAATTGAGCTTTCCAATGACACCTGAACCATCCTTCTACGACCATGAGTTGTCTTGCAACGATCATGCAACACGAAGGAAAAATTCCTAAAATACGGTAATTTCCTTACATATTTCCCTGTCTAGGGAAGCAGTGGATGTGGATGAGTGTGAAGGTGGGACCAGTCGCAGTATGGGAGCCGTGCCGAACGGTCAGAGCACACCTACTCTCTCTCAGAGCCGATTATGTGCTCAACATCGCACTGGACTTAAGTCGGGCCCCGCTCTTTAGTCCTTGGTTCTCTTGACCGCCTTAAGTCGGGCGCCGATAGACAAGGGATAAGGTCAGATGCAATAGTAGTTGAGGTCCCATACCTGACTGGGGATCCACTCAAACACACAGATCTTGTGTATGTTGTGTTTGTTGGTGGTGGAGTTTTTGGAGATTGTGGAGGTGATAGAGGAGGTGGAGTTGGTATTGAATACAGAGTTGATGGATGTGAAGATGGTGGCGGCGGTTGGGGTGGTGGATCATAGAACTCAACTATATTCCACTGACTCTCATTTTCTTGTGGTTTTGGCCGTGGACTTGGTGGAGATTTCTGAATATTATTGATTCACCATAATAGTTTACTACCACTTGGTAACAATTTGGAACCTTTGTGATAGTGAATGGACCTACAAACCGAAGTTAAGTTTTAGGGTAGTACTCCTGTCAAAAGGGCTCGTACAACAACAGAAGCACTGTGTTCTTTTACTGCAATGACCACCACGAGCTTTAAGTATCAACGAATATTACGATGAATGTATATCAATTATATGTCTTAAGAGGGCCCATGACGTTGATGGATAAGAGCTCCCAAGGTCAACTGCCGGTAATAGAACCTTGAGGGTCGGCCTGGCTGACCATGTCATGTCTTTCCTGCGGGTGCAAGACAGGCATGATTCGATGAGTTGTTAGGCTTGGGCATAAGCTTTTGGGGGTCCAATACATGTTCTTGAATAGGGCCACTAGTCTAGTGTGGCCCATATGCATGCCAAACACCTCCTCCTCCTATCTACCTCACTACACTTAACATGCACACCACACTTTCTCCTTCAAAATTATTTATTTGAAATTATGAACACAGGCCCAACCTCGGAGTCCCCAGGGGGAGACCATAAATGCCCCCACACATGCCCGACCTTCCCCTGACGACCCCTCTAAATGCTCTGGAACGCGGCCTGTCAATCTTACTGTCAACTTTTGCAATATTTCGCGGCCTTCCTCTAATTTTCACTCTGTTAAACACCATCTCTCCTCCTACAAACCTGATCTTCTTTTCCTCACCGAAACCCAGGTATCTGAGACAACTTCCAGAAGCCTCTTCTCTGTATCCTCCTACTTTCTCTATCCTAGTTTCAAAGCCAAAGGCGGATGTTGTGCATAAGTGCACAACAAACTCACTTGCTCTCATGTTCCCGATTTTGACTCCTCTGAATTCTCAACTTTATGGCTCAAACTATCTTGTCATTCTCATACTAAATATTTCTGCGCCGCCTATTTTTCCCCTAACTCTACCGACTTTCCCAAATTCTTTGACTATCTAAATTCTAAAGTGGAACACATTCTATCCATCTCTCCCTTCTCTGAAATATCCATCTTAGGAAATTTCAACGTTCACCACCGCCAATGGCTCTCCTCTCACACTACTGACCAACCTGGTAAACAAGCCTACGTCTTTTCTATCATAAATGACCTAGAGCAGCTGGTCCAGCAACCCACCCGTATCCCGGATCGCTTCGGAGATCGGCTCAACATTCTTGACTTATTTCTAACTTCTAACCCTTCTTCTTATACTATCGATCTTTTCTCTCCTTTGGGCTCCTCTGACCATAAACTTATCTCTGTCACCTGTCCTATCTCTTCAGTACAGCTACCCGATACTCCCAGCCGGCGGCGCTTGTGGCACTTTAGCGCTGCCAACTGGGAGGTTTTCCGGCAGTACTTCTTTGATTTCCCATGGAATGACTTCTGCTTCCGAGGCCGAGGACCCTCAGAGAGTGCTGAACACATTACCGAGGTAATCCTCTCGGGCATGGAAGCGTACATTCCATTTTCTTTCTCTCAGTCTAATGCAAAAAAATCTTGGTTTACACACGCTTGTTCTACTGCTGTCCACAACAAGGAGGAAGTATTCAAACGGTACCGACGCCTTAACACTCAAGAATCTCATTCTTCCTATGTATCTGTTCTTCGACTTGCCAAGCACTCTTTCACTAATAATAAATGCACTGAACTATCCAACTCTAGCTCTTCCCAAGCTTTCTGGCATCTAGCCAAAAACCTCTCCAACATCTTTTCTTTCTCGTCTTTCCCTCCCCTTTTCCACTCTGATGGCACGACCATCACTTCTTCCTCTGACAAAGCTGAACTCTTCGCTCAAACTTTTGCTAGAAACTCTAACTTGGATGATTCCGGTGCTATTCCTCCCTCTCCACCCCCCTCTCTCCTACTTATGCCTAATATTGTAATCTCTTCTAAAGATGTACTTTCTACCCTCTCTAGGCTGAATACTAAAAAGGCGTACGGTCCGGACGGTGTTCCTCCTATTGTACTCAAGAACTGTGCTTCCGTGCTGACCCCCTGCCTAGGCAAACTCTTTCCTCTCTGTCTCTCCTCTAACGTCTTCCCTTCTTGCTGGAAGCTTGCTCTCATTCAACCTGTCCCAAAGAAGGGTGACCGCTCTCAACCCTCCAACTATCATCCAATTGATCTCATCTCTTGTATCTCTAAAGTTTTTGAAACTATTCTTGCTTCTAAATTTCTTAAGCATTTCTCTTCTCATAATCTGCTCTCAGATCGCCAGTATGGCTTCCTTAACCCACTGAACCCCAGCTAATTAATAATAAATGTACACCCCAGGACCAGCAGGTTGTAAACAATTTTTTTTTCTCCAGAAAACACCAGGAATTGGTTAGAAATTAAGGAAAACCCACAAAAAAACGATCCCCTAGGTCAATAAGGGGTCCTACGGTGCGCCCGAAAGTCGGAATTAACATGTGGAAAGGGGTAGGCAAAAACAGGCAAAAACAGGTTTTTGTGCGCTCACGCGCACACGGTTGGACTTTGAGAGTTTTCAACCATTGGCATTGTTGCGTGGGATACCTACACAGATCCCATACAAATCTGAGCCCTCTAGGTGCCGTAGGACCGGAGTAATTAACCAGGACGCACCTTATGCGTCCCTGGGGTTTAGCGTTACATACATTGTGGACGCAAACGCTGCATCGCTGGGGTTCTGTGGGTTAATTAAGGGTCGTTCTACTGGTGATCTTCTTTCATATCTCACTAAGTCTTGGCCATCCAACTTTTGGGACTTCGGTGAGACTTTTTCTGTTGCACTGAACATATCGAAGGCCTTCGATAGAGTCTGGCACAAATTAATAATTTCCAAACTGCCCTCCTTCGGTTTCTGTCTCTCCATATGTGCCTTTGTCTCTAATTTCCTTTCCGGTCGTTCCATAGCTGCGGTTGTGGACGGCCATCGCTCATTTCCTCATCCTATCAACTCTGGTTTTCCTCAGGGTTCTGTCGTACCTCCTATTCTCTTTCTAATTTTCATAAATGATCTTCTCAACTGTACATCCAGTCCCATCCATTCATACGCAGACAACTCTACCTTACACCACTCAATTAGTTTTCCAGAATGCCCCAGCCAGCAGTCCATCAAAAGCAAAAGTAATGAAGCCATAAAACACTTATCTTCTGATCTAGCTACTATTTCCAATTGGGGTAGAGAAAACCTTGTTGCATTTAATGCTTCCAAGACTCAATTTATCCATCTTACTACCCGTCAGGAACCTCCAGAGGACTATTCCTTATTCTTCAACAATACAAAAATCAACCCATCATCCTCTCTCAATATTCTCGGTGTCTCTTTTTCGTCTGCTCTCACTTGGAAGGACCATATTACCAGTCTCGCTAAGGCAGCCTCCCAGAAGCTGGGTGTCCTCAACCTCCTCAAGGGGTTCTTTACCCCTGCGCAGCTTTTTGCTCTGTACAGGGGCACAGTGCGTCCATGTATTGAGTATTGTTCACATGAGTGATGAGTGGGGAGGATCCTCTCACACCGCACTCCTAGGCAAATTAGAAAGGATCGCCTTTCGTATCATTAACTTCCGTCCACTCACCAACTCTCTGCAATCTCTCTCTCTTCACCGCAATGTTGCATCTCTCTCGCTATTCTATCGCTACTACAATAATCAGTGTTCCTCTGAGCTTTCCCAGTGTATACCACCTCCTCTACGTAGGGTACATAGTACCCGTCTTACAACACAATCCCACCCCTACTCTGCGCAACTCTACAACCCATGAGTGAAATGCTATTCTCAGACTTTCTTCAGTGTGAGCATCCTAGGTTCGAATCCCTGGACTGCCACATGTATTTGTTGATTTCATTAATTGAGTTTAGAAGTAAAGTCGGTTGGTGGAGGGAACATAATAATTCATTCAGGTTCAGGGGTAGTTTATAGAGAGGCCTTCCTTAGGGTTAAGGCCCCATTAATTACTCCTTCCATCCATCTATCCATAGCCTATGATAGCGCAGTTGGAATTGTGTACATGCTTGGATTGATATGCAGGATTCAAATCTGCATAATAAATCATAGGCTTGTCCACCATTCTTTAACTGTCTTCGTAGCGCAATGGAGAAATGCACTGAATTTCGGTGTGAGCATCCTAGGTTCGAATCCCAGGACTGCCACATGTATTTGTTGATTTCATTAATTGAGTTTAGAAGTAAATTCGGTTGGTGGAGGGAACATAATAATTCATTCTGGTTCAGGGGTAGTTTATAGAGAGACCTTTCTCAGGGTTAAGGCCCCATTAATTACTCCTTCCATCCATCTATCCATAGCCTATGATAGCGCAGTTGGAATTGTGTACATGCTTATATTGATATGCAGGATTCGAAGCTGCATAATAAATCGTAGGCTTGTCCACCATTCTTTAACTGTCTTTGTAGCACAATGGATAAATGCACTGAATTTCGGTGTGAGCATCCTAGGTTCGAATCCCTGGACTGCCACATGTATTTGTTGATATCATTAATTGAGTTGAGAAGTAAAGTCGGTTGGTGGAGGGAACATAATAATTCAACCTCTGAGCTCTGGAACTATCTCCCAGAATCAGTTTTTCCCTCTTCCTATGACTTAACCCCCTCAGACTGAAATAGTTAACTTACTGACGAGGAGGCGGACCGCACGGTATTGGTATTATCCCCACAACTGTCAAAATCTCACTGAGGGACTGTTAGAAGTCGGAGGAACTTGGGGTTGCCACTATTCGACAGATTCTGATCTAACTTACCTAACTTACTGAGGCCTAAATGACGCTAGAGCGTCATATAACTTATTAGAGAGATTAAGATAGGTTCATATGACGCACTAGCGTCATATGAGTTTTTTGGCAAAACCGCCATATGACGCACTAGCATCATATGAGTCGGAGGGGCTTACAGTAAATTGCTTCAAACTCTGTGTGTCCCGGCATTTTAGCTCAAACGTCCCTTGATTTTGGCCCTGTCACTCTTTCAACTTTTGGGGAGGTTGGGGAGGCACTCGCTGCAGGCAGTTATGCCTTTTGTCTCCATCATTCACATAGAAAAAAAAATCAGGTTTTTGAGGACGGCAGGTGTTGCTTCAGATGGTAAAATAATACATTCTGGTGAGGTGTATAGGTTATTATCTACCCTTTGTAACTCCTTGAATAAGGAATGGGGGATCCATTTTTTTTTTTTTTTTTTTTTTTTTTCTATATTCCAACTTACTTGCTCTCGGGCATAGGCTGAGAGCCTTAACATTCATCGCTTTACAATGAACAGTGAAGCCTGTGAGGTCTTGTTCCAGTCTAGGGAGTGAGACATGTGAAGCACGTAGAGTACAACGAGCACCTGCCATCTTGCCTTCACATGAGGCACGGTGCTCACTTGGTTATTTGGTCTTTGGTTATTCTTTGGCCTTAATTTGTTGCAATAGTTGTTGACGACGCTCAGTTGGTTCTGGTTGGTCTGGGTTATCTCATGTGGCATTGTTCAGAATACTGTTGACTGGCAATCTAGATTGGGCATCAGCATTTGGGTGCAACTTTCCTGGTCGATATTGCAAATCAAATTTAAATTCGTCAAGTGTTTCCCTCCATTTCACAATCAAGACGTTGTTGGTTTGCGATCACCGATCACCGTAATCATTGCAGTTATTGGTGGGCTGTGATGATTACGGGTAATTTGGTGCCGAGATGGTACAACCAGAAATACTTAAATTCCCAGACTAATCCATGAAAGTTCCTTTTTGTGATAGTGAAGTACTGTTCTGGCTTGGTGAGAGGTCTACTGGCACAAGCAATTATGAGTTCCTGGCCATCTTGTACTTGGGATAAGACAGTCCTGATGCCTACCATAGATGCATCCGTGTAAAGGAGAAACGGTAAGGCATAATAATTGGGGAAGGACATGACAGGGGTGGAAGCTAGGGCATGCTGGAGGGTGGCTAGGGCCTAATATCTCTTGTCTGTCAACAAAAATAGTTCATTTTTCGGGGTTAGGTCATGTGATAAGGAGTTGCTGGAACACCTGTTTCATTTGTCTGGCTTCCCTTACTGTTTCTGTCTGTGTCTCACCTAAACAGAGAGTAATCCAGCTAGTGCTCACAAGCATCTTATCCTCCTATCATTTCGCTACACTTAGCAACCACACCATATTTCTTTCCAAAACACCAAAACTTTGATATATAATGGCTACATTAAAACCTGCTTCAAAGCCCCCAAAGGGGGGGGGGGGAGATGGAGGGTGGCCATAAATGCCCCCAAAATCATTCGTCCATTGCTCAATTTCTGTAAACATTAGTGGCCTTTTCTTTAACTTGCCCTCTTTTGAACGTCACCTCTCCGCCAACAAACATGATCTTCATTTCCTCTTCAAGACTCGTCAGCAGTCCCTTCTCTGTATCCTCCTACTTTCTCTATCCTAGTTTTCAAGCCATAGGTGGATGTTGTGTGTATGCGCACAACAAACTCAATTTTTTTTTTTTTTTTTTTTTTTTTTCTATATTCCAACTTACTCCCTCTCGGGCATAGGCTGAGAGCCTGGACATTCACAGCTGTACAATGAGCAGTGAAGCCCGTGAGGTCTTGTTCCAGTCTAAGGAGTGAGGCATGTGAAGCACGTAGAGTACAACGAGCACCTGCCATCTTGCCTTCACATGAGGCACGATGCTCACTCATGGTCCGAAGCGACCCCATCTCTTAAACCACCTCGTTCCCGTGCTTCACTGTCTCATCCCCTACACTCGGACACTCACTCTTACACACACAAACAACGCCACCTGTTGAGCAGCTAACTCACCAGGCATTGCACCCCTATAGCATATTTTGAATATGGGAATATTCATACAGTGCTATTTAATCAGGGAACAATGAGGGTATTTTATTAGCATTTCGGTGGGCTTTGTGGTAATGCACTGATACTAGGTACAGCACAAATTCCATCCCAATAATATCTTCCCATTGATACATCGGGATTTGAACCCGGGACCTTTGGATTACCAGGCCAGTGGCAAGACCACTCCGCCACACCTCCCCTTATTGCTCTTATGTTCTCAAATACTACTCTTGTGAATTCTCAACTCAATGGTTCAAACTTCAAAATTGTTCTCACTCTCAAACTAAATATTTCTGTACTGTCTATCAATCCCCTAACTTTACTTATTTTCCTTTATTCTTTGACTATCTAATCTTTAAAGTCAAACACATTTCATCAACCTCCTCTTTCTCTGAAATCTCTATCTAAGGAGATTTCAATGTTAACCCCTTATTGGCGGCGCGCAACATATGTCGAGTGAAATAAATTTGGACTAAGTGGCGGTGCACGACAGCTGTCGAGCGCCATGTTCAGCATGTAATGTTGCTGAGAGAGAGAGCTGAGCGGTGGAACGAGCGTAGTAACCTTATGACCGCTACCCACGACCACCGTGGACATACTGAACTGTATTCTACATTCCTCCACCCTCCCTACCTCGCCACACAGGGAATTATGTCAGGAAATTACCTTATTTCAGGGTTTTTGCACTCGTGTTGCACGATCGTTGCAAGAGAACCAGTGGTCGTACAAGGATGGTTCGGGTGTCATTGGAAAGCTCTGTTTACGCCCTTTCAGGGATAGATACTTGTTTTACGCTCTGGGTCTTATTTAGGCATGAAAATGAGCACGGAAACAACCCTATTTAGGGTTAAAAAAAAAACGCTGTGCGGTATGGTCAAATAGACCGCCTAGCCCGCCAATAAGGTGTTAATCACCGCCAACGGCTCTCCTTTTGTTTCACTGACCAACCTAGTAAACAAGCTTACAACTTTTCTATCCTAAATGAACTAGAGCTGCTACTATAGCACAGTACTGTATGCCTGACTGCCATGGAGATCAGTCTAACATGCTAGACTTATATCTAACTTAAAATCCTTCTGCATACTCTGTAAACCTTTTCTCTCTTTTGGGCTCCTCTGATCACAACCTTATCTGTTACCTGTCCTATATCTCTAATACGGCAATCCGATCCTCTCAGCCGGCAGCGCTTGTAGCACTTTGGTGCTGCCGACTGGAATGCTCTTTAGTATTACTACTTTGATTTCCCAAGGAATTATTATTGCTTCAGTGTTCGGGGACCCTCAGAGTACGCTGAGCGCATTACCGAGGTAATCATCTCGGGCATGGAGGCATACATTTAAGTTTCTTTCTGTCAGTCTACTCTAATACAAGAAATGTTTAGTTTACGCATGCTTGTTCTACTGCTGTCCGCAACAAGGAGGAAGCATTCAAACGGACCAGATGGTGTTCCTTGTGTTGTTCTTAAAAACTTTTCTTCCATGCTTACTCCCTGCCTAGGCAAACTCTTCCATTTCTGTCTTTCCTCAAACATCTTCCCCTCTTGCTGGAGTTTGCTCTCATTCAACTTGTCCCCCCAAAAAGGGAGACCACTCTCAATCCTCCAACTGTCATCCAATTTATCTTATTTCTTACATCTCCAAAAGTTTGTAATCTATTCTTAATTCAATATTTCTTAAGCATTTGTCTTTTTCATAATCTACTCTCAGATCGCCAGTATGGCTTCCTTAAGGGCTGTTCTACTGGTGATCTCCTTTCTTATATCTTACTTACCCTTGGTCACCCTGCTTTTGGGACTTCGGTGAGACCTGTTTTATTCCATTAGACATAGCAAAAGCCTTTGATAGAGTCTGGCACAAAACCTCTAATTTCTAAACTACACTTTCTCCGTTTCTTCCTTCTATTAGTGCATTTATCTCAAATATCCTTTGTGGTTATTCCATTCCATAGGTGTGGTTGTAGCTGGCACCCGCTCACTTCCTCAACCTATCAACTCCGGTGTAGAAGTAGTTCCCTAGGCGGCTGCCTGACCGAATAGCCCTGTGTTCCGGTGTTCCTCAGGGTTTTGTTCAGTCTCCAGTTACTTTTTTAATATTCATAAATTATATTCTCAACTTTACCTCATATGCTGATAACTCTACCTTACACAATTCAACTAGTTGTCCGCAATGACCCACCACACAATTACTGCAAACTTCACATGATGAGGTCACAACACGCCTACCTTGTAATTTTGCAACCATTTTTTATTGTGGCAGGGAGACTTATTTTACTTTCAATGCTTCCAAAACCCATTTTCTTATTTTCTCTACCCATCACAATCTTCTACATGACTATCCCTTAAGCCTGTATCACACGAGAGCTTTTATAGTCAACATTCGATGATCAACATTTTGCTGGCAAAATTTCTGGAATATTTTGCACTGGTATCGGAAACTAGATTGATGATAAATGAATTTAGGTAACCGAAATATTATATTTGTTGCCCACATAAGCTGCCAGACCAGTGTTGGGGATAAATATTGAGAGAAAAAGCGCTCGTGTAATACCGGCTTTACTCTTAACCCCTAAAAGTCGGCGCGCAACATAAGTCGAGTTAAATAAAGCTGGACTATGTGGCGGCGCTCGACATAGGTCGAGTGGCAATTTCAGCACGTAATGTTGCTGAGAGAGAGAGACAAGTGGTGGCAGGAGAGTAGCGAGCGTATGACTGCTCCAGACCACCGCGGCGAACCTACTGACACGAATCTCACCTCCCTCCTCCCTCTCTCACTCGCTATATACGGAATTGTATCGGGAAAGTGGCTAATTACCTGCTTTTTGCACTCGCGTTGCACGGTTATTGCAAGAAAACTAGCCATCATAAAAGGATCGTTATGGTGTCATTCGAAAGCTCTGTTTATGCCCTTTCAGGAATAGATACTTGTTTTACGGTCTGGGTCTTATTTAGGCATGAAAATGATCACGTAAACAGCCCTATTTTGGCTAAAAACACCCCGCTGGGCGGTACATATAAATAAACCGCATAGGCCGCTCGTAAAGGGTTAAACAACACACAAATCAACTCTTCACCACCTCTCAATAGTCTTGGTGTTTCTTTTTCTTCAGACCTTTCTTGGAAAGATCACAGCACCACACTTGCTGAAACAGCTTCTCAAAAGTTAGGTTTGCTGAACTGTCTCCACACAGCTTCTTGCTCTGTACAGGGGCACAGTATACTGTATATATGAAGCATTGTTCGTATGTGTGGGTAGGTTTCACCCATACCGCATTTCTCGATAAGGTAGAGTCAAAAGCATTTTGTCTCAGCAATTCACCTCCTTTTACTAATTCCCTACTATCTCTCTCTACACGCCGCAATGTTGCATTTCTCTCACTCTTCTGCCGCTGTTACCATAATCAATATTCTTAAGAGCATTCTCAGTGTATACATCCTACCTTACGGAGAGCGGGGGGCGCACGTCTTTCAACACATTACCACCCCTGTTCTGTTCTTCTTTCTAACCCAAGAGTGAACCGATTTTATCAGTCTTCTATTCAACTAGTAAGCTCTGGAACTTTCTCCCTCAATCTGTGTATCCCTCATCCTATAACTTGAAATACTTCAAACATCGCATATCCAGACATTTATAGTTTAACAAACCTTGAATTTTCCTCCAGGTCACTCTTTCAACTCTGGGGGAACACTTGTTACAGGCAACTTTGTTTTATGTCTCCTTCATACACTTGGAAAAAATAGTAGTTATGGTCTATAATAGTGAAGCATTGTATTATTTTATTCTTAATGAGGTGTAGGTTATAGATTAGAAAAGTTGTACGGCACAGGATTATTGCCATGCTCATAGGTTATACTTTCTGTGATAGTATTTAATTTGTTAACAATATTATTCACCAGTAGAGAAAGACAAATGTTTTATGTTTTAGGCTCTTTAACATTCTTCTTTTAATTTGGCATAAAATAATAGTTTACTTATGTTGTAACAGTAACAAACACAAACAAATGTATAAAGCAATACGGGTTAGATATTATGACATGGTTAATAGTGTGTATTTATTGTATTGCATCTACCAGTTGCAGTATTAGTAGTAATCTTTACATTCCGTCAATCCTTCATCCTTCACTGCCTTTGTTTCCCTCCTTTCCTTTGTTCTCAGACCTCCAAACTCACTCTCTCTCTCTCTCTCTCTCTCTCCCTCCTTCTGGGAATATACATTTTATTAGGCAGACTTTCATTGTATCCATCAGTACCTAAATTAGCTCCCTATCTCCATTAATCAATTGCATTATTCTGTCAGTCGCGCTAATCTTTGTAGATCACTTCAAATAAAACAACCACGCCTGTTATAATGATGGAGTGATGGGGTTGGGGTTTGAATATCCCTCTATGTAAAAGTATTTTATGATATAATTCAGGATCTTTAATGTTATAAAGATATTCAATATTTTGTCATTACAATACGTACCTTACTCATATATAATATATATATATATATAGGGGAGGTGCGGCGGTCTTGCCACTGGATTGGTAATCCAATGGACCCGGGTTCGAATCCCAATATGTCAATGGGAAGATATTATTGGGATGGAATTTGTGCTGTACCTAGTAGCCTATCAGTGCATTACCACAGCACACCGAAATGCCAAAAAAAAATCCTCATTGTTCCCTGATTAAATAGCATTGTATGAATAATCCCATATTAAAAAATATGCTACAGGGGGGCAATGCCTAGTGAGTTAATTGCTCAATAGGTGGCGTTCTGAGAGTGAGGGTCCGAGTGTGGGGAATGAGACTGTGAAGTGCAGAGGCGAGGCGCCTCGGCTTCAGAGACGGGATTGCTTCGAGCTGTGAAGTTTCGCATGTCTCACTCCCTAGACTGGAGCAAGACCTCACGGGCCTCACCGTGTTCACGGTAGAGTGTAATGGCTATCAGCCTATGCCCGAGAGGGAGTAATTGGAATATAGAAAAAAAAACTATATATATACATATATATATATATATATGTTTCTAATCTCTCAGTGGGGTTCGAACCGCCGACCGTTAGGACGATAGCCGACGCTTTAATCAACTAAACCACGGCAGTGGTGTAGTTGATTAAAGCACGATAGCCGACGCTTTAATCAACTACACCACGACAGTGGTGTAGTTTAAAGCGTCGGCTATCGTCCTAACGGTCGGCGGTTCAAACCCCACTGAGAGATTAGAAACATTTAGTGGCTCACGTGTATTTGTGATAATATATACTCAATATATATATATATATATATATATATATATATATACAATATATATATACTGTATATATATATATATATATATATATATATATATATAATATACAGTATATACCACATTTACGTCCACCATTGATCGCCTTTATTAACAACGATACATTAAATTATTGGCTTAACATTGGTTATTGGACAGTCTAACGGTTGTTTTTCAGTGATTTAGAAATGTAAATTTCAACTTGAATCATAAAATTGTTTTCAGATATAGTTCCTTGCTCAACAATATAACTAATTTTATAGAGCGAATATGTTTTAATACTATTGATTTTAAGACCATGAAGTGAGTAACTAGACACGTTCACCGTTTAATAAATCGCTAGCCGTAGCCAGTCTCTCTCTCTCTCTCTCTCTCTCTCATCAAAGCCTTTTCATTCGCATGAGGCGAAGCAGTTCTTTTGTAATCGAGTGGTCAACTTATGGAATGGACTACGTAGTAGTGGCATTGAGTGTAGTGCTGTTCAAACTTTCAAAATTCGCCTAGATAAAAATCTGGCTCTTAACCCCCGATTAACTGCGCTTACTTACGAATAGCACCACTTTATATTATTATTATTATTATTATTATTATTATATGAGATGCCGAAGTCTCCAACCAGGGTGCAGAAACACCATCAAGATCAATCCACACAAAACACCCGGAGGCACTGGAGAGAGACTACGGCAACTTAGGACAAAATAAAAACATATACTGTATACTGTACTGTACATATACACATATTAAACACAGATAACATATTATGCAGTGGAGGATATCAAGCATAAATATAATACAATAAAATAGAATAAAATAAGTTTAAAAATTAGAATTAATGCTGCAAAAAAGCATTAACTCTAGACTTAAAAATGGAGATATTAGCTGAATTGACTAGCTCATTTGGCAACTTATTCCACAAGTCAACCATACTGTGTTATCCGTTCCTGTTTGCTTATAGGATCGGTAATATAGTCCTACACAGCCTCGCAAGGATCAATATATCTATTGTTGCTTGCTTTCCTTTGTAATCGTTCAAACACGGAGTAAATTAATTATTTGTGGATAGAATATCGTTGTATTAGCTTTACATTATTATGATGTTGAAGCTAAGGGATAAAGGCTGATTATGATAACGTGAACAAGATCAATATAATTGCCAGAAGATAATTTGAATTTTTCAGAGAAGGTCTAATCTAATAAGTGAACATGTATTAGGTTGATGGACCTGCCACAGAGATGGGTAAGGTGCATACAATCATATCCGGTACACAGTGAAGGTTAATAGCAGACAAAAATAAGAAAATGGGTCCTTGGTGTGCATACAAATTTCTGTGACCTATAATACTGTATGTGCAATTGTATGATATGATATCAACACAAATATACATATGTTCCACTGTGTATGGAGGTTTTCAGTATCCTAATAATGACACACAGATATGCAATACAGAAGTGTGGGAAGCCATGAAAAGAGTGAAGTTGGGGAAAGCACCAGGAACAGATGGAGTGTGTGGAGAAATGTTGAGGTATGGTGGTGAGATAGAGATCGAATTGGTATGGAAAATTTGCAAACTAGCATGGGAGAAGGGGAATGCACCCGTTGACGGGAAGACTGGCATAATAGTCCCCCTATATAAGGGCAAAGGGGAAAGAGGAGTGTGAGGTAACCACCGAGGAATAAGTCTTTTAAGCGTAGTAGGGAAGGTGTACAGTAGGGTAGTGATTGAGAGAGTGAGAGTGAGAACGGAGAAATGGATAGACGACGAGCAGGGAGGTTTTAGGAAGGGAAGAGGATGTGTAGATCAGATTTTTACCCTGAATTGTGTTGTGGAGAAATATCCGGAGAAGAAACAAAATTTGTATGTTGTCCTTATGGACTTGGAGAAGGCCTATGACAGAGTGGATAGAGAAGGCATGTGGAAAGTACTTAGAATATACGGAGTAGATGGCAAGTTGCTGAGAGCAGTGAAGAGCATGTATGAGGGTGCAAAGGCGGCAGTACGTGTGGAGAATGAGCAGAGCGAGTTCTTTGACCTGAGTGTTGGGTTGAAACAGGGATGTGTGATGTCCCGGTGGTTGTTTACTGTATATATGGATGGAGTCATGAAAGAAATACAAGGAAGAGCAGTGGATGTTGGTGTATCGCTGAAAAGGGAGGGAAATGAGTGGAAGCTGCCTATACTGCTGTTTGCGGATGATACAGTTCTGATGAGTGATAATGAATGGGAGTTGCAGGGTCTGGTAAATGAGTTTGGAACAGTGTGCGAAAAACGGAATTTGCAGGTAAATGCGGGGAAGAGCAAAGTTATGGTCTTCGAAAGGGGTGAAGTCACAGAGTGTGAGGTGAAGTTGAATGGTCAGGCTATGGAGATTGTCAGCTCTTTTAAGTATCTGGGCAGTGTGTTGAGTAAAGGTGGGACTATGGATGAAGAAGTGCGGGAGAGGGTGCAACAGGGAAAGAGGGTTGTAGGAACGTTGAAAGCAGTAACAAGAAATAGAGTGGTCAGTATGGAAGTGAAGAAGTCCTTACGTGACAGTGTGGTAATCCCGACACTAACTTACAGAAGCGAAGCATGGACGTTCAGGAAGAGAATCAGACCAAGAGTGAGAGCGGTGGAAGTGAGTTACTTGAGATGTGCGTGCGGAGTTACAAGGAGGGATAGACAGACGAATGAGGAAGTAAGAAGGAGGTGTGGTGTGGAGGTAGATGTGCTGGAAAGTGTGAAAAGGAACAACTTGAGATGGTTCGGCCATATGGAACGTATGGAAAGCGAGAGATTGACTAAGAGGGTGTACGAGAGCGAGGTGGAAGGACAGAGAGGGAGAGGTGCACTGAGGGAGAGGTGGGAGGATGGAGTCAGGAAGTATAAGAATGAAGGCGGTGCTGGTTGGGAGAAGGGGCGTCGACTGACTGGGGACAGAGGTGCATGGGGGCGGTTCGTTCGTGCCCACCCCTTCGGGGATCACGGCGTCAGGCAATACTCTTGGTAAAGTCTTTGAAATTATATTAAATAATCACATAATTAAGCATCTTGAGAATAATAAATTAATCTGTGATAGGCAATATGGTTTTAGACAATGTCGATCAACTGCAGACATTCTTTGCCTTCTTACGCATCAAATCAACCAAGCTACAGACCAACATGGTGAAACACATACAATAGCACTGGATATATCAAAGGCATTTGATAGAGTCTGGCATCAATCCTTATTGTCGAAGATGTCACCCTACGGCCTTGCATCATTAGTTCCACTAATTTCTTCTTATCTTCATAACAGAAAAATATGTGTAATGGTAGATGGCCTTTATTCTCAATTTCACTCAATAAATGCTGGTGTTCCCCAGGGATCAGTTTTGGCCCCAATTCTGTTCCTCATTCATATCAATGATCTCATATCTACCACTCATAATCCAATACATTCCTACGCAGATGATTCAACACTCCACAGTTCCTTCACATTTACCAATTCTTTCACCCAACCCGATCTTATAAATTCAAAAATAAACACTGCAATTTCTCTGAACCAGGACCTTTCTAGAATTAATGGATGGGGACAAAAGAATCTAGTTTCCTTTAATGCACAGAAAACCAAGTACATTAAATTTTCTAACTGACAGAATCTCACTGACTCCCATATATTTTTTAATGATGTAAATATTCCCACTTCCCCTAGTATTGACATTCTCGGTGTAACATTAACTACTAACTTGAGCTGGACACAATATGTTAGAAGCATTGCTAAGAATGCCTCTAAAAAACTGGGACTCCTGTACAGAGTTCGAGAATTCTTCACTGACGAGCAGTTGGCCGTAATATATAAAAGTCATGTGCGTTCTCAGATGGATTACTGTTCACCTCTGTGGGGTGGAAGTTGAGTGGTTGCATTGAGGCAGTTAGACAAAATTCAAAATAAAGCTATTAGATTAATCAATAACCCTGCAGTCACACAGGACCTTCCTACATTATCCATACGAAGAAACGTTGCATCCCTTGCATTATTCTACAGATATTTTCACAGCAATTGTTCCGAGGAACTTGCTTCAATTGTGCCGCCTCTCCACATCTTTCCCCGTAGAACTAGGGCAGCTGAGAGCGCCCATGAATTTACACTTTTTCCTCCACAATGCAGAACTTCTGCTTATCAGAATTCATTTATCCCCAGAGCTACTTCTCTTTGGAATTCACTTCCCTCGAATTGCTTTCCACAAACTTACAATCTACAAATGTTTAAATCCAGTTGTTACAAACATTTTATGAATGGAGGATGCCTTTAGGCACATGGACCTTTTTGTTATATTTGTGTTTTTCCTTCCTCCGTTCATTGTCTCTTAAAAAAAAAAAAAAAAAAAAAAAAGATAGACAGATAGATATACAATTATACTGATACAAACCAAGGTAGAAACTTATTTTTCAATATTTTGTCTTCAAGTTGGAGACACTTGGAGCTTCACTTGCCAAAGTGCTTTATTGGTGCGATAAAAGGCTAATTGGCTTGTGTTCGATAATATGTGCTTAAAACACACTATTATAATTATAAATGTGCATTACAAGATCTCCATTCAACTACAATTGAAAAATAAACACGTTCATGTTGACTTTTCATCTGGGTAGGTCAAGTTAGGGGATTGTTGTCATTTTAGTTCTAGCTGATTACTAATGATAGGGAAAGTGATTGAGCAAGGTGTCTTCTCGGTAGCAGGAGGAGGTGGGGTGGGAATAGGGGGGGAAAATATCGGAATAGTCGTTGGTCTTCAGGATGTATACTTCTGAGGGAAGGGGAGGGGGATATGATACCATTCAAAGGGAGCCGGGATAAGGCGTCTGCATTTGTGTGCAGTTACCTGGGCCCCGCGACAGATATTAAATGTCGAAGTCAAGTTCTCTCTAAGTTTCCTGCTATCTTATGATCAAGGCGATGGGGGTTGGAGAACATATCAACCATTGCAAGGGCCCAGATCAATCCTAAGCAACCTCATTTGGTTACCGCGTAATTCATTTCGGACTGGGTAAGGTACACCTAGCACATGTAATTATGTGTTCTTTGTTATTTTGTACCTCTGACAGGAGGGCTCCTATTCCAACTAGGGAAACGCCGGGGTAACGGCTTGAACGGTTGGGAATAAATTGGGAATGCTACGACTGAGGCTGAATGAGGAACAGGACAAAAATTGTCTGCTGGTCTTTGCGAGCTTTATAATTAACCCATACCATTCTCTGAGTAAATGTTTAAATTCATATCCAGTAAAATTAAAATTGGGTGGTGGGCTGACCCTTTGTCAGAGTGAGGGTTGGTGTCCTCTACTTCCCATATCTATCTTTTCTCCTTCTGCATCTCTAATTTTTTCAAATGGCGTACGGATGCGGCGACCCCAACGCCCGCCACTTTCTGGTGCAGGTAGCCTCCTCTGTGGTGGAGGGGTGAGAAATTTCCTCCACCGCCTTTCTCCGGTGAGACGTAGAAGTCGGCTAAAGGGGATCGGGGGCGGGGGGCCTGGTATCCTTCTCCCCTTAAATAAATCTACCAAAAAAACGAGACAGAGATAGAGGTGAGGGAACGCGTTCGTGGTCCCGGACCCTAAGAATAGGAGCTTTGAATGTGCGTGGATGTAGTACGAATGAGAAGCGAGAGGGTGTTGGAAGGTTATTTGAAAGAAGGATGTATGATGTCCTTGCACTGAATGAAACAAAGATGAAAGGAGAGGGAGAAGTGGATTTTGGAAACGTGATAGGTAGAAAGTCTGGAGTAGACGAGGGAGTCAGGGGGAAAGAAGGAGTGGCTATTATTGTGAAGGAGGAGTTGAGAGAGTTTATAAAAGAGTGGAAAGAGGTGTCATCAAGGCTAATGTGGGTGAGAATGCGGTTTAAGGGTGAAAGGTGGGTTTTTGTAAGTGCGTATGGACCAGGAAGTGAAAGAGAGTTAGACGAGGTAGAGGGTTTCTGGGAGGATTTGAGAGATTGTCTACAAGGGTTTGATGAAAATGAAAATGTTATAGTTTTAGGGGACCTAAATGCTAGGGTAGGAAATGAGCCTGTTGAGGGAGTCATCGGTAGTTTTGGTGTGGATGGTGTAAACGAGAGTGGAGAAAGACTGAAAAATGTATGTGAAGAGTGTAGATTGAGTGTAGGTAATACGTTCTTCAAAAAAAGGCGTATACACAAGTACACCTGGCATAGACTTGTGAGGGGAGAGATTGTAGAGAGGGCATTGATGGATTATGTGCTGGTGACAAGGGAAAGATTGTGTAGACTGCTGGATGTGAATGTGATGAGAGGTGAGGCGGAGGGTATGTCAGATCATTACCTGGTGGAGGGAAAGCTAAGAGTTAAGAGTTACAGGAGAATAAGAGACAAGCGTGAAGTAAGAGAGGTAATAAAAGTTAGTGAGTTAGAGAAGAGTGAAAAAGAGAGGGAGTACAAGGAAAGACTAAATGAAAAGTGGATGGAAGTGAGAGAGATGGAAGAGAGAGAAGTAGAGGTTGAATGGCAACAGTTTAAGGAAGGAGTGAAAGCAAGTGCAGAGGTAGTATGCGGCAAAAGGAAAGTAGGAGGCAGAGGTATCAGGAAGGGAAGCGAGTGGTGGAATGATACGGTGATAAAGGCAGTTGAGGAGAAGAGACAGTGTTTTGAGAGGGTTTTACAGGATGGTAGTGTTGAGGTATTATTTTTATTAATCTCACCACCACACCCCCAATGAAATTAATTAAAGTATATATGATCCACCGGGATTCGAACCCGGGTTATCACACACATATTTTTGCCACCTTAACCATTACACCACCAGGACGGTTAAAGGTTTATGCACACGCCTACGACTTATTATCCATTCTCGAATACTGGATATAATAAATCTAATCATGTTCATATTCCCAACCGCACTATGGTAGCCTACTGTTTAAGTGAGAGGAAAGAATATTCATGGGGCACAGATCATATAGACCGGCCTCTCGAAGAAATATCCCTAAACCTACTAATAATATTATTTTTATTAATCTCACCACCACACCCCCAATGAAATTAATTAAAGTATATATGATCCACCGGGATTCGAACCCGGGTTATCACACACATATTTTTGCCACCTTAACCATTACACCACCAGGACGGTTAAAGGTTTATGCACACGCCTATGACTTATTATCCATTCTCGAATACTGGATATAATTAATCTAATCATGTTCATATTCCCAACCGCACTATGGTAGCCTACTGTTTAAGTGAGAGGAAAGAATATTCATGGGGCACAGATCATATAGACCGGCCTCTCGAAGAAATATCCCTAAACCTACTAATAATATTATTTTTATTAATCTCACCACCACACCCCCAATGAAATTAATTAAAGTATATATGATCCACCGGGATTCGAACCCGGGTTATCACACACATATTTTTGCCACCTTAAACATTACACCACCAGGACGGTTAAAGGTTTATGCACACGCCTACGACTTATTATCCATTCTCGAATACTGGATATTAATCTAATCATGTTCATATTCCCAACCGCACTATGGTAGCCTACTTAGACCAGTCAAAGTAGGGCTGGACTTAGAACAAATTGCAATAGAAGGTTTTTGGGCTTTAACTTGTTTATTAGGTCCCTCTGATGAACATATAAAAAGTCTCCAACTTTTGGACACCGGGAAAGTGGTTAATTTTCATAAATTCAAGATGGCCGCCGTCCAAAGCTTCAATTTACAGATAACTTTTTTCTGGTTGCTCCTAGACCCTATAAATTTATTACAAACAACGTTTTTTGGCTTTAACTTGTTTATTAGGTCCCTCTGATGAACATATAGAAAGTCTCCAACTTTTGGACACCGAGGCGAAGAACATACCATGGTATGGGTATAATTGTTGCTGTCACCCCTGAAGTAAGAGACACAACATCAATACCAAGATTGCAGTCACCTGAAAACAACTTCACGGCAGCTCAAATTGAAATCAAATACTACCGCAGTGTTCGCAAGAAGGGTGGGCCTCTCGAATTTAGAAAGCTTGACCCCATTTCAGCATCTGACAAGCTTGAAAATCTGGACATACTGTGGAAAACGTCATGGTTGCTTCGACCAAAACGACCAGGCTGGTCCGGCTTAATGCAGAGTGTGTGCCATGGACCACACCCAGGGAAATCATCCGTCCATTTCTTGCCCATGATTGACATGGACCCTACGGACATGAGTTGTATTTACTCAACACTTCACTTCGTTGCTGCGGAAAGCCATCGCCAGGGAACGACGCCAATGCTGACATTCGACCAACCGCTTTATTGGAAAGCGAAGACGATCATTGTTCATGAGAAGGAAGGAAGCGAACTGAAACCCATTGTTTTGAACCTTGGTGGCTTTCACTCTGTGATGAGCTTTTTGGGATGCATGGGCCATGTTATGGAAGCATCTGGGCTTAAGGAGGTTTTGGAACTTATATACGCTGAAAATGCTGTGACCCAAATGCTGAGTGGGAAAGCCTATGCACGAGCAATCAGAGGCCACTTCTTGGTTGACACAGCCTTGAGTTCGATTGTGTTAGGCAGGGCATACGGTGTCAACCTCTCAATGGTAGATGAGGAAAGTGACGCATGCAAGGACTTCCAGGAGGCTGCAGATCTTTTGGATAAGCTGTTGCGTGAAGACGTTTCACCGGATGAAGTCTGCAGTAAAGACGTTTTCAACAGAATTTCTGAAAAACTTAAAGCTGAGAAGAGCTCCTTAGCAGAGCATAAGATGGGAAAGCTATGGATTCAATACATGGACATGATTGACCTGCTGCGTCGCTTCCTGAGGGCACTGAGAATGGGCGATTTCCTACTGTACCTCGGAACACTCCAGGAGATGTTGCCGTACTTTGCAGCGTGTGGTCATAACAATTATGCCAAGTCAGCCCATGTGTACATTCAAGACATGATTGAACTTGAGCAGCTCAACCCAGACATGTTCTGTCAATTGAACTCCGGTCTATTTGTGATCCGCCGAAGTGATCGGCTGTGGGCAGGACTGCCAAGCGACTTGGTTATAGAGCAGGTTTTGATGCGCTCTTTGAAAACGAATGGTGGATTGACACGTGGTAGGGGCATGGAGGAAACGCAACGCCTGCGCTGGTTACTTGCTATGCCAGCCTGCGCTGAGGTGAGTGAAGTTATGCAAGAACTGACAGGGAAGCATTTCCACACCTCTGAGCAGCACAAAGAAATGACTGAAGCAAGGCGTGAACGAGATAGGAAGGACACAGAGAAGGTTCTCGCATTCTTCAAGGATTATGATCCATTTCAAGAATCAAATGAACTCAGGAATATTGCCAACGGTGTGACAGGACCAGCCTCGGCCAATCCTCATTTACTGTATGAGGTTGGTATGAACATTGTGCAGAAGATGGAAGGTAGCAATGCTTTTGACTTTTCATTTAGGAAGAAAGATCAAGTTGAGTCGTTGGGTGCAAAGGTTACAATCAGTGCTGAAAAAGTACCAATCGACCCACAGCTCCTTTTCCAGAGGCTCCTCATCTTTGCTAATAACAGGGACTTAGGTGTTGAAGAGGTCTTTGCGTATGAGTGGTCTAGCTACCCTACTGCTCTGTTCGATAAGTGGGGGAGGCTCAGGGAAGCCAATAAACCACAGCTAGGAGATGAGATAGCTGCTGTTGTTCCCAAGTCGTCATTGGAATCATTTGAGGAAGAAAGGACTGTGACCCATGTTCTGGATGGTGGTTCCTTATTGCAAAGGATTCCATGGAAGAAGGGTGACACATTTGAGGACATTGCAAGCATGTACATGAAGCATGTTTCCAAAAACTTTCTCAACCCGGTGGTTGTATTCGACGGTTATAAATCAGGACCTACTACCAAGGACATGACACACAATCGACGATCAAAAGGAGTCTTTGGTCAAAAGGTGATGTTCACTCCAACCATGCCCCTTCGGTCAAAAAAGGAAAACTTCTTGTCAAACTCGGACAATAAGCAAAACTTCATTGACTTATTGTGTGAAACATTCAAGGCAAATGGAATTGACTGTGTCAATGCGCCAGCAGATGCAGATGTCATGATTGCGAAGAAGGGAATTGAGCATGCAAGGGAAACCGTGACATATGTGATAGGTGAGGACACAGACTTGTTGGTGCTGTTGTGTCATTATGCGGAACGAGGGATGAATGATTTGTACTTCAAGTCGAGCAAGGAAGGTGGGAAATGTTGGCATATTAACTCAGTAGCAGAAGCTCTCGGTGAAAGCATCTGTCGTGTCCTGCCAGTTGTCCATGCACTCTGTGGATGTGACACAACCTCACGACTGTATGGTATTGGTAAAGGGGCTGCCTTGAGGAAAGTGAGGGAAGACAACGGTTTCTTGAAATGTATAGAAGCATTCTGTTGCCAAAGTGGAAGTAAAGACGCGATATCATCAGCTGGTGAAAAGGCCTTGGTTTATTTGTACGGGGGAAAAGGAAATGACACCCTTGACGGACTGCGAAAGACAAAGTTTTGCAACAAGGTGGCAAAAAGTTCAACTACCGTTGAAGTTCACAGCCTTCCCCCAACAACCGATGCAGCCAAATACCACTCGTTCCGAGTTTATTGTCAGGTCCAGGAATGGATGGGGAACTGTGTGGACCCCGAGAAATGGGGCTGGTGTCTGCGGAAGGGACAGCTTGAACCGAAGACGATGGATTCGCCAGTGGCTCCTGATTCACTACTGAAATTGGTCAGATGTCAGTGTAAGGGCAACTGTGACACTCAACGCTGTAGTTGCAAACGGAATGAGCTTGAATGTTCCAGTGCATGTGGTCAATGTAAAGGACTCTGTCAAAATAGCAACTTTGATGCAAGCACCGATGATCCAAGTGAATACGAACTCCTATCATGAATTACATAATTGGCTCTGAATGACGTCATACTACGTCATGGGTTTTTTTTTTTTTTTTATAAAAAAGAGGGACAACAGGTCAAAAAACCCATACAAGCACAAAGTGCCTGTGTCACCCCTTGTGAAAGAGACAGTTCAGCCTGTCTGTAAGGTTTTTCGGCTGTAAATTAACCACTTTCCAGGTGTCCAAAAGTTGGAGACTTTTTATATGTTCATCAGAGGGACCTAATAAACAAGTTAAAGCCAAAAAACGTTGTTTGTAATACATTTATAGGGTCTAGGAGCAACCAGAAAAAAGTTATCTGTAAATTGAAGCTTTGGACGGCGGCCATCTTGAATTTATGCAAATTAACCACTTTCCCAGTGTCCAAAAGTTGGAGACTTTTTATATGTTCATCAGAGGGACCTAATAAACAAGTTAAAGCCAAAAAACCTTCTATTGCAATTTGTTCTAGGTCCAGTTAAATGATTGCTAGATTTACTGGACTAACTGTTTAAGTGAGAGGAAAGAATATTCATGGGGCACAGATCATATAGACCGGCCTCTCGAAGAAATATCCCTAAACCTACTAATAATATTATTTATATTAATCTCACCACCACACCCCCAATGAAATTAATTAAAGTATATATGATCCACCGGGATTCGAACCCGGGTTATCACACACATATTTTTGCCACCTTAACCATTACACCACCAGGACGGTTAAAGGTTTATGCACACGCCTACGACTTATTATCCATTCTCGAATACTGGATATTAATCTAATCATGTTCATATTCCCAACCGCACTATGGTAGCCTACTGTTTAAGTGAGAGGAAAGAATATTCATGGGGCACAGATCATATAGACCGGCCTCTCGAAGAAATATCCCTAAACCTACTAATAATATTATTTTTATTAATCTCACCACCACACCCCCAATGAAATTAATTAAAGTATATATGATCCACCGGAATTCGAACCCGGGTTATCACACACATATTTTTGCCACCTTAACCATTACACCACCAGGACGGTTAAAGGTTTATGCACACGCCTACGACTTATTATCTGGGAGAGGTACAAGGAGAAAAGGAGAGAGGCAAAACGGAAAATTAGAGAAGCGAAAAAAGATGCAAACGAAAGGTGGGGCCAAAGGCTGAGTGAGAATTTTGAAGAACGAAAGAAGATGTTCTGGAAGGAGGTAAATAAAGTAAGGAAAGGAGGACAAAAGAGGGAAGAGTCAGTGAAAGATGAAAATGGAGAATTACTAGTGGAACCAGTTGAAGTGAGGAAAAGATATGCCGAGTATTTTGAATCTTTGTTAAATACAAGAGATGGAAGAGAAGCAGTGATTGAAGCAGAGGTGGATGGAGATAGGTTACCCAGGCCACCCAGGTGGCAGGGAATGAATGAAAGGATTGAGGAAAATGAGGTGAAAGAAGCAGTGAAACAAATGAGAGCGGGAAAAGCAGAAGGTTTGGATGGTATTGCTGTGGAGTGTATAAAGAAGGGTGGAGATGTGATAATAGATTGGTTGGTGAGACTTTTCAATGTGTGCTTTGCTGTGTCAATGGTACCAATAGACTGGAAGAGTGCATGTATTGTGCCGTTGTACAAGGGGAAGGGAGATCGGCAGGAGTGTTCAAGTTATAGAGGTATTAGTTTATTGTCAGTGGTTGGAAAGCTGTATGGCAGCGTGTTGATAGAGAGGATAATAAAGTGTACGGAAGTTGCAATAGGAGAAGAACAGTGCAGTTTTAGGAGGGGAAGAGGGTGCGTGGATCAGATGTTTGCAGTAAGACAGTTATGCGAGAAGTATTTAGAGAAGCATAAGGAGATATTTTGGGCTTTTATGGACTTGGAAAAAGTGTATGATCGTGTGGACCGTGAAGCAATGTGGAAGGTGTTAAGGATTTATGAAATAGGAGGAAATTTGTTAGAAGCTGTTAAGAGTTTTTATGAAGGGAGCAGAGCATGTTTGAGAGTAGGAAATGGTGAGTTGAGTGAATGGTTTGAGGTAAAGGTAGGTTTGAGACAGGGTTGTGTAATGTCACCATGGCTGTTTAATATGTTTATGGATGGTGTGGTGAGGGAGGTGAAAAGGAGAACTATGGGAAGAGGATTGGGTTTAGTAGGAAAGAATAGTAGAGATTGGGAGTTGAATCAGTTGCTGTTCGCTGATGACACAGCATTGGTGGCGGATTCTGATGAGAAACTGCAGCGGGTAGTCAAAGAGTTTGGTGTGGTTTGTGGAAGGAGGAAAATGAAGGTGAACGTCATTAAAAGTAAAGTAATGGTGTGTAATAGGGGAGAGCATAGGGTGAATCTAGATGTGAGGCTGGATGGGGAAATATTGGAACAAGTAGAGTGTTTTAAATATCTAGGAGGAACAATAAGCAGGAGTGGAGGTATGGAAGTGGAGGTAAAACAGAGAGTGTGTGAAGGAAGGAAGGTTTTCGGAGCAATGGGAAGTATGTCGAAGACGAGAAATCTCGGAGTGAAAGTAAAAAGTGCACTGTATCAAGGAATTGTTGTGCCAACAGTGATGTATGGGGCTGAGACATGGGCTCTGAAGAAAAAGGAGAAAAGAGGGCTGGATGTGATGGAAATGAGCTGCTTGAGGAGTATGTGTGGAGTTACTCGTAGAGACAGATTGAGGAATGAAGATATACGTAGGAGCGTGGGGCAGCAGGAACATTTGTCAGCCAGAGTGGACAGAAGGGTGCTGAGCTGGTATGGTCATGTTGAACGAATGGGAGATGAAAGGCTTACAAAGAGAATATGTGAGTCAGGTACAGGGGGAGATAGAAGGGCAGGAAGACCCCCATTGAGATGGAGAGACTGTGTAAGAAAGGCTTTGGATGATAGAGGAATGACTATAGATCAGGCAGGGGAAGTGGTGGTGGACAGGAGTGAATGGAGAATGCTTGTGAATAGTTGAGTGAACACGGGGTCATTTGGAGTAAGGGGTCGGGCGCAAGTTGGACTAGATAATAGTCCATCTGGCGCCTGGCCCGGGGAGACGATTAATATGAAGGGTGTGCCTGGAAGTGTGGTGGGAGGGCTTGTGGCTTTGGCTCTGCTGCATGTCTGCCTGCCGAGATCGGAACCTCTCCGGGTGGTCAGGGGCCGGGGGAGTGCTGGAGCGACCTTGGTAACCCTGGTCTCTGGGTCTTCTCCTGGGTGACCTGGATGTGTGAGAGTTTGTGTTTTTTATCTGTGTTTATTTTTTGTTTTATGTTGTTTTTGTGCTTTCCTTGTTCTTACTCTGTCTTGAGTCGGCTACCCCCAAAATGGGGATTGGGCCTGAGCATATAGATAGATAGATAGTAAAATTAAATATCACACAGTAGACACTCATCATTCATGTAAACAAAAAATGTTTGTTTTTTGTTTTTTAAGAGACAATGAACGGAGGAAGGAAAAACACAGATAAAACTAAAAGGTCCATGTGCCTAAAGGCATCCTCCATTCATAAAATGTTTGTAACAACTGGATTTAAACTTTTGTAGATTGTAAGTTTGTGGAAAGCAACTCGAGGGAAGTGAATTCCAAAGAGTAGTAGTTCTAGGGATACATTAATTTTGTTAAGCAGAAGTTCTGCATTGTGGAGGAGAAAGTGTAAATTCATGGGCGCTCTCAGCTGCCCTAGTTCTACGGGGAATGATGTGGAGAGGCGGCACAATTGAAGCAAGTTCCTCGGAACAATTGCTGTGAAAATATCTGTAGAATAATGCAAGGGATGCAAAGTTTCTTCGTATGGATAATGTAGGAAGGTCCTGTGTGATTGCAGGGTTATTGATTAATCTAATAGCTTTATTTTGAATTTTGTCCAACTGCCTCAATGCAACCACTCCACAGAGGTGAACAGTAATCCATCTGAGAACGCACATGACTTTTATATATTACGGCCAACTGCTCGTCAGTGAAGAATTCTCGAACTCTGTACAGGAGTCCCAGTTTTTTAGAGGCATTCTTAGCAATGCTTCTAACATAATGTGTCCAGCTCAAGTTAGTAGTTAATGTTACACCGAGAATGTCAATACTAGGGGAAGTGGGAATATTTACATCATTAACAAATATATGGGAGTCAGTGAGATTCTGTTGGTTAGAAAATTGAATGTACTTGTTTTTCTGTGCATTAAAGGAAACTAGATTCTTTTGTCCCCATTCATTAATTCTAGAAAGGTCCTGGTTCAGAGAAATTGCAGTGTTTATTTTTGAATTTAAAAGATCGGGTTGGGTGAAAGAATTGGTAAATGTAAAGGAACTGTGGAGTGTTGAGTCATCTGCGTAGGAATGTATTGGATTATGAGTGGTAGATATGAGATCATTGATATGAATGAGTAACAGTTGGGGCAAAAACTGAAAATTACTTTCAAATTGAAATTAGTGGTTTCTCCGAGACACAAAGTATTTATGATAAATAATATATATGTAGTTTAATTAAGACTGATTTATGACAACCCTCCAGAATATATTTGCTCTAATATTCTCGGATATGGATTCATGTTGCCACAAGTATATTGCGATATATACAAAAACTCTTGATGAGTGTATAGAAAAATTGGCATTAGCCAATTTACTGGAAATTTAAGTATTTAATTCTAAACTAATAACATAAATGTCATTGGCAGTACGAGATTCTTGCCAGTGGTCGCTAGCCATTCTCGTGATTTCGCAAATAGTTTGAGCCTGGTAACATCTCCTCCCCACTTAGCTATTTTTGTTAAATACTGACCTATGTTATGCATAATTATGTGTACCCATTTGCATTGATGATCGTAGATATTTGTTTTCCACAGATGCAAATCTTATAGTAGTGTGGGTTATAGCCACAATGAAGGAACAATGGTCATCATTCGAAAGTCTGGTTTGTCTCTGCCAAGTAGCCAAATCACCACCAACGTCAAACATGATAATTATTACAGTATACAGTATGAGTTATTACAGTATACAGTATGAGTTATTACAGTATACAGTATGAGTTCTTTTGGAATCCCATAATCACACCTCATCATAAATTTACTGACCTACCCATCTTGAACAGTACTGCACCATGGTACTATAGTCTATCCATTATACAGTATATAGGCCAAACATCTTAACCACTGTATACACTCCAAGAAGACTATAGAGGATTCAAGCTAGAATCATTTGGGAAATGTCAGCCAAGGAATAGGTATGGAAATGTCCAGTCCATTTGCTCTAGCCCTTTAAGAGTTAGAGGTTATGGTTCGCGATTTCTGGCGTACTTATAATGAATGGACTATAGTAACTATAACTATTAATATAAATATCACTATTTGATCAGACTTTAACAGATATCAATAGGCAATCTATTCCACTTATCCACAACCCTGTTTCCAGACTAATGTTTACCTATAGTTTTCTTAAAGAGGAATTTATCTTGTTTGAAGCTATTTGTACAGGTTATTTCGCAATGCCATTCAGCTTTAATACTTTACTAATGTCCCCTTTGTTTATTCCCTTCATCAATTTAATCCGAGAGTCGGAGTATAGTCGAGATATATTTTTAACGCATAGGCTATGAAAAGTCCTAATTAAGATGAACATTAGTCAGCTGTACTATAGCAAGAATAAAACAAAGAAAAACAGAAACACCAATTAAACATGTTGAACCTTTAATAGGAGGATCATGGTTAGGTCATTGTCTAGAATGTGCTCAAGTAAGCTACATAATATAATAATTGAATCATCAGTCAGCGTGCACTCCGTATAGGTGATGAGTTCAAATATTCAATCTGGTGTACCTACAGTAGGAATACAAAACATCTCTCTCTCCCGACGTACTGTTTTACGACAGTGTATTTTTTGTTTTTAAATATTTTACAACCACCCCAATTCAACTTTCCTCAATAGCGTCCGGAATGGAGCCCCTTTTCGAAAACTCCAGTTTGTTTCCTCAATCTCGCACATTCTACGCTTATGAACGAATCCAAACTAGCCCAATGGTGCCCTCCAAAACACCTCTTGCTATCAAGGGGGATAGGGGGGGGGGGGGAGACCATAAATGCCCTCAATGGTCAGACCTCTATTGATAACTTCCTAAGATGCCCTGGACCACTATCTAGTACTCTATCGATCGATTTCTGCAACATCCGCGGCCTTTCCTTTAACTTCCTCTCTGTGGAACACCATCTCGTCTCTATCAAACCTGACTTACTTTATCTCACCGAAACACAGTTGTCTAATGCAACAGAGAGCAAACCCTTCTCTGTATCCTCCTACTATCTCTATCCTCAATCCAAAGCCAAAGGTGGCTATTGTGTGTATGTATGCAACAATCTTTCTTGCTCTCATGTTCACAGCTTTGTCGCTCTCTCACTAAATATATTTGTGCTGTTTATCTCTCCCCTAATTCTACCGTCTATCCAAAATTCCTTACCTATCATACTTCTAAAGTGGAACACATTCTATCCATCTCTCCCTCCTGAAATGTTCATCTAAGGAGATTTCAATGTTCACCACTACCAATTGCTCTCCTCTCATTTTACTGACCAACCTGATGAACACTTACATCTGTTCTACCCCAAATGACCTAGAGCAGTTAGTTCAGCACCCAACCCGTATCCCGAACTGCCCTGGAAATCGGCCCAACATTCTCAACTTATTTCTAACCACTAATCCTTCTGCTTACACTGTAACTCTTTTTCCTCCATTGGGTTCTTCCAATCATAGCCTTATCTCTGTCACCTGTCCTGTCTCTCCAGTATGGCCTTCTGACCCCCCAGCCAGGGGGACGCTGCCGACTAGGAGGCTCTTCGGCATTACTTCTTTGATTTCACAAGCTTTTTGGCATCTGGCCAAAAACCTCTCCAACAATTTAATTTCCTCTTCTTTCCCTCCTCTTTTACACTCTGACAGTACCACCATCCCCTCTTCCATTGACAAAGCTGAATTCTTCGCTCAAACATTTGCTAAAAACTGCACTTTGGATGATTCCAGCACTACTCCTCCCTCTCCAACCCCCTCTCACTTCCTTATGCCTAAGATCATAATCTCTTCTAAGGATATACCTTCTGCCTTCTCTGGGCTTAATACTAAGAAGGTGTATGGGCTGAATGTTCTTCCTCTTGTTGTACTAAAAAACTATTCTTCCGTGCTGACTCCATGCCTAGGTAAATTCTTTCGCCTTTGTCTTTCCTTCTTTCTGGAAGTTTGCTCTTATTCAACCTGTCCCAAAGCAGGGGAACCGCTCCCATCCCTCCACTATTGTCCAATTGGTCTCAGTTCTTGCATCTTTAATGTTTTTGAAACTATTCTTAACTAAAAATGTATTAACCATATATTTTCCTATAATCTACTTTCAGATCGCCAGGATAGTTTCCTTAAACAACTGATCTACGCTCTATCTACTACGCTGATCTACTAATCTACGCTCTACTGCTGATCTACCTGCTTATCTTACTAACTCTTGGTAATTCTCCTTTCGGGACTTCGGTGAATTTTGTTCTATTGCGCTAGTCATATCGAAAGCCTTCGATAGAGTCAGGCACAAATATCTAATTTCCAAACTACCCTACTTTCGGTTTCTATCCCCTGTGTAACATATTCCTATAAATATATTAATTTAGATAGAACTTTGTTTTCGATTAGGCTTATAGTTTCATAGTTGTATGATCTCCATGAAGCTTCATGAACTGTATTCATGTCAACCTTATGTTTGAGTCCATTTATGAGACCATTGAAGCTCCATGAACTCTATTTCCTTCCACTTAATGTTTGAGACTCTAGAATGTTTCGTCATAGGTTGTTTTGTGAACCAATGAGACTATTTAGGTTGTGTGTACTGTTGCAAACTTTAGAATCTTTTCATAGAGTTTTCTTTTCTTTATGGTTAATTTAACTATTTATTTGTTCCCTATTCACTGCGACTGGCGGCCAAAGAGGTAACAGGTCTGAACAGCTGTTCCTGCAAATCTCGAGGAAGAAATTAATTGAAGGTCTGAACCAGCATTAACATGGCAACTGGTGGTGAAATAGCAGATCAAGGACAAGCTAAAGTTGGAAGCGAAGGCAACGAGTTGAATGCATTACTTACACCAGAAGTGCAAAAAGATGTAAATGATTGTCTTGATAAGAAAAAGATAGAAAGGGGGCCACAGACGAGGAGCGCAGGCAACAACAGCAGCAGCCAGGATTCGAACATAACTTCTATTGTGTCTGAAGTTATCAAAGCTCTACAACCTGTCATCGTTCAGTGTGTCTCGGTCGCGGTGGGTCAAGCCATTGTCACAATAACAAACAACATGAAGGAGGAGATGAGAAGATTCAACGAAGCACAGAACACTTCCATTATAATCGACCTAAAAAAGTAAGTGAAGCAACAATCTTACCAACTGGAGCGGATGGAGCAGTACAGTCAAAGGGAAAATATGCTGATCAAGGATATTAACTACGTGCTTAATGAAGACACTACAGAAATAGTAATGAAAATAGCCGCTGATATTGGAGTTAACATAGCACAAGAAGACATTAGTACAAGTCACCGGCTCGGCACCAGCAGTGACAACAACAAACCCAAGCCAATAATAGTTCGTTTTTCACGACGAAACAAGAGGATTGAGCTGCTGAAGAATAAGAAGAAATTGAAGGACGACGTATTTATCGAGGAGGACCTGACCAGAATGAGGCACAACATGTATTACGAAATTCGAAAGGACCCTCATACAACCAAGACATGGACAATTGATGGAAAAATATATGCCATGGTAAAGGAAGGTGAAAATGAAACCAAGAAAGTGTTCGACACACCAGATGATCTCTACAAGCTGGGATGGAATGAAGCACGGCTGGAAAGTTTCCTTGGTTAGAGTTAAGCGGGCATCACATACAGTACGTAAAGACCCGACAAGAGCCGATCTTTTCAAAATATTTGAATTTTTGCTAAATCGTCTGTGATCGAGTAAAGTCGTGTAAATCAATCGGCTCTACTCGAGTTGATCTGGAACTGGACGGGGTGCCCGCCGACAGGTCCGTGAAGTCGGCCAATAATTAGTGTATACGCGATTTTTCAGCCGACTGTTTTTGATGGTCGGGGAAAAAAAAACGTTAAATTTTGGACGTGTTGCTGACGTTTGTCGATCGGTTTTCGGACGTGCATCAATCGTTTTTGACGTACAATAGTCGGGAAATAATCGGGCAAAATGTTCGAACAAGACTATAGTACGCTCGACACGACCATGACATGACAAACGCCCGACTAAAAACAGACAACCCAGTATGCCATACGTCCACAAGATGTTTGGAATCACGTCCACAACACGTCAAGCAGCCGACATCAGGTTGACTCACACGCCAGCGAACAGATAAATGCGACCAAATGTTCATGTTCACACGTGTTAATCGCGTTCAGTACAATCCTGTCAGTGACTCCAAGGCTGTCGGACATTGCAAACTTGGACCGCTACCTGGAGAATGCCGTCGCTGGGCCGCTGAGGGACTTCAATGATTAGTTTTTCTTTTCCGCCCTATCTCTATTTTCCTATCGGTTTTGTTTTATTTGTTTAAATTCACCAAATAGCATTTCTTTTCCCCCTATATATCTCTATTTTCGTATCTGTTTTTTGTACTTTTACAATAAAAAAAATGTAATATGTTGTTTGCCATATCCTTGACCTAATGTAAGTTTAATTCATGTAAACGCTAAGATAACTCTGCACAAATATGACTTCAATTACCTAAATATTTATAGAAATGTTAGTACCAAATAATCCTACCATAATATCTCGTGCAACAAACATAGAACAAACAAAGTACAGAAGGAATGAAATAAAATAATGATAAATAATGATAAATAAAATAATAATAATGAATATAAATACATGTCAGGGAAAATAAATAAATTAATGAAAATATAAGTTTGTTACAAATACCTAGAACAAATAGGAACAATTTTGAGTGGCAAAATCAATTAGAAAAGAAATAGAAATTTGTAGAAATCTATAGAACAATTATGAACCATGTTGAGAGTGAAAATAAAATATAAAACATAAAAGAGATGGAAATATATGGAAAAAATATGAAACATGTTGAGGGCAAAGCAAATGTTAAAGAAAAATATAAAGGAGATAGAAATATTTAGAACAAATATGAAACACATGTTGAGAGGAAAAACAAAAATATAAGAGAGAAATATAAGAGATAGCAATATATGGAACAAATATTAAACACATGTTGAGGGCAAAGCAAATGTTATAGAAAACTATAAAGGAGATAGAAATATTTAGAACAAATGTGAAACCTATGTTGAGAGGGAAAAGGAAATATAAGAGATAAATATAACAGAGATAGAAATCTATAGTGCTGGGCTCCATGGTGCAGATGCAAGGTTTGGTGGTAGACTGTGTGGGGGTCTACGGCCCCCGACCTTTATATAGGGTTGGGTACTTGGTCGTGCTTCTGTCGTAGGAATCGACCCTGTCGGGTGACACACGTATGTATCGTGCGACACACTTGAGCAGCACATATGCTGCTCGTCTGGCAGACGGCTAACATCCTAACAACATCCTAACAACATCCAACTTAGCGTTCTGTGAACGTGTTGCGCGGACGTGTGTGTCGTACTGACATCGTAATAGGGTCACGAGTTAATGTGTGGCAGACGTAAATGTGTCGTGAGTGACGTGTGAGTGACGTGTGACTGACGTGTGAGTGACGTGTGAGTGACGTGCGGCTGTCCTTGTCTGGCGAGCCTCGTGTCAAACTTGTCGATTCGGCAAAAAGTTGTTAAATCGGCTAACATCGGCCGTTGTCGTGTCTTGACGTACTGTATGGGACGCGGCCTTTAGGGACATTGCGACCCCAAGCCGACAGTTGTGAGTGAAAATAAAGGAACAGATGATATAATAAGAATATGTGCTCTAAATATATGTGGATTAAAGTCTAAAATTAGAAATGGTATATTCGATGAGTATATTAAGAGCTTCGACATCTTATGCTTCTCTGAAACTAAAATTAAAACTAATGCCGAGCTTGACGGCTTTCAATGTTATAAGCTGAACGACGATAGAAAATATCCGTACCCCGGCGTTCATGGTGTAAATATTTTTGTGGCAAATAAATATGCAAGTACTACACAAATATGCAATATAAATGATGAATCATTATGTGACTCAGTTCTATGGATTAAGCTCGGTAATTACTTTTTGTTAGGATCAGTTTACATACCTCATGAAGCATCTGTATATTTTAGTCCAGAAATATTCGACAATTTAGCTCTTGATATTAGTAAACTAACAGAAATTAATAGTCTACCAATTGTGATGGCGGATGATTTTAACAGTAGAACTGGCACACTTAGCGATTTTATGACTATAGATGATTTTGATGACAATTTTGCCGGTTTGGATAATAGTATATACAACTCCTGTGAAATATTTAATGATCTAGGGATACCAAAGGTGCGTTTTAGCATTGATAAAAAGGTTAATAATAATGGTAGAAAATTAATTGAATTATATCAGTGTCACGATTTGAAAATTGTTAATGGGAGAATGGGTCTGGACAAATGTATCGGTGCAGCGACTTGTGAAGACACCAGTGTTATTGATTACTTTATTTGTTCTCTAAATATTTTTTCATAACATTAGGAATTTTAATATAGATATATTTGACTCTTTGTTATCAGATAAACATAGGCCCTTACAAATGCACATCTGTATTAAGGATACACGCTCGAGGAATTTGTTAATTAAGGAGATGGAGACGAATATAACACACAGTTATGTAAAATCTAAATGGAATTCAGACAAAAAAAAAATTATCTTAATACATTTGACATTAACAAAATAAATTATTTAAAATTAAAGTTAGACGCTATTAAGGAAACAAATCAGGAATCAATTGATAATGTAACACATTAGTTGTGTGATATATTTCTACAACCTGCAAGAAACACTGGAATATGTAAAGTAATTACAAGCAATCACAAATATTTACATCATAAGAAAAACAAAAATAAAGCTTGGTTTAATAATGAGTGCAAGGCATCAAAGAAGGAATACATACGGCTTAAGAATTCTTTATATAAAAAAAACAGATGATCGTGCAAAGGAAACCCTACGTAATAAAGGAAAACACCATAAAAGAGTAATTAGACGTGTTAAAATATCATGTGAAAAAATTACATAGAACACTATAGAGTAGTAGAGATAAGTATACAGTAGAGTGGTAGAGATATAGAGTAGTTTTCATTTAGATTGATTTTATTTTGATTCATTATAGCTTAGTAATATTTAACTTCCATTGATAGTTTACCACATTGGTGCCCAGACCCGGGATTTAGCTACCAGTAGGGGATTTTTTTTTCTTAGGCAATGAGCAAGGGATTAGCCCAGGGATGCAGGAGCAAGGACCCCGGAGGGGTGGGGCTTGGCTATCTTCCTGTACCTCAGGCGCCGGTACCTCAGCGAATAGCCATAGTAGGGCATTCATATGCAACTAGGCTAAGGGCAGCTGACGGAGGAACTGAGTCGTATCGGGCGTCGGAGGGGGAAAGGACGTTCAAGCTGACCTACTTCGGGGTACCGGGAGCAACCGTTGACACCCTGAGAGCCTCCCCCCAGTGGGGGCAGGTGGTTCGGTTTAGGCCGCATATGATCTTTTTGTTTATAGGCGGCAATGATATACGCCCCGGTACAGTATCCCGCGAGTTAGCTGACGCTATCAAAGAGGTGGCGCTGGATCTGGAGCGTGAGTCCGGAGGAAGCTGTAAGATCGTGGCAATTGAGAGCCGGACGAGAGTCCGAGGGTTCTCGGCGGCGGACTATCAAGCTATAAAAAATTCTGTTAACCACGCCCTGAGGTGTCGGTTAGTAGAAACGAAGCATCGCTTTGTTTCTCTCACTCTCAGCATCCGGGACCTCGACCAGGATGGTGTCCACCTCGATTTAGACACCAATCAAGTCCTGTATGACAAGATTATAGGGCTAACGAAGCGTTGGCTAGAGAGGGACGCCGGGGTTGTGTCATTGCGCCTGCCTAAGTCCTGCATCCCACCCATCATCTTTCCCCAATAATTTTCTTTTCCGTTTCAGACTTCCTATGACATATGACCTGACCTAAAAAAAAATCTTGTTCAATATGATCCATTAGTAGGTATTGCTATTTAGTGTACTATTTTGTCTTCATAACATAGAAGTCCGCCGGTTGGCGTCTCTTAATTAGACTATTATTCGGCCGTTGTCTTTGTAACGTAACATTTAGATACATAGCCTATAGGCTCACATGCAAAATGGATAAAGACCATAAAGAGACACCATCTAGTGGGGTGCTAAGCAAAGCCCCTAAAAATCAAAGGGCGGGACTTCGGGGAGTATTAAATAGGCTAATTATGGACGTCAACACTTTCATCACTACTGCTGAACTAGAGGAATTGGAGGCTAGATTAGAAAACGTCCAAGCTACCCACGGTCGTATTACGGCTCTGAGTGAGGTGATTGTGGCTGACATGACAGAGGAGGAAGAGATAGTTACAGAGTGTGATAATCGCGCCCTCTATGACGAACCTGTCTTTAGAGCGAAGTACCTATTACAGCGTGCTGTCGCGAGTAAGAAGGGAGGCGATAATGAGGCCCATAGAAGGGCTGACCCAAAATATACTGTACACCTCCCAAAGCTCAATCTTCCTACATTTGGGGGCAAGTTAACTGAGTGGTTAGCTTTTTGGGACGTATTTCGATCTACGGTTCATGAATCCTCTTTGGATGATGTCCGCAAGCTTCACTATCTGAAGGGACAAATGGAAGGAGAGGCCTTACATTTAATAGAGGGTTTTTCAGTAGTGGGTGGTAGTTATCATGAAGCGGTACACTTATTAGAGTCCACATTCGGGGATAGAGAGCAGTTGAAGATGGCCCATGTCGTTGCCTTGTTGGGGCTCGCAGAACCACAGTATAAGGTTGGTGAGTTGACAAACTTCAGGGCAAATATGGAGTGCCATACTCGATCGCTAGACACCCTAGGGCTTACCACGCAGGAAATGATAGTCATTATCTTGCGTCAGAAGCTTCCTATGGCAATACTTGATAGGGTAAGATCATTTGAGCTGGGAGAGTTCAAAACTCAGTTCAGCAAGGAGATCAATAATCTACAGTTGAACAAAGGGAGAATGTATGTGTCGGGAGGGAGTGAGAATGTGGAGAAGAGGGAAACAATAAGCATGACAGTGGGGACTAAAGAAGAGAAAGAGGGTGCGTATAAGAAACCTGCTCAGATTCTATGTAAGCTATGTAACAACAAACATAAATGGAGTTTCTGCGTAAAATACCCAAAAAATGAGACAAAACTAGCACAGGCGAAAAGATTGAAGCTATGTGTAGGTTGTCTAAGTAAAGAACATGGTAAGCAGGGACAATGTACTGCCCCATACTTAAGGCCCTGTCGCCACTGCAAAGGACATCACTTTGATAAGTTGTGTACTACAGCAGATAAAGTCAAAGACGCCAAAACAGATGGTACTACAACTGTGACACTAGGTAGCACGCAAGACACCACTATATTGCCCACAATATAGATTCCCATGGAAGGTAATGACAGTAACAAAGTTTGTCGGGTACTTCTAGATCGAGGGTCTCAACGTTCCTTTATAAAGAGGTCCGTACTAGTGGGACTGAAGCACCGAATCGTAGGGGCTGAGACTCTTCGATTACAGGGCTTCACAGGGGTTACTGATAAGCAAGACTACGAGATAGAGGAGATTTCATATTTCTACCGTAAAAACCGGTACTTTATGACTTGTATCGTAGTAGACACCCTACCAGAATATGTATCTGTGGGTGTGAAGAAGGTGGAACACGCATTACGTAGCAAAGGGGTTAACTTGTCAGATCCCATGGGAAATCAGAGTGAGGTGCATGTTCTACTTGGTGTGGATCATTATTATGAAGCAGTATACCCTGGATTTAAAAGGATGTGTGGTGTAATTTTAATACCCACTAAATTTGGATACTGCATGAGCGGAGAGGTTCATACTACACAGTCAAAGGTCCTGGTCGACACGGTCTCAATATATAGAGTCAATGTAACCGCGGCAGAGGAGTTGGGAAGGGAGGATTCCCAACCTAGTGACCCTAAGATGGCTGCCGAGTTCGACCTGGAACGACTGGAGATTGGATCACATAGGCATTAATCCTATGGAGACTGATTATGACTCGGAAGTTGCGCTACAAAGGTTTGACAAGTGTGTGTGCTACTGTGCCTCAGACATGCAATATAAAGTTAGTTTACCCTGGAAGAACAGTGAGATAAGCCTGCCTACCAACTATGGTTTGGCATTAGGTCGCTTGCGCGCATTTCAGCGTAAATTGTTTAACGAACCGAGCATGCGCCAGGCGTATGACGATGTATTTCGGAGTTATGAGGATAGGGGCTTTATAGAGAGAGTCAATGTCAAGGAACCGTTTAAGAAGGGTAGGGTTCACTATCTGGCCCATCATGGGGTAAGGACAGATAGCGTCACCACACCAATACGGGTGGTGTATGACTGTTCTGCCCACCAAGGTCAACAACCCAGTCTAAATGACTGCCTGTTGACAGGTCCGTCCATGGTGTCGGACCTGTCCCAACATCTATTGCGGTTTAGGCTGGAGAAGTACGCCTATACCAGTGACATCGAGAAAGCATTCTTGATGGTCAAGCTAAAGGAGGAAGATAGAGATGTTACCCGCTTTCTTTGGTTCGGCGACATTAGCGACTCTGAAAGTCCAATCATAATATACCGTTTTCGGGTTGTACTCTTTGGGGCCACTTGCTCGCAGTTTTTGTTAAATGCCACAATCAGAAATCATCTAGCTGACACTCATGAGGACACAAGTAAACTATCTCGCAGATTATACATTGACAATTTGCAGGGTACTAGCGATAGTCAAGATTTGTTATATGCATACTGGCAAGCACGCAGATTGTTTGCGGATGCACATCTATTTCTCCGCGAGTGGGTTACTAATAGTGAAGATCTTCAGAGTTTAATACAGGTGGATGGTACGGCATCTCTTAACCAGGAAAAGTCCAGAAATTTGGGGATGATCTGGCAACCTAAACATGACATACTAACTTTTCAAACAAGGTCTTTTGCTCAGCAGACAGGAGCGCACACAAAAGAAGTCTGTTGAGCAAAGTTGCGCAATTTTTTGATCCTTTGGGTCTAGCATTACCCGTTACCATAAGAGCTAGGATTCTAATGCAGGAAGTTTGGAGACGTAAAATAGGATGGGATGACAGTTTGCCCGAGGACCTGAATGACCAAGGGACATTGTTGTTGAATGAATATGCCATCCTATGTACTAAACCTATACCTCGTAAAGTGGCGGCGTTCGGTGACGTTACATTACACACGTTTTGCGATGCTAGCGCCACAGCATACGGGGTAGCCATATATGTTGTTACTTCATTTGGGGCACATTTAGATACAGCCCGGGCCAAAGTAGCCCTGGTTAAAAAGGTAACTATCCCTAAAATGGAATTGACTGCCATGCTGCTATTAGCACGTCTGGTGCAACATGTACGCACAGCATACGAGAGCGAATTAAATATTGAAATCGTTCACGTATGGTGCGATAGTCAGGTCGCACTCAACTGGATACATAGCAAGAAGTCTCTGCCAGTTTATGTGCGGAATAGGGTAGATGAGATTAGAGCCCTTTTGCCAGACGTTGCTTATCAATATGTAAATACAAAAGAAAACCCTAGTGATCTCATAACTAGGGGTATAACGGCTAGCCAGTTAATGAAGTCCAAATTGTGGTGGCATGGTCCAAAGTGTAGTGAAGTGTAGTGAAGTGAAGTGTAGTGAAGTAGTGAAGGTCCAAAGTGAAGAGGATGTGTAGATCAGATTTTTACCCTGAATTGTGTTGTGGACAGAGCTGGGCACCGCAAACAAAAAGTCAAGTCAGCAAACACAAATCAGCAAACCCAGAACATAACTTCAGCAAACACAAATGTGCAAACCTTGTGAAATTTCTAGTCCTCAAATGCAAATATGCAAACGCAAACCGTTTTTTATTAATTTTAAATTTAAACTACTGAATCAAGGGTAAATCAATAAATTAAATCTCTAATGTCAATAAATATATATATTTACTTAAATATAATGTTGCCCAACTTCCATGGACCTCAAGGATATACATACAGGCTTTTAAAGCTTGGAAATTGCTGTAAATTGCCAAAACATTCCAGAACGTCACCCGCAGTGAAAGGGTTAATATATATATAGCATAGGCCACTTACTTTGTCCACATGGGCAGTAACACATTGGGGCAACTTGTTTATGGGGAGAGTGCTTCAGTAATAATCAGTATTCGCAATTCCGCACCATTCAGGAGGAGGTACGCCGGATCACAGAGGTGCAAGGAGGTGATTTATTCGTGGTCCCCCCTTTGGGAATGGCAATAGGCTATATATGCCTAGATAGGTCTACTTTAGATAGATTAAGTTAGTAATTTAATAGAAAGTAGCCTAGGCCTATTAATTTTAATGCTCAGAATAAAGGCCTAGCTTCAGATCAAAATTTAATAAAATTTTATTGTAGGCTAAATTTAGTCTAGGCCTATATGATACTTTCAAAATTAACACTTTCTACTTGACACTAATAACATGAGTGTGAGTATAGGCCTAGGCCTATACATAGAAGTTCGAACATGCAATATTTAGCCTAGGCCTACATGCTTGAGGCATTTTGATGGAATTAGTGACTGATTAAGCCTAGACCTAGGCCTAGGCTATATATTAAAGTTAGAACATGCAATATTTAGCCTACATGCTTTGAGGCATTTTGATGGAATTAGTGATTACCGGTATAGCCTAGACCTAGGGATATATATTATAGAAGTTAGAACATGCAATATTTAGCCTACATGCTTTGAGGCATTTTGATGGAATTAGTGATTGACTGATTATAGCCTAGACCTAGGCTAGCCTATATATATATAGAAGTTAGAAAATGCATATATTAGCCTACATGCTTTGAGGCATTTTGATAGGATTAGGGTAGCCTAGGCCTAATAAAATTACTTATATTAGTAATTAGCCTATAGGCCTAGGCTATATTTAGAAGTTAGAACATGCAATATTTAGCCTACATGCTTTGAGGCATTTTGATGGGATTAGGGTTAATATACAGGAGACGCAACGTGTTTTTCAGGTATTTTTTTTGGAATTTTGATTTTGTTTTTGGTGTTTTAGTCGAATCTAGTGATGAAATTGAATGGGAATTAAGCATTTACCCATTATCCATCAAACTAAAGACACGCCCCCCGATAGTGGGGAGGGCTATGAAGATCAGGGAAATTGAGGGGTAAAAAGCGTATAGAACACAATAATACACATTTGTAACCCAAATTTGGCTCGGGTTTGTTCAATTTCCAGACCCATAAAACCTGATTTTTTGAAAACCCGAGCCAAGTTTTGACGAAACTTGGCTCGGATTTAACAAATGTAAAAATAAAAAAAACACAGTAACCTTGGTAAAATATTGGCTCGGGTTTTGTCAATTTCCAGACCCATAAAACCCGACTTTTTAAAAACCCGAGCCAAGTTTTGACGAAACTTGGCTCGGATTTAACTAATTTAAAAATGAAAATAACACAGTAACCTTATTAACCTGTTGGCTCGGGTTTTGTAAATTCCATACCCATATAACCCGACATTTCGAAAACACGAGCCACGGCTCGGATTTTACTAATGTTCATGTTAAAATTACACAGTAACCCTAATAAAATCTTTGTTTGGGTTTTCATAAGGTTAACATTACCCTAACCTAACGAAGTAAGAATGGGGTTAACATTAGCCTAACCTAACAACCTTACCTAACCTAACCTAGTAAGATAGGGGATAACATTAGCCTAACCTAACAACCTTACCTAACCTAGTAAGAATGGGGTTAACACTAGCCTAACCTAACAACCTTACCTAACCTAGCCTAGTAAGAATGGGGTTAACATTAGCCTAACCTAACAACCTTACCTAACCTAACCTAGTAAGAATGGGGTTAACATTAGCCTAACCTAACAACCTTACCTAACCTAACCTAGTAAGAATGGGGTTAACATTAGCCTAACCTAACAACCTTACCTAACCTAACCTAGTATTATTGGTGGGGGCTGCCGGCCCCACACCCCCGCTGGTTGGGTACTGGCTGAAAAACTTGTTGTTTTACAGTAGGCCTATGTATTTTATGTTATTTTTGTTCTCCTTATAATACATTCAGCTCTTAATGACATATATAGCAATGATGTATAGCCTATGCTCTACCGGACCTATTAGGCCTAAAAAGATCGATGGGCTAACTGTCGGTCCAAAACATCAGTATGGTAACCAACTAGCCCTTGCATGCCAGTTTAATCCTATGCGAAAAAATCTTTTACTTTGTTACTTTGCGATGACTCATTAAGATTCCCGAGCTAGCTGTGGTCCGGCTCCTTTATGTTCTCCCAACCAACCAACTAACCTTAATGAACAGAGGAGGTACTGGGCTGCCTGGCTGGCCGCTGGAGGCTCGATCACCACTCATCTTGGTCAACAGCTGGTGGATTTTTGTTTCGAATTTTTCCATGTAAAACAAGTGTATGTGCATTTCAAAACCAGCTGTCCTCGTCAGCTGTATTTGGAACACTGGTTATTGCACTTTGGACAGGTTTACACTTATTGGAAGGCGTAAAGGTCTTATGCAGCCGTCAGTGTTTTTAAAGACGGTGGAAAAAGCTTTGATCGGCTCCACAACCCTCTACACAAGCTGGCCAGAGTCAAACTGACAGCTTATATCCTGGGCCACCTGTTTTCCAAATCATGGCATCACCTGATTGGTCGATAGACATCACGTGTCAGTGAACTCGAGTACTCTTGGCATGAATTAGGTAGGGTGATTACTTTGGCTACGACGCCACCAGTATAGTTCATTGCATTCGCCACCAGATGTCTCAGTTGTTGGCTGACAGTCACGAAAAAGAAGTCTCCCAGATGAAGACGAAAAAGAAGAAGTGTAAACAAACCCTTAAAACGTAAATATCCATATAATATGTATTATGTTAGTTTCCCGGGAATGACACCTACATCAACAATTTGGAGAAAAATCGCTTAATCACATGCTATTGAGCTTAATTTTTTACCAATATTGTAGCGCCTCCTGTATATTGACCGGGATTAGTGATTATAGACCTAGGCCTAGGCTATATAGCCTAGCCTATATAAAAGTTAGACTTAGCCTAGGCCTACATGCTTTGAGGCATTTTGATGGGATTAGGGTAGCCTAATAACATTAGTTTAGGTTAAATATTAACAGGCTATCAATCAAATTAACGTAGCCTAACTTTATAATCTTAAATTAGGCTATAATTATAAAGTTATAAAGCTCTTATCCAGAGACATCTTCTTGGTAATTACAGGCCCATAGAAGGTTTCTAGGTGGGGCCAGGGGTCACGGGTGGCTTAGGTCCTCGATTTCTGCATGCTCTGCAGCATCACTGTCAGATGATGGTGGTGAACTGCTCCCCATGCTGTTGGCAGCTGGGTAGGCATGATGGTAGACTCCATGTTCACTTCAATAGGCCGAAAATATAAACAAAAGTGAAGTGCTAGCAGGTTGGACTCTTGGACTGCTGTGTGTTGTAGGTATTTAGCTCGACGCTTGCTACTAAGTAAGTGAACAAACGTGAAGACTGAAGAGCCGATGTATAGGCCTAGATCCCAGAACACAGGTAGTTGGCTTGGTCACATGACTTTTTTGGCTGGAGCTGCAGGATCAGCCCAGGGCTGGCTGGCGGCTGGAATTTTTATTTTGCGGACTCGAGGTTTGCAACATGGAGGTACTTTCCAGAGCTTCAAACCCGCAAATAGGCAGCCATTTTGGCGCCAACGCTAATTCGCCAAGAAAATTACACTTCCGCCATGGCGGAATTGGCTATTTGCGGAAGTGTTGGCTAAAGTGCCCAGCTCTGGTTGTGGAGAAGTATCTGGAGAAGAAACAAAAGGTGTATGTTGCCTTTATGGACTTGGAGAAGGCCTATGACAGAGTGGATAGAGAATGTTTGTGGAAAGTACTTAGAATATACGGAGTAGAGGGCAAGTTGCTGAAAGCAGTGAAGAGCATGTATGAGGGTGCAAAGGCGGCAGTAAGTGTGGAGAGTGAGCAGAGCGAGTTCTTTGACCTGAATGTTGGTTTGAAACAGGGGGGGGTGATGTCCCCGTGGTTGTTTACTGAATATGGATGGAGTTATGAAAGCAGAAATACTATCAAGAGCAGTGGATGTTTGGTGTATCGCTGAAAAGGGAGGGAATTGAGTGGAAGCTACCTATACTGCTGTTTGCGGATGATACAGTTCTGATGAGTGATAATGAATGGGAGTTGCAGGGTCTGGTAAATGAGTTTGGAACAGTGTGCGAAAAACGGAATTTGAAGGTAAATACGGGGGAAAGCAAGGTTATGGCTTCGAAGGGGGTGAAGTCACAGAGTGTGAGGTGAAGCTGAACGGTCAGGCTATGGAGTTCGTCAACTCTTTTAAGTATCTGGGCAGTGTGTTGAGTAAAGATGGGACTATGGATGAAGAGGTGCGGGAGGGGGTACAACAGGGGAAGAGGGTTGTAGGAACGCTAAAAGCGTAACAAGAAATAGGGTGGTCAGTATGGAAGTGAAGAAGTCCTTGCATGACAGTGTGGTAATCCCGACACTGACTTACGGAAGCGAAGCATGGACGTTGGTTGAGAGACTCAGACCAAGAGTGAGAGCAGTGGGAAATGAATTACTTAAGGAGTGCGTGCGGAGTTACATGGAGGGCTAGACAGACTAATGAGGAAGTAAGAAGGAGGTGTGGGTGGAGGTAGATGTGCTGGAAAGTGTGAAAAGGAACAACTTGAGATGGTTCGGCCATATGGAACGTATGGAAAGCGAGAGAATGACTAAGAGGGTGTACGAGAGCGAGGTGGAGTGACAGACGGGGAGAGGTAGACCGAATATGAGGTGGAAGGATGGAGTGAGGAAGTACATGAACGAAGGCGGTGCTGGTTGGGGGGAGGGGCGTCGACTGACTGGGGACAGAGGTGCATGGGGGCGGTTCGTTCGTGGCCACCCCTTCGGGGATCACGGCGTCAGGCAATAGATAGATAGATAGATGGTCCAAAGTGGCTGCTCCATGAAAGTGAATGGACGATATGGCATGCTGTTGGTGAGGGACTTCTGCCACTGGAAACAGTGGCAGTTACAGCCCAACCAAATGAGCCACCGGGTCCTATCATGAAGTGGGCAAGATTCGGTGACTATAATAAACTAGTCAGAGTTGTAGCTTGGGTGTTGCGATATGTATCCAATCTCAAGCTTAAAGTAACGGGCCAACTCTGCAACAGGGGTCACAACATTGATGCTCGTGAATTTAAAGCAGCTGAAGTAACTTTGATCAAATGGGTTCAAGTAGAAACCTTTTCCAATGAATTAGAATCCTTGAAAGGCTCTACTAAGACATTAATGCCTAATATAGTGTGTCAACTAAGGTTGCACCTAGACAATGGCCTCATCAGGTGTGAGGGTCACCTGAAGTGGTCGGGTGTACCAGACGGCACAAACCGACCTATACTTATGCCAACAAGACATCACGTTACTGATCTATTGATCATACGTGCACATAGGGAAGTAAAACACTACGGGGTATGTCATATTATATCAAATTTACGTCTCGCATGGTGGATACCCAGAGTTCGACAAGTAGCTCGACGCGTAGTGAGAAAGTGTGTAATATGCCAGAGACTAAAGGGTAAACCATATGCAACTGGACCAGCTCCACCTCTACCTGAATGCCGTGTAAGCATGTAGAACCTTTCCAAGCGGTAGGATTAGATTACACATGTGCATTGAAGACGAGGGAGCATGAGAAGGTTTATATATTATTGTTTACCTGTGCGACGTCTCGAGCGGTACACCTAGAACTATGTGATAATATGTCTAGCGAAGAATTTATGCTGGCGTTTAGACGGTTTTGTGCCCGTCGTTCATTCCCTCAACTCATTCTTAGCGACAATGCTCCCACTTATGTCCAAGCATCAAAATATCTAAAGGATATGAGTAGTGATCCTACTATCATCACTTTTTTGGGAGAGAAGAAGTGCGAATGGAGGTTCATTCCAGTTAAGGCACCTTGGTTTGGTGGAATGTGGGAACGGTGTGTCGGCATAGTAAAGTCAGGACTCAGAGCGGTTGTAGGACGTGCTCTATTAAAGAAGAGTGAGTTGACGATAGTCCTCACAGAGATAGAGGCAGTCGTGAATGATCGCCCGCTTACATATGTGTACACCGACCTGCAAGAACCACTACCATTAACGCCAGCTCACTTGCTATATGGAAAACCATTGACTGCGTTTCCATCTGATTTTCAGTCCATAGTAGAGTTAGAGGATCCCTCGTTGTACTCTGAGGTAGCGGTGGCTAATAGATACTAGAATATATCCAGGATAATCGAGGATTTTAGGAAACGGTGGATTAGTGAATATCTGCTAGCATTGAGGGAAAGGAGTGTTACTCCCTCTGGTAGACCAACGGCACCTACAGTTGGCGAAGTTGTTTTAATTAAAGAAGATAGTCCTCGTTTATACTGGAAATTAGGCCGCGTATTGGAGGTATACAAGGGGGCAGACTCTGTAGAGCGGGTGGCGCTATTGAAGACAGCCACTGGAACTATTGTTCGTCCTATCGCACGTGTGTACGCTTTGGAGCTCGATTCCGCATTGCAATCTGATGCTCCACCTGTTATTGCTGGGTCCGAGGATTCTCAAAGGAACGACTCACCTCTTACTGATGGTGATCATTCTCGGACCGGGACGCGTCCCAGACGCGCTGCTGCTGGCGCCGTCGACTTGTGGCGTCAGAAGATAATCTCTGGGCAACTTTAGGTTTAAGGTGGGGTTCAGGTCTTTTTTGTGGGGGGAGTGTATCGTATAAATACGATAGAATATGACTCTTTTGTGATCTCGTATGTCTCTGTGACGTCACGATCTCTCCTACAGCACGACGTAGGACGAGTAGATCGTATATTATAAGATTGTAAATAAGTTAAGTTATAAAAGGCCTAATATGCTATTAAGCAATATTGCCATGGTCTTATGTAGTATATATGAATTTATCGTATATATTAATATAATTTATCGAATAGAGCAACCTAAATGCGGTACGATAATTTGGGCTCCTGGCGGTTTGCCAAGGCAGCAAGGTGTGCTTTTGAGGTACGCCAGAGCCTTCACGAACACCAACCAGTTAACATCTAAATTTCCGCCCTCAGTTGATCGAGCTTTTGTGCCTCTAATCACAATACACTCAGCTACACCATCATCGCTCTCATCGACATCATGACTGACTGATAGATAAGCATAATAATTATGTCCATTCCCATGTAATCATTTATTCTTTCTTTAACTTGACTCGAGTCTTGGGACCGAAGTCTCGTTCCCCATTGTCCACCGCCAAATTGGGTAAAACGTTCTCCCTTGCCTCATTGCCACGTGGAACTATTGGTGAGTTAATTCCTGGCTAATATTAACCCTTATAACCTTACCCTATATATACATATATTATGTGAGACCTTTGGATATAAATTAGCTTGTTTCAGATTGAATTCAATTTAGATATAGAGTAGTTTTCATTTAGATTGATTTTATTTTGATTCATTATAGCTTAGTAATATTTAACTTCCATTGATAGTTTACCACACGCATGTACATGGACGAGCGAGAGATTGTAAAAGTTAGTGAAGCATCTAAACTTGCAGACACTTACGTTCTGACACATAAACAATCCCGTAGTGAATACCGACATCCTGTGAAGGCTGACTCACGAGTTGTGAATACTCCAACAGATTCAGGGGAAAGTAGAAAGACCAATAAAGACTTTAATCCTAGGTTTCCTTTTGCGTACTAAACAAAGTGTTCACAACCATATAACTTGTTCATTCTGTAAGAAATACGGACATCATATTTCGGAGTGCTGGCATCCAAACTGTAAACAATCAAGACATTGCAAATCACAAGAAAGCTCAACTATCCAACCCTCTTTAAATATCAAAGTAGGTTCAGTCAAATCTAAATATATTTCAGGAAATGAATCCACATCTACTGTAGACCTTCATCAGAGTCCACTACATGCAGATCTACACTAGCCATGACTGTAGAACACATAAACAAACATAGTGATCCATTCCATGATTTCAAATTTAAAGGTACAGTCTCGCTCAATAAAACTTCAACACCCACCAACATTGTAGTCTTGAGGGATACTGCTAGTGCTCAAACAATAATTTCCAAAGATTCTTTACCAAACCTTGAGAGTTTGTACACTGGCGAAAATGTTATACTCCAGGACCTGACAGGATGGAAAGTGATCCCTCCTTGTTTCCGTTGTGTGATGTGATACAAGCTTCATCTAAATCTGACACAAATAAAGGGGATCATTGTGATGAGGCTATAGTGGATGTAGGTTCATTATTATCTGCCAACCAAGAAGGTTATAGTAAAGTGCCCATAACAAGTAAAAACCTAATTAAAGCACACCAAGAAGACTCTTCTCTGAGCAAAGCTAAGGCCTTGGCTGAAAAGGATGCATGTGAGTTGTCCGGTACTGGCTACTACTTCCTCGAAGGAATATTAATGCAAAGATATCGGCCTACTGAAGTAGCTGCCGACCAAGAGTGGGCAGTTTTCAATCAAATAGTTATCCCACAGGTTTATAGACTTATGATTTTAGAACTGTCCCATGGTAAGATTGCTGGACATTTGGGGATTAACAAAACTAGTGATAAGATCCTTCGAAGTTTTTTTTTGGCCAGGATTTAGGAATGATGTGTCCCAGTTCATAAAAAAACTGTGATATTTGCCAGAGGACTGGGAAGCCCAATGAGAAAATACCCCCTGCTCCTTTAGAACCAATCCCTGTAGTAGATCAACCCTTTGAGCATGTAATTATTGACTGTGTAGGACCACTACCAAAAACTAAGAGTATCTGCTAACTCTAATGTGTGGTTCAAAGACCGTTCAACTCGTTACCCTGAAGTATTTCCTTTAACTAACATAAAAGCAAAAACCATAGTATCTTCCTTGCTGAGTTTCTTTACCAATTATGAAATCCCTAAAGTAATTCAAAGTGACAGGGGCACTAACTTTACTTCCAACTTGTTTGGCAGAGTGATGGAAGGATTAGGAGTTACCCAATACTTATCTACTGCGTATCACCCTGAATCTCAAGGAGCGCTGGAAAGGTTCCACCATACCCTGAAGTCAATGCTCAAAACTTATTGCCTGGAGAAAGAGAAGGACTGGGATGAGGAGTTAGACTTGGTGCTGTTTGCTATCAGAGATAGTAAGAATAAGTCAATGGGATCGAGTGCTTTTCAATTGTTGTATGGTCGAGAAATTAGAGGACCACTTAATGTCTTGAAAGATTCTTGGATAAATAAACAGACCAACTCTATTAATTCCAGGCTAAACTAACTCAGATCCATGAATTTGCTCGGAAACACTTAAGTAAGTCTCAAGCAAGTATGAAAGAAACTTATGACAAAAAATCACGTTCCAGATCGTTCTCCCCTGGTGATCAAATTTTGGTGTTTCTGCCTAATATTCAAATTCTTTACAGGCTAAGTACACTGGACCTTGCACAGTAGAGAAAAAGGTTTCTGAAGTAAATTCCATAATCAGAACACCTGATAGGAGATAATATACTAGACTTGTCCACATTAACCTCCTTAAATCATTCTTTTCCCGAACTAGTGAGTCAGACCTGGCCGGCGAATCACGAGTATCTCCTCATCTTTCAATTGCAAAATAACAAGACTCTGCACCTATCTCAGATGTTGCATTTCCACTAGAGAACCATGTAATTTTGTATAATCTTGCAACGCATCTTCACTATTTACCTTCTAAGCAAAATTTAGAATTAACTCAATTGCTGAACAAATTTCCCTATATCTGTAGATCACAGCCTGGTGTGTGTACTCTTGGGACTCATGATGTGGAGCTCCTACCCGATACCAGACCAGTGAAGCAGCCACCGTACCGGGTCAGCCCTGACAAGAAGTCCCGCATCCGCAGAGCTGTGCAGTACCTACAGGAGAATGAACTAACCGAACCCAGCAACAGTCCATAGTCTTCACCTTGCCTCTTGGTCCCGAAATCTGATGGGACTGATCACCTCTGTACTGATTATTGGGCGGTAAACAAACTGACAGTGGATGAAGGCTACCCTCTGCCTCGACTAGATGATATAATAGACTCTGTGGGAAATTCTACCTATGTCAGAAAGATTGATCTACTACAGGCTTATTATCAAATCTTGTGACCCCAAGAGCTAAGAAGATCTCAGCGTTTGTGACCCCTGATGGACTGTGGCAATATTGCTTCATGCCTTTTGGCCTTAAAAATACCCCATCTACCTTCCAGCGCATCATCAACATGGTTACTCATGGCCTCGAAGGGGCTCAAGCCAACTTGAATGACTTGGTGCTGGTGGTAGATTCCTGGGAAGATCATCTACAACGACTACTTCAACTTTTCAGGCGATTACAGGAAGCTGACTTGGTAATCAATATGGGAAAATGTGACTTCGCCCGAGCAACCATAACCTATCTTGGACATGTGGTTGGGCAAGGTCGCACTGCTCCCCGAACAGCCAAGGTAGAGGCCATTATTGACTCTCCAGCTCCCAAGAATCGTCGTAGTCTAAGACGGTTCCATGGGATGGCAGGTTTCTACCACCGTTTTTGTAGAAATTTTGCTTCAGTAGCCAGTCCCGTCAAGGATCTTATCTTACTGAAAGTAACATTCCATTGAACTCCTACTGCACAATAAGCTTTCGACTGCATTAAGTCTCTCCTGTCGTAAGCGCCTACGTTACGTGCGGCAGATTTCAACATTCCATTCCACCTCCATGTAGATGCCTGTGACACTGGTGTGGGTGCTGTCCTCCTGCAAGCTGATCCCGACGCTGGAGTACTCCACCCTGTTTGTTACTACTCTTCTAAGTTTCTGTCCCATCAGCGGCATTACTCAACAGTGGAAAAGGAAACTTTAGCCCTTCTTCAAGCTTTAGATAAATTCAGTTTTTCTTGAGTGACCCTAGGTACCCACTCCAGGTGAAGACTGATCACAACCCCATCACATTCCTTCATCGCATGAAAAAATCCAACCAGAGACTTATGAGGTGGTCTATTTCGCTGCAAGAATACAACTTGGACATATCCCACACCAAAGGAAAAAACAACATAATAGCGGACACATTGTCAAGAGAAAACATCACAGGTTAAGGATGTGGTGTTGGCGTCCCTCCTCGTCAGCTCTTCTCTTGGCATCGGTGGCCTCCGAGCTCCCCAGGAGGGGAGATGTAACATATTCCTATATATATATTAATTTAGATAGAACTTTGTTTTCGGTTAGGCTTATAGTTTCATAGTTGTATGATCTCCATGAAGCTTCATGAACTGTGTTCATGTCAACCTTATGTTTGAGTCCAATAATTTTGTGAGACCATTGAAGCTCCATGAACTCTATTTCCTTCCACTTAATGTTTCAGACTCTAGTAAATGTTTCGTCATAGGTTGTTTTGTGAACCAATGAGACTATTTAGGTTGTGTGTACTGTTGCAAACTTTAGAATCTTTTCATAGAGTTTTCTTTTCTTTATGATTAATTTAACAATTTCTTTGTTCCCTATTCACTTGGCAGGAAACTAAATGAAGGGCAGAGGTATATAAGGGGAGAGCGAGTAAGCCAAGGGAACAAGGGACTGGGGTTCTCGCAGAGAGGCTCTTGTCCTGACGTTATTCTTGACTTGCAGTGTGCTGGCTTACTAATCCAATAGGGTTGATAGCCTCTGAAGTCCTATTTTAACTAAATAAGCTAAGGGAGCGGAAGGGACTGGAGTTCTCGCAGAGAGGCTCCAGTCCTGACGTTATTCTTGACTTACAGTGTGCTGGCTTCATAATCCAAAAGGGTTGATAGCCTCTGAAGTCCTACTTTAACTAACTAACTAAGCTAAGGGAAGAAGGGACTGGAGTTCTCGCAGAGAGGCTCCAGTCCTGGCGTTATTCTCGACTTACAGTGTGCTGGCTTAATAACCCAATAGGGTTGATAGCCTCTGAAGTCCTATTTTAACTAAGCTAAGGGAGTTCTGTTCTGTATCTAGCCCAGTCGAGTACAGTTGACTGCCAAGTCAGCTATCTTTCACATCATTAGTCATCACTTGTCCTTTATGGTTGTTATACCTCTACTTATACAAGCTCAAGTCTTAACCTTCCTCCCTATTACTTGTGCATCCTAATACTCGAATGGGACTATTTATAATAATACCAATCTTGGATATACTCGTGCTTCATACCTACACTGCGTGGAGACTTAAGTACCTGCAAGTCTGGCTAAGTATCATTACTTTACTTCATCAACTTGTTCTCTTTAACGTCCAGCTTAGGCCGTATGTACAGTACTTCAATATATAATGCCCTCCTTCTCATAATTATATAAAGACAACTCCGCCCAAAATAACTTTGCTACGAGAAACTCTTTGTATTACTTTTTTCATTTTCGGTTTATATTGTAAATAAGTGTAAATATGTTTATGAATTTACTAAAACTTGTTAACTATAAACTGTTACGCCATATTCCTGCCAAACCTTTTACTAGAACAGTTTATTGTTTATTTTCCACCGAGGTCAGCTCGACTTCGGTGTTTGTTTACCTATCTAAGCTTTGGTTTGACACGCTTAATGTTCTAACTTTGTTTAACCCTTAACTAGCGGGGCCCGACTTAAGTCTGTGTCGAAAAACATGGACTATGTGGCGGGGCCCGACTTAAGTCTGTGTGCTAATTCCCGCCCTAATTTAAGTGGAAAGCGAAACCTGGTGGTCAGGCGATGTACTACAAGGTCCCACCCACATATCCCCACTGCGTGACCATGACTCAGTAACCCTCAAGCAGCCGTGATGGAAGGTCAAGAGTGCCCGTGTCCGATTCGGTGGCCGCCACCCCTAGTGCGTCGCGCCACCCTAGTCATCAGGCCCCGCTCACCGCCCAATACCTAGATATCATCATGAACTCTTCAGAACTTTCTAATAGGCTGTTGAATGACACCATGGAAGGTCTGGGTGATAGTGGTGATAGTGCGGAAGACTCTGAAGACAAAGATATGCCGATCATAGGTTTTCAACCCAGGCATAATTTGTGTGCCGCAAATGTTGAGGGTGATGCTGCAGAGGACGTTGAGCAAGATGGAGACGTTCCTGACGAAGAGCTTGGCGAACATACTGGTGTGGGTGTTGGTTAGTACAATTTCCATTTTGTAATTGCTTGAGAGTTTGATTGCAAGCATTTTATATGCGTATTATTTTGGGCGTTCGGTAGATTTCTCACGATAACCAGGGTGTACGGTACATTTGTCACGATAATACAAGCAACAACGAAGCTTGGCGAAGATTTTGTCACGATAATACAAGCAACAACGAAGCTTGGCGGAGATTGTGGTCTACAATTTACCTTTTTATAAACATCTCGGGGGTAGAGCAGATGCCAACTACCCCCGCCCATGCACAAGCTGGTCCAGCGACCTCTACACCAGCTGCAGATGCTCCTTCCCCCGTGTTGGAAACGCCACCCGAGATGGCGCGGACGAGGATGACCAGGCGGCGGCTGGATTTGGAGGAAAGCGATGCCGGCCCAAGCTCTCCCGATTCGCCTGAAACCCAGGATATCCCCGCCACCGGGAAGCGACTCTGATGACGGGCAGGCACAGCCACAGCAGGGACAGCCACAGCAGGCACAGCCACAGCAGGCACAGCCACAGCCACAGCAGGCACAGCCACAGCAGGCACAGCCACAGCAGGCACAGCCACAGCAGGCACAGCCACAGCCACATCAGGGACAGCCACAGCGAGGTGCCCGGGGAAGGGCACGAGGAGGTGCACCAGGAGGTGCACGAGGAGGTGCCCCAGGTGGGGCCAGGAGGCCGGTACCACCGCCTGTCTTTCAGTGGCAGGACTGCCAGCCTTGGGATATGCCTGGTGATCCACCCCTCTTTGACAAGGCACCGAATGGCATCCAGCCTGCCTTTCCCTGCTCGGAGAATGACACCCCTTTCGACTACTTCCGGGCATTTTTTGATGACCAATTGCTCGGGGACATTGTCACAGAGACAAACTGGTATGGTCGCCAGCACGCCGATGAAATGAGATCGCCCCACATGCGGAGATGGACACCCATTAACATCGGCGAACTCCTCGTGTTTTTGGCCCTCACTATGCTCATGCCCCACATAAAGAAACATAACATGTTCGATTATTGGGTTATGCATGACATCATATCATCGCCAGTGTTCAACACCTACATGCCAAGGGACCAGTATAGGCAAATTCTGAAGTGCTTGCACTTTGTGGATAACACTGCGCCACACGGAGCCGACAAGATCTGGAAAATACAGCCATTCCTGAACTCCCTCCTCAACAGGTATCGCCGGTTTTTCAAACCTTTCCAGAATGTTGTGATCGATGAGTCCTTGGTCCTCTTCCGTGGACGTCTCTCTTTCCGCCAGTACATTCCGTCGAAGCGTCACCGCTTCGGGATCAAATTCTTTGTACTGTGCGACTGCGAGACAGGATACGTGCTGGATCTTATCATATATACCGCTACTGATGTGGACATTCCGAACGACCCTTTGGGTCTTTCAGGGTCGGTTGTCAAGACACTGATGGAGCCGTATCTAGATGCCAACCGTATCCTGTTCACTGACAACTTCTACACCTCTCCTCTCCTTGCCAGGTATCTCGTTACAAGGAGAACGGGAAGCTGTGGAACTGTTAGGTCAAACCGGAAACACTGGCCCCGGTTTGAGAAGACGCAGAAAGGAGACATCTTCCAGAAGAAGAGCAACAGTGAGAACATACTGGCTATTTGTTGGCACGACACAAAGCCAGTCAATGTCCTCTCCACCTACCACAAGTCTGCATTGCGAGATAGCGGGAAGAGGAGATACCAGCAGGAATGTGTCACAGGCAACAGGACTGTAGTTGTTATCTCCAAACCTGACGCTGTCCTGGAGTATAATGTGAACATGCGGTTGGTGGACAAGAGTGATATGCAGATCACTGCTGTTGACTGCCTTAGGAAGACCTGTAAATGGTACAAGAAGGTCGTACTCCATCTTCTTGATGTCACTGTCCTAAACGCATACAACCTGTGGATGACGCACACAGGAAAGAGGAGCTCTGTAAGACTGTTCTCCAAGGACATCATCGAGGCCATCCTCCGTAAGCACGGAACCACACGTGCGCCACCAGTTCCGAGGGCGATCGTGGATTTGCCAGCCGCCTTGAGTGCCGGGACTACCTGGCGACCCACAGGCTTGTGGCTGTAGACCGCACACCTGCACAAGTTGAAGCTGGCCGGCAGGCCGGAAAGAAGGTGTGCCACGTCTGCAGTCACACGACAAGGAGACCCCAAAGAAGGAGGGAAGTCGCGTCCAAGTGTAGTCGGTGTGATGTGGGACTCTGTCCTATTCCTTGCTACACCGAGTACCACACACTGGAACACTTCTAACCTCCTCCCTTCCTGCCAATCATTCATAACTTCATTCAATCATTCATTCATCTATTTCAAAGTACCTCATGAATTCATGTAATTCAATCATTCATTCAATCATTCATTCATCTATTCCAAAGTACCTCATGAATTCATGTCATTCAATCATTCATGCAATCATTCATTCATCTATTTCAAAGTACCTCATGAATTCATGTCATTCAAATGGTGGAATAGCACACTACCCAAACACAAGTGCATTCATCATCATCAGCAACATCACCCATTACATCCATAAGTTTCGAATCTCATCTGGTTCTTGGTCCACCTCATACATCCATGTCATTCATTCATACATACATTCATACACTCGCTATAGGCAGTTCTGCCTTTTGCCTACCTCAATCACATAACTGCCTTTTGCCTACCTCAATCACCAAACAAATGTGGATTACACCACAAAAAAAAAAATGAGTCGACAACACTACCCCTTTTGGTGATTTGGGAAACGTGTTGAAATAATATTTTATATAAACAAAAAATATTTCCTGCAAATAAGGCGAGAGAGAGAGAGAGAGAGAGAGAGAGAGAGAGAGAGAGAGAGAGAGAATAAGTACAGATAACGAAGGAATAGAGGGATAAAAGAAAATACGGGTGAGGAAGAGAGAGAGAGAGCGCGAGAGAGGGAGAACAAGAGAGAGAGAGAGAGAAACAAGGAGAATAAGTACAGATAACGAAGGAATAGAGGGATAAGAGAAAATACGGGTGAGGAAGAGAGAGAGAGCGTGCGAGAGGGAGAACAAGAGAGAGAGAGAGAGAGAGAGAGAGAGAGAGAGAAACAAGGAGAATAAGTACAGATAACGAAGGAATAGAGGGATAAGAGAAAATACGGGTGAGGAAGAGAGAGAGAGAGAGAGAGAGAAACAAGGAGAATAAGTACAGATAATGAAGGAATAGAGGGATAAATGAAAATAATAAAGATAATACGGGTGAGGAAGAGAGAGAGAGAGAGAGAGAGAATACCGAAACAACGATAATACAGATAAACTAGGAATAGACAGTCAAAGTCGAGGCGCGGGAGACCGAAGTCAGGCCAAGGCGAACGCATCCGAACGCACCCGGGAAATGACCAGAAAAGTACCTCCTCTTCCTCACATCCTCCCTCCCTTCACACTCGCTCCAACAAACTGAATAGACTTCTATGGAGAGACGAAGAGTTGCTCGTTTCAAAAATGAAAGTTTCGTTCCCCTCGGAGCTATAGTTACGGCGCTAGGACGAGTGAAATTGAGCGAATATTTCGGGAATATGCCCGCTGAGTGGCTCGGTGAAAAAAACTTACCACCCGCTCTTTGAGTGTTAAATTACACTCCTATATTTTAAGAAAAGGAGGAAATTCAAATTCTTGTGTCTTATGGAGTTTTGATATGTAGCACCTGTATCTGTGCCTTTGTCTCTATATCCTTACAGACTGCTCCATAGCTGCAGTTGTGGATGGCCATCACTCACTTCCTCTACCTATCAACTCCGGTGTTCCTCAGGGTTCTGTCCAGTCTCCAATTTTCTTTTAAATATTCGTTAGTGATCTACTTAACTGTACCACTAGTCCTATCCACTCATATGCTGACGACTCAATCTTCCACTATTCAACTAGCTTTTCACATCAACCCAGCATGCAAGCACTCCAAAACAAACGTGACGAGGCCATAGAACACCTATCTTCTGTTCTTCTAATTATTTATAATTGAGGCACAGAAAATCTTGTTAGTTTCAACTCCTCCAAGACCAAGTTTCTCCTCTATCTCTTCATCACAATCTTCCACAGGACTATCAACTATTCTTCAACAATACACAACTCAACACTTCATCTTCTCTCAGTTTTCGAGGTGTATCTTTTTCATCCAACCTTTCTTGGAAAGATCATATTACCACTCTTGTTAGAACAGCTTCACAAAAGTTAAGTGTGTTCAGCCGTCTCCGTGGGTTCTTCACCCCAGCACAGCTTCTTGTTCTGTATCAGAGCACAGTGCGCCCCTGTATTGAATATTGTTCACATGTGTGGGGAGGCTCCATCCATACTGCACTTCTCGAATGAGTAGAATCAAAAACATTTTGCCTCATCAACTCACTTCCTCTTACAATAGTTCCCTACAATATCTTTCTACACGCCGCAATGTTGAATATCTTTCACTCTTCGTTTGCTATTATAAAAATCATCTTTCTTCGGAACTCTTTCAGTGTTTACCCCTTCCCTTGCGGTGAGTGCGAGGCACCCACCTTTCAATACAGTCCCACTCCTATTCTGTCCAGCTATCCAACCCAAAAATTAGCAAATGTTCTCAGTCTTCTTCTACTCAGTAAATTAATTCTGGAACTCTCTCCCTTCATCTCTCCCTCAATCTTTGTTTCATCCTATGACTTAAACTGCTTTAAACTTTGCATGTCCAGGCATTTTGACTCCAATGTCCCTTGAATTTGGAAACCTGCTTTTTGTCTCCTCCATACACATAAAAACCAATAAAAATAACTGTCTCTTTGCAACCTTTTGCATTCATTTGTTATATTGTGTTCCATTTTTCACACTTTCTTTCCCTCCCACCTCCAGCATTTGCAAGCAAACTTTCCTTTATCTCTCAAATATCATGTCTACATATATATTTCAATTCTCCCTTCACATAACGTCCATTCCCTGTCCAGCACTGGCTTGTCACCTGTGCTATTCCATTACCTTCCCTTCCCTAGTTACTTTGATCCTCCTGCTGCCCTTCCTTCCTTCCTGGCTGCCCCTCTGCTTCCCCTCCAGCGTGCTTGTGTATCATCAAAGCAGTTGTGGAAAGTCCCTAGGCGAGATAAGCTCATGTTTGACCTTTCAACACCAGTTGGTGTTAGGTAGCAATATACAGATTAAATCAATTTATTTTCGGTCCAAATGTACTTGCATAGTAATTTATTATACATTGTTCAATGTTCATATTGCATTAGTAAAGCAAGCTAATTTACGGAAGCTGTTTTATGAATTTAATTGTCTTTACATCAATCATAAAACTGTATACATTATTTGTTAATGTAAAACAAATTACATCTGCACATCGATCACAGCCGGTATTTGGTGGTGAAAGCAAACGCAAGAATTCGACGAAATTCAAATAAAGACTACTTCTCACCACAGTCCTTGCTGATTGATGCAAAGGTAAATTATTTTGAAAATAAGAAACCTTTTTATTACTGACTATTGCCTTCGATCATTTTAGGGCACATATTATTGGAAAAAATAATTTGTTGCAAGATATATATGATCAGGATATAGTATCTCAATGAATATATGTATACAGGCCGATTGATTTACAGCATTTGATAGAAACATCTTTAAGAATATGTATTTTACAATAAACTCCATTAATCCTTCAGTCTAGCTTCTCATGCCATTTAAAAAATCCTGACATATTATTACAATAAATCACTCCTATGAATGAACATTCATTCAGTGAACATTGTGATCCACTTTAGAATATAACGCTCGTTTACAACCTTGATACCGTGAATCAATATAGCATTATAACAGGACCTTTTAATATAAGCATGTTGTAACGTTGTGTACCCCAGTATGTTGAACTATAATTATATGAACTATATTACCTGACAAAAAACACACTTTATGTTTATAAAGACACCATAGGCGATTGATTTTCTTGCTTGGATCCCACTCTGGGCCAAGCCCCGGACCCCTCCCTCCATATTGGGATCACTGGACGCTGTATTGTTTTTTGTTTTTTTAATAATTCCCAAATTATAGAGTACTTGGTTTTCTTGTATTATTTATTTTTGATTGATAATGTAATACATTACTAATTATTTATATTTTCGATGTTTGATTGAAGTACAAATTCAGCTATAGTTAAGCAGAATTTCTAGTTTGTATATACAGTATACCTTGAGAAAACGAAGAAATATCGTGGCCAGATTTGCAAAATTTTAAGACCTGCAGTGCGTTCCGTTGATAGCGAGCACAAAAATTTATTTGTGCGAGTACTTTGTAAAGGCTAGCAGTACTCTCAGTACTTTGTAAAGGCTAGCAGTACTCTCAGTACTTTGTAAAGGCTAGCAGTACTCTCAGTACTTTGTAAAGGCTAGCAGTACTCTCAGTACTTTGTAAAGGCTAGCAGTACTCTCAGTACTTTGTAAAGGCTAGCAGTACTCTCAGTACTTTGTAAAGGCTAGCAGTACTCTCAGTAGACTGAATGGGACACTAGCTAGCATTTTGTTTTGCTTCGCATATCAGCTAGTCGCACATAACATCCATCAGTGATATTTTTCATATGCATGTATTCGTTTAACCCTCAGCCGACGGTGACTGTCATATGACGGGAGAGAGAATATTGGCCACCCCTGCGGTGCCCGTCATATGACTTGTGCCTTTTTAGGGCCATTTTGAGCGATGAGAGAGAGAGAACGAGCATTGCAAGGACAACAGGCGGGCGCGCTTCGCTCTCGGCAACGGTGGAGCCCGCACTGAGACCTACTGTATCGATCCTCAACCTCCGTATCTCTCAAAATAAGGATAAATCCGGGGAAAATACCTCATTTTAAGGTATTTTCATTTCCAGTTGCACGATTGTTGCATAAGAATCCGTTATCGTAAAAGGATGATTCAGATGTCATTGGAAAGCTCGATTTTCGCTCTTTCACGGATATGTAATTGTATTACGCTCTGGCTCTTGCTTATGCATATACAAGATCATGGAATTATGCAAATTTTCTGTAAATATGCCCGCCAGGTGCTACCATGATACACCCCCACCCCTCCCGGGGTTGGGAGTTAATATAGCACTGAAATTTGTTTCACACTCCGAAAAGTTATTTTGTTGCCTAACTACCAGAAATTAGGCTTTGATGTCTTATGGTCCCGTAGTCTGTGTGAAAAGAATGCAAAAAACAGCAGAAGATTGAATAAAACACTCCATTCTATACAGCTATATAATGATGCGACACTATTATCCACCATAAACACTTCCTTATAACTGTAGCCTAATGACTCTTAGGCTATACAGTATTGTATTATACTAAAGGTACTGTGATGATTAGGCCTATTGCTTGTTCACCTCGCATTATATTTGTTTGGTAGGCTACTAACAAGTTTTCGTGAACCGTAAATATTTAATATATAGGCCTAATAACTTATATGATGTATTGTTACATAAATTGACTGTACAATTGTATTTGAATATTTAATATACTGTATATACTTTAAGGACACACATTGGGAAAGTTTGGAGAACATGTCAAGATATTAGGCTATCAACAACATTATTCATACAACAAATTTACAGTAGGCCTAACATATATTCTTTATGAGTATATGGATCTCACCATTATGAGTAGTGAACGATTATCTGGACATGAAATATTAATAGTATTGAACAGAATACAGTAAAATAACGTCGAAATCGCTCTTTATAAGTTATTTAGCGAAGAAAGGTCATGCATGATGGCACTTTTTAATTGAATTTTTTCTGCATTGCATAATTATGTACCGTAATGTATGTTTAAAGTTTACATTGCTAACGCATTTCAATAAACACAATTCTAAAGTCGCCACTTTGATAATGTTGCCAACTGTCATACAAATCCCCAGAATATCTTTAACTTAAAAGCGACGCAACTTAAGGACGTTGCACACTGACACGAAAGCCCCTCCAAGCGAATTCCCGACTCGAAATTTCAGCCTGATACGGCGAATCGGCAACATAATCGTGGATATCGGAAATTAGCCGTGGGTGACTCTCACGGTCCAAGCGACGTATCGGGGGTCGATACAAGATTTTGAGCTGTTCAAAAGTTTGTGGGAATCCCCCAGCAACTGTAAAAAATCGTCTGAGTCTGGTCTCCATCACAAACTCGCCGTATCACAATCGTATGGTCCGTATCAAAGACGTGTGGTCCGTATCACAGACGTATGGTCCGTATCAATGTCGTCTGTAAGCCTGCCGTACGGACCGTATCTCTTCCATGCGGAAAATTGGCAACGGTCGAGTTAGCAACCGCGCGTATAGCCTCAATCCGGTTGCACGTCTCACGGCGTCGATACGGCATCGATGCGATTCTTCTGAGTTGTATCGCAGTCTTTTGGGTCGTATCTTTTTCGTGGACTAGTTGAGTACCCTTCGCACAAATTTTTCTATCTTCTTCGTAGCATTTGTTTCTCCACCGTACCGGCATCGCTAGAGTCTTATCAAGTTGTGCGGAAGAGATACGGTAGAAACACGGTAGAGATACGACTCTAACGATGCCAGACATTTTCGCCGCGATCTCTAGTAAATTCGGCAAGACACAGGATTTGTATGTGTCGTGGGTGTTCGTGCCAGTCTTGAAGGGGCTGTCGTGTCAGTGTGCAACAACCTTTACTGGTTATATTCCTATGTTTCGTGTATAGGCCTATCGTAAAGTTTGTCATATGATAGTTCGTTCTGTCAAGTCTCAGTAGTCTTTAGTGGCTCCACACTTGATATAAATCTTCTGACAGGCCTGTTCAAACTGTCCAATCATTCACACACAGGTTCAGAATAAAGAGAGTGTACCGTGGTAGCCTGGTATGGTAGCCTATTGTCCAATATACCTAATATTCATGATGGTGCTAAGGATTGGTATTGATTTATTGTTGCTTTCATGTAATAGTAGATATAATTAATGGAGCAATGGTGAAGCCAACTGAAATAACAGACATATAGGAAGAATAATGGACGTCATAATTGAATATATTGCGGTTTAGGCATAAACTATTTGTGGCAACATTCAGGAGGGATGGGCATGATGTCAAATGAATATATTTAATCAATAACTGATCATTGCTAGATATTTAACCCCTACTGTACCAGACGGTATTACCATAAATGTACCCTCCAGTACCAGTCAATGTGAGCAAAATGGCTTCAGAGTCAAGAGAAAAAAAAAAAGTAGGCCCCACCCCTTTCCCATTTTTAAGTAAATAATTTTAGATTTACAGAAGAGCGACCATTACTTGCATTACTGCATGTCCACAACTATTTCTGTAATGTAAGAATGTTTCCTTCTATTTTTTTGTTATTAAACTGTCAATTACAAAGTGGTGCACTTTCTATCTCATTATAGTTGAATAATTCCCTTTAATTTTATTTAATCCTAGTTGTTCCCCAATTCTGCCCTCTGCCACGGCCATTTCAAAGTCCAAGTCTCTCACTCTTGTCCTCTGTAGCGGGGAGGACCTTGTGCCCCTGAGACACAGGAGTGTAGATCTGAGAAGAGAGAAAGAGAGCCGGCATTTCATCCAAGTTATAACTTGGCTTCTATGCTGATGCTTTTTCTCTGATATTTGTTCAGCTAATCTGGCACAAAAGACACTTGCGGAAGGTCCCATTCCTCCCGACGATGAGAAGACCAGAGGAGTAAAGTTTCCTTGATCCATGTCACCTCAAAAGTTGGAAGAGCACTGACCCAGCTAGCCTGTGGGAGTTGGAACTAAGCTGAGAAGTGTTGCCAATGTCTCAAAGCAGTGCGTACTTGTCATGGTACCAGCTACCGTTCGATACGGGCAGTTACAAGGACCGCATATAATGTACGTACGTCGTCCGTCACTGGTACTGACGAGTTACTTTTTTACTGACGGCCAATGTCCTTGGCTGGTATAGAAAGTGTTAACCCGTACAGTACCAGAGACGTCAATTTTATTTGATTTCAGCTACATTTAGACAATTTTATGAAGCTCAGAGAAGCTATATGGTAGCGGAAAGTATGGATTGAAATAGTTCGAAGCCTTTTAATTGGTAAAGGTCCTTCCTAAACTTAGTATAATCGATTAGTAGTAGCCAGTATAAAATTATAAAGTCGTCGCCGGTACAGTAGGGGTTAATCAGGAAATAAGGCCAGTTAGAGTGGGAATTGGGTCAAAACACTCATTTACACATTCATTGCTCGTTCTGCTTGGTCAACCTAGCAACCTTTTTTGGCTGCTCTTTTGGCTAGCCTAGCAGAGCGAGCAGAGTGAGGAAGCAGTGTCGTTCCGCTCGCCTAGCAAAACATTTTGACAAGGCAATTTTCTGCTCGCTGTCAACGGAAAGCACTGCTGAAATCGCTGTAGGATGAGAGGCATATGTATATATGGTAATGACAATATGTGCTCAGGAATGGTGGAGACCGTTAATCGTAAATGGACGCTTACAATGAAAAAGGTATTTGTCACTTATTGAATGCTCGTTGTAAGAGATCGATATGACATTACTACCGTACAGGACCCTACAGTCCTGCACCTGAATCAGCTTCAGGTACCGTTAGTTCATGAACAGCAATAAGTGGTCTATAAACTACATCATCTCTAGAATATATCCCTACCTTGTAGCACTTTCAATCACCAAGCACAACGACTAATGGACAATATACCTCCACAAATACATAGTGTAATATAAAGAAGAATGGCATCATCCTAAACAGAAAGAATGATTCAGAATAATATAACTATCTATTTTATCTATGTCGGACGTAAAGTATCGCCTCTAACAGGTGCCTATGAGGGTGGTATTGGACTTGAATAATGTACCAAATTTGCCTTTGTTCTTAAAAAAAAAAAATTGTGTTTAAGTATGAACGGGGTAGGCTACCCGTCCCTACCATGTGTTTGACTTTCACTCCGTTAAGATTTCTTTTTAAATTTTCCCTTGAAGAGATTAGGATAATATTCATAAATAAGAGGAGGGGGGAGTGGGGGGCTGGACAGGGGGGAATAGCACCGGAATCATCCAAAGTGGAGTTTTTTGGGAAAGTTTGAGCAGAGTTCAGCTTTGGCTGAGGAAGAAGTGATGGTGGTGCTGTCGGAGAGGAAAAGTGGAGGACCCGTTAGACTAATTTTAGGGCCGGGTGGATGCACTCGGTGTGTCCTGGGTTTGAGATTACATTACCCAAAGGGGGCTATGTATGTACCCACAGCTCTGGTATGGCCCACAACTCTGTAGCTGATTTTTCTGAATACAGTGATTACTAAGCATCCAATCTATGTAAATATGCACGGCTACAAGCTCTGTGTTCAAACTGGTCGATCTCCATTGTTTGTATCTCTCTTTCTTTCATTTGGTTCTGGAGGTACTCGGGCAGGTTGGGCTGCGATCCTCTCTTTTTCCATAGACCTTACCATGAGCTTGAGTCTTGGTTGTGAACATTTTCAGGATCAAGAGGATGTCTTTCTTGGAATTCATAGTGTCATGGATGGCAAAATGTTGGTACATATAATTGGGGAGAACGAGGATGAGTTGTTCAAAAAACGTTTAGTCTATGGCGAGTACAATACCGTTAAGGTAAGCCATGGTCATGTGTTTACAGATGAAGTTCTCTGTTTTGTCTAGGTTACCGTTGAAGATTATCGCATTTAGTTTTTGAAGGGCTATGATGGGTCCCATTGAAGAATATTTATTCCTATGTGTATGAAGGAGACAAAAGGCAGGCTGCCTGTAATGTGTGTCTCCCCCAAAGCCAAAATAATGACAGAGAGCCAAATGAAAGGGACATTGGGGTCAAATTTCCTGGACACACGAAGTTTAAAGCAGTCTAAGTCATAGGATGAAGTAAAGATTGATTGAGGAAGTTAGTTTGAGAGCTTACTTTATAAGTAGAAAAAGTATGTTGCACCAAATTGACTAGAATATCTGTTAACCCGTCTCACTCAACGCCCTCTGTAAGTTTTCTGACAATGAGGGAATAAAATGTTTATGCCTATATTAGCAAGTAATGCTGCTACTGTTTCCTCATCATTAGTATAACCTATCTTCATGGCAGGCTGTATCGGGTATTATGAAGGTCTTTATGTCCATGGATTCTGGATAAAACTGATGGATGGGAATCTGAATCTTCGTATCATTGGCCATTTTGACTGTTGACTTTATTTGTTCTTTATGTATGAAGGATACCCGCCAGGCGCTATGGTGATGTAAACAAGACAGCCCGCAATAATTGAGTTAAATAACATAAATATATATATAAACAGTATAAATTACAATATATATATATATATACTGTATATATATATACAGTATATATGTTTTTTTTTTTTTTGTCGATGTGAATGAGGGAGACAAAAGGCATAACTGCCTGCAGCGAGTGCCTCCCCCTGAGTTGAAAGAGTGATAGGGCCAAAATCAATGGACGTTCGAGCTAAAATGCCTGGACACGCGGAGTTTGAAGCAATTTAAGTCATAGGAAGAGGGAAAGACTGATTCTGGGAGAGAGTTCCAGAGATCAGCAGTTGAATTGAAGAAAGTCTGAGAATAGCGTTTCACTCTTGGGTTGGAGAGTTGCACAGAGTATGGGTGGGATTGTGTTGCGAGGCGGGTACTACGTCTCCTACATAGAGGAGGTGGTATACACTGGAAAAGCTCCGAGGAACAATGATTATTGTAGTAGCAATAGAATAGCGAAAGAGATGCAACATTGCGGCAAAGAGAGAGAGATTGCAGAGAGTTGGTGAGTGGACGGGAGTTAATGATACGAAAGGCTTTCCTTTCTACTTTATCTAGGAGTGCGGTGTGAGAGGATCCTCCCCACACATGTGAGCAATACTCAATACAAGGATGCACTCTGCCCCTGTACAGAGCAAGAAGCTGCACAGGGGTAAAGAACTCCTTGAGGCGGTTGAGCACACCCAGCATCTGGGAGGCTGCCTTAGCAAGACTGGTAATATGGTACTTTCAAGTGAGAGCAGAAGAAAAAGAGACACCGATAATATTGAGAGAAGATGAAGGATTGATTTTTGCATTGTTGAATTGTAATGGATATTCCTCTGAGAGTTCTGAACAGGTAGTAAGATGGAGAAATTGGGTCATGGAAGCATTAAATGCAACAAGGTTTTCTCTTCCCCGATTGGAAATAGTAACTTGATCAGATGATAAGTGTTCTATGGCTTCATTACATTTGTCTTTAAGGGATTGCTAGCTGGGGCGTTCTTGAAAACTAATTGAGTAGTGTTAGGTAGAGTCATCTGCGTATGAATAGATGGGATCGAATGTACAGTTGAGAAGATCATTTATGAAAATTAGAAAGAGAATAGGAGATAGGACAGAACCCTGAGGAACACTGGAGTTGATAGAATGAGGAGTACAAAAGAGTACACAGGAAATCAAGCAACAACAGGTCTAGTGACCCTTCTAGGCTGCTTGTCCTCCAAAACACTGAGGATCAAGTGTCCAAAAAGTGGTTTAGAGTAGGTAAGGGAACATTGGAAAGGGAACTACTGCCCTGGAACTAATGTCCGTGGCAGGATTAGGAAGTTAGTAGGAGACAGAGGGGTTAGTAACTGAGGGGAGGATAAAATAAAGTCATTAATTTACAAACGCAGTCAATCGCGGGTTTGATGCGAGATATTTGTCTAGGCGAAGTTTAAATGAATCAACGGTGCTGCAGTCTATAACATCTCGGGGAAGCCCATTCCATAAGTTGACAACTCGATTGAAGAAGAAATTTTTACCTTCGTGTGAGTTAAAAGGATGTGAGAGATGGCCGTCCACAACTGCAGCTATGGAACGGCCAGAATGGAAATTAGAGACAAAGGCACAGATGGATGGATAGAAACCGAGGGAGGGTAGTTTAGAAATTAAAGGGTTGTGCCAGACTCTATCGAAGGCCTTTGATATGTCTAGCGCAATAGAAAAGGTCTCACCTAAGTCCTGAAAGGAGGATGACCAAGAGTTAGTAAGATATGAAAGAAGATCACCAGTAGAGCGACCCTTAGGGAAGCCATACTGGCGATCTGAAAGAAGATTATGATAAGAGAAATTCTTAAGAAATTTGGAAGCAAGAATAGTTTCAAAAACTTTAGAGATTTAAGAGATGAGAGCAATTCGACAATAGTTGAAGGGTTGAGAGTGATAACCCTTCTTTGAGACAGGTTGAATTAGAGCAAACTTCCAGCAAGAAGGGAAGACGTTAGAGGAGAGACAGAGACGAAAGAGTTTGCCTAGGCAGGGGGTCAGCAAGGAAGCACAGTTTTTTAGTACAACAGGAGGAACACCGTCCGGACCGTACACCTTCTTAGAATTAAGCCCAGAGAGGGTAGAAAGTACATCTTTAGAAGAGATTAGGATATTAGGCATACGTAGGAAAGAGGGGAGTGGAACGGGAGGAATAGCACCGGAATCATCCAAGGTCGAGTTTCTAGCAAAGGTTTGAGCGAAGAGTTCAGCTTTGTCAGAGGAAGAAGTGATGGTTGTGCCATCAGAGTGGATAAGGGGAGGGTAAGACGAGGAAGAAAACGTGTTGGAGAGGTTTTTGACTAGATGCCAGACAGCTTGGGAAGAGCTAGAGTTGGATAGTTCAGTGCATTTATTATTCAGGAAAGAGTGCTTGGCAAGTCGAAGAACAGATTTGTCTTGATTCCGGGCAGAAACATTGGAAGAATGAGATTCTTGAGTTTTAAGGCATCGGTACCGTTTTAATGCTTCTTTCTTGTTGTGGACAGCAGTAGAACAAGTGTGAATAAACCAAGATTTTGTTGCATTAGACTGAGAGAAAGAAAATGGAATGTACGCTTCCATGCCCAAGAGGATTACCTCGGTAATGCGTTCAGCACTCTCCGAGGGTCCTCGGCCACGGAAGCAGAAGTCATTCCATGGGAAATCAAAGAAGTACTGCTTGAGAGCCTTCCAGTCGGCACCGCCAAAGTGCCACAAGTGCCACCGGCTGGGAGGATCAGGTGGCCATACTGGAGAGATAGGACAGGTGACGAAGATAAGTGTATAGTCGGAGGATCCCAGAGGAGAGAAAAGATGAACAGTATAATAAGAATGGTTAGAAGTCAGAAATAAGTCAAGAATGTTGGGCCGATCTTCGAATCGATCCAGGATGTGGGTGGGTTGCTGGACCAGCTGCTCTAGGTAATTTATGATAGAAAAGACGTAGGCTTGTTCACCAGGTTGGTCAGTAGTGTGAGAAAAGAGCCATAGGCGGTGGTGAACGTTGAAATCTCCTAAGATGGAGATTTCAGAGAATGGAGAAATGGATATATATATATATATATATATATATATATATATACAGGGTGTCCCAAAATAGGCATGTCAAACTTTGGGATTAGGTTAAGAAAATATTTTCAGCATAAAGTACAGGTATTCATTAAGCAAATTCTAAATTGTTCTTGTTAAAAAGATATTGCCTGTTGAAAATGGCCTATTTTTTTAAGTATTTCCCCATAAGCCTGGCCTAGCTGTCCTACAGCCTACCAGACCCTCATCAAACTGCAATTATATTACCATGTTACTATAAACATTCTATATTTCTATAAGCTGCAAATTGATTATAGACATAATAGCTCACTTTGGACCTGTTAGAAATTATTTCACATGGAAGAGTCCATTACAGCGATGAGGGGGGACGGCATTGTACATAACCCTTAATATCTCTTAACCAGTTGATATATATAATGTTTGTAATATAATATTTTATGATTAGAACAACCAATATAATCATATCCTGAAGTTCGGCATGCCTATTTTGTGACCCCATATATATATATATATATATATATATATATATATATACTCTGGCACGTTCCCCAGTTTTTCAAAACAAAAATTATGGGGGTGGCTGACTCGAGAGATATGTATATTTATATATATATATCAAGTTTCATATATATATATATATATATATATATATATATATATATATATATATATATATATATATACAGGGTTATTCAAAACTTTAGCGACAAAATTACAGGGTGAAGTCCTGACATGATATTAAACATATTTCCATATGGATTTTTCCCAAAAATAAAAGGTTAATTACAGACATGCAAGCCAAATCCATTACCGTGGGCGAACGATCCAACACTTCAAAATCAACCCCGAACCCCCCCACCGCACCCCCTATTCTCTCTCGGGTAGGTGAGGGAAGTTATTACAACGTATGAAGCAATGAACCCTTACCGATCCCGGGATTCAAACAGATCCGTAGGCTTTGAATCGATCCCAAGGCTTCGTGTTTCATGTAATGTCAGATAAGATAGTAGTAACGTATACGCCCTGGCATCTAACAAAAACAAACCTTTATGAGTGACTGTACTGTACGTATTAATTTCTTCATTTACAAGGATAACCCTAATTTTACTGTAATGCTCTGTAACAACTGTTATTATACGTACATTTAACGGCATACTGTACAATGCCGTGTACTAAAAGTATCGGATTTTCTGTTATGGTTGCATGTGACACTAATTTAATACACTGATACTGTACACCCTGTAATAAAAATTAATAAAACCTATTACTGGTTACTACTCTCTTAGCCTATGTGACATTACATGATACACGAAGCCTTGGGATCGATTCAAAGCCTACGGATCTGTTTGAATCCCGGGATCGGTAAGGGTTCATTGCTTCATACGTTGTAATAACTTCCCTCACCTACCCGAGAGAGAATAGGGGGTGCGGTGGGGGGGTTCGGGGTTGATTTTGAAGTGTTGGATCGTTCGCCCACGGTAATGGATTTGGCTTGCATGTCTGTAATTAACCTTTTATTTTTGGGAAAAATCCATATGGAAATATGTTTAATATCATGTCAGGACTTCACCCTGTAATTTTGTCGCTAAAGTTTTGAATAACCCTGTATATATATATATATAATATATATATATATATGTATATACGTATATGTATAAATATATATATATATATATATATATATATTTATACATATACGTATATACATATATATACAGGGTGTTCAGAAAACATGTGTACAAAATGAAATGGGTGATAGGGAACACAGAATTAAACAGTTTGTACTCCATGGAGGTATGTCCTTAAATGCTTCCTTGCGGTGCTACAGGGTAGACAGTTTCAACGTAATTTCCCTAAATTTGTACCCTAACTTCTCTGTGAGTAATCCGTTTACATACAAACATGGTAATTTAATGTACACAACAGTATGAACATTACTTTATTAATGTCAGTACACTGCAAAAACAAAAGAACATTAAATTGAAGAGAAGATTAACAATCATTAATCATCAGTCAGAACTGTTTACTGAACGAAGATTGTCTTATGTCATACTGTTGTGTACATTAAATTACCATGTTTGTATGTAAACGGATTACTCACAGAGAAGTTAGGGTAGAAATTTAGGGAAATTACGTTGAAACTGTCTACCCTGTAGCACCGCAAGGAAGCATTTATGGACATACCTCCACAGAGTAAAAAATGTTTAATTCTGTGTTCCCTATCACCCATTTAATTTTGTACACATGTTTTCTGAACACCCTGTATATATAGATAAGAATTTCTGCAATGGAGCTTCCTCTTGGGAATCGAAGTCTCACAAGGAAAGGTGAACCAGCGTAGTAGCGAACATCTTATCTTTATTGGTTACCAAACGTTTCGGAGAAAACAGTCTCCATCTTCAGTGAATCTAAAATAAATTAAGTTTACATAAGAAATAAAACAAATAATTACATATGGATGTGAAATATCAAGCAGTAAGGTTCGTATGAATATGAACCGAGAAGAGCTAAACATAATAAAACAAAAACTATGTATTAAGAGAACAGCATTAAGCTAAACTTAAACAAATAATACTAATAAGAGAGGGTATACAATAAAGTACGAAAAGAAAATGGAAGGATATTTACGGAGTGAAAAGAGGTGTTGCAGTGGCCGTGTTGTTCAGGCTAGGCTTTAATTTATTTATATAGATTGATTCTGAGGTGATAAGGTCACAGCGTGAATGGCATGTGGTTAGTATCTGGAAGTCTGTGGAAGAGAAAGGGTGATCAGACTGGTGAGAGTGATCGCGGATAGTAGAAGTGGAAGGCTTAGAAATCAACCTGCCTGTTCGAATGGATTTACCTTGGTGCTCCCGGATACGGTGAAGCAACCAACGTGAGGTGCAACCCACGTATCTAGCAGTACAGCTAGAACAGGTGAACTGGTAAACCACATTGGAATGGAGGTTCATAGGAAGAGAAGAAGTATGTTTGAGGAAATTTCCTATAGTGTTATTATTAGAAAAAACTAATTTGAAATTGATATGTGGGTAGCAGTTGCGAAGAGTTTTTTGAGGGATTTCCTAATTTCATAGCTAAGTGGCCCTAAATATGGGAGTTTAAAATATCTAGTGTCTTTTTGTACGGTTTGAACTGGGGTGGGTGGGCAGAGCTTAGAGTTAAGAAAATGGTTCAGGAATTTGTTAAACATATGAGTGGGGTATTTATTATTAGTAAAGAAGTTAAGAAGGAAACTGGTTTCAGAGTGAAACGAAAGCCAAGATAAACAGGAATTGTATGCTCTGTTAAGAAGAGTCATGATACTGTTGGTTTTATATTTAAGAGGTATGAAACTTAAGAAATTTGTACCTAGACCGGTAAAAGTAGGCTTACGATAAACGCTAGTGGAAAGGGAAGTAGGGTGTTTGGTGATAAGAGTATCAAGGAAGGAGAGTTTATGATTATCTTCTACTTCATGTGTGAATCTGATACTGGGATGTTGTGAGTTTAGGTATAACAGAAACTGTTCGATTTGAGTGGGGTGCTTAAAAATCAAGAATGTGTCATCCATGTACCTACGGTAGAATATGGGTTTAAAATCTGGAGGGCAATTATTCAACCAAATCTCCTCGTGGTGGCAAAGGAAAGCATTTGCGTATGAGGGACCCAAGGGTGACCCCATCGACACACCATCGGTTTGGGTGAACAACTTGTCATTGTATGAGAACAGTGATTGGTGGGCAGCGATTTCCAATAGGGTATGGAATGATTGCTTATTAAGGCCAAATGAAGAGAGGGTAGAGATGGGAATGTTATTAGTGATAAGATTAGTTGTGTCATGTAATGGGACATTTGTGAATACAGATTCTATATCAAAGCTAGCAAGAGTGACTGGGTGATCGAAGTTGAAGGACGTGATATCTTTGACAAAGTCTGCGGAATTGGCAACCGTGAAGTGATTGGTGGTGAGTGGGGAAATTATAGGGACCAAGAATTTCGCTGTATTATGATTAAAAGAGCCTGTAGCAGAAATGATAGGGTGTAAAGGGGTGTTAGGTTTATGAACTTTTGGAAGCCCATAGAGGTTACCTGGTTTAGAGCCTGAAGCGTACATATAATTAAAATTATCCATACCAATGTCGACCTTAAGGGAGCGAAGTGTTCTGTTGAGACGGTCTTCATGTTTTAATACGGTGGAGGGTAAATCACCCTTGATAAACTTAAACTTAGAGGTGTCTGTAACAATCTGGTTAAGTTTAGAATCATAATTATCTTTATCAAGAATAACTATTCCTCTACCTTTGTCAGGACGAGTAATCACTATAGTATCATCTTCTTTAAGGGACTTTAAATCACCCTTTCTCTTCCACAGACTTCCAGATACTAACCACATGCCATTCACACTGTGACCTTATCACCTCAGAATCAATCTATATAAATAAATTAAAGCCTAGCCTGAACAACACGGCCACTGCAACACCTCTTTTCACTCCGTAAATATCCTTCCATTTTCTTTTCGTACTTTATTGTATACCCTCTCTTATTAGTATTATTTGTTTAAGTTTAGCTTAATGCTGTTCTCTTAATACATAGTTTTTGTTTTATTATGTTTAGCTCTTCTCGGTTCATATTCATACGAACCTTACTGCTTGATATTTCACATCCATATGTAATTATTTGTTTTATTTCTTATGTAAACTTAATTTATTTTAGATTCACTGAAGATGGAGACTGTTTTCTCCGAAACGTTTGGTAACCAATAAAGATAAGATGTTCGCTACTACGCTGGTTCTCCTTTTCCTTGTGAGACTTCGATTCCCAAGAGGAAGCTCCATTGGAGAAATTCTTATATATATATATATATATATATATATATATATATATAATAGAAACTTGATTCTTCTCTAACGGCAACACTACTACTGAGGGAGGAAAATGTAATAACAAACGACGCACCATTATGACACAGAGTGAGCCATATAAATATATCTTCTACTGCCTTATATTATTACTGTGAGATCTACAGTAAAATTACAAAGGACACAACTTGTGATATATGTCTCAGAACTCTAACCATACAACACATTTTGGGATTCTATTCATCTTCAGAATATTGCGAGCACTTGAAAATACAACCAAGATAACAGAGTATTGAACTAAATAAAAATGAGTTTATGGTGTTAGGACAACCCATGCAACAATTCCTACTTCACATTAAGGCTAGGTTGACTAATGTAAGTGTTGCTCTTTGTAAAGCCGCCAACATAAATGACTGCAACAAAGCTATCTAAATAAATTTAGTTAATTATCAGAATATTATTACAAAGGTGATATATACAATTACCTGCTTAACCCGTACTATACCAGTGACGGACGTTGGCCGTCAGTAGTATGCGGTCGTTGTAACTGCCAGTATTGAGTGGTAGCTGCTAACATGACCTGTCAGCACTTCTCTGAAGAGTTGGCAACACTTCTCAGCTTGGTTGCAAGTCTCTACAAGCTGGCTGGACCAGTGATTCACCGTCTTTTGAGGTAGGAGTGTATTCTCTCATGCCTCTGAAGCCAGTTTGGCCACAATGCTTGGTACTGGAGGGTACATTTATGGTAATATCCTCTGGCACAGTAGGAGTTAACAAGTATCTCTATTGTCGGGTGTACTTTACAAACTTTTTATCAAGTTTTACTAAAATAACATGTTCCCGAGAGAGAGAGAGAGAGAGAGAGAGAGAAGGAGCGAGAAGGAGCGAGAGAGAGTCAGAGAGGTAATACATATAAAGAAAATTAAGATAAGAAGCTGACAGATCAAATACATTGTTTGAGGTCTATCTATCTATCTATTGCCTGACGCCATTATCCCCGAAGAGGTGGCCACGAACGCACCGCCACCATGCACCTCTGTCCCCTGTCATTCGATGCCCCTCCTCCCAAGCAGCACCGCCTTCATTCATATACTTCCTCACTCCATCCTTCCACCTATCCTTCGGTCTACCTCTCCGTCTCCGTCCTTCCACCTCGATCTCGTACACCCTCTTAGTCATTCTCTCACTTCCCATACGTTCCATATGGCCGAACCATCTCAAGTTGTTCCTGTTCACACTTTCCAGCACATCTAACTCCACACCACACCTCCTTCTTACTTCCTCATTCATCTGTCTATCCCTCCATGTAACTCCGCATGCACTTCTCAAGTAACTCATTTCCACCGCTCTCACTCTTGGTCTGAGTCTCTCCATGAACATCCATGCTTCGCTTCCGTAAGTTAGTGTTAGGATTACCACACTGTCATGCAAGGACTTCTTTACTTCCATACTGACCACACTATTTCTTGTTACTGCTTTCAACGTTCCTACAACCTTCTTCCCCTGTTGCACCCTCTCCCGCACTTCTTCATCCACAGTCCCATCTTTACTCAACACACTGCCCAGATACTTAAAAGAGCTGACGATCTCCATAGCCTGACCGTTCAATTTCACCTCACACTCTGTGACTTCACCCCTTTCGAAGACCATAACCTTGCTCTTCCCCGCATTTACCTTCAAATTCCTTTTTTCGCACACTGTTCCAAACTCATTTACCAGACCCTGCAACTCCCATTCATTATCACTAATCAGAACTGTGTCATCCGCAAACAGCAGTATAGGCAGCTTCCACTCATTTCCCTTGGTCTTGGCAAGAAAATAATGGCCAAGGTGAACTTTTTTCCCAGAAGAATCTTAAAGAACGCAGGAAGAGGAAGAGGATGAAGAATGTGTCGAGGATTTGAGTAGATACCAGGAACACTTACACAGACCTATGTGAGGAGAATAACAATTGGTATACTCAAGAGAACCATAGGACAACAAATATATATATATATAATATATATATATATATATATATATATATATATTTATATATATGTACAGTATATATATATATATATATATATTAATATATAATTATATACCAGTATATATATATATATATATATATATATATATATATATATACATGTATATATATATATGTATATGCTGTATATATGAATTGATAATCACATGTTATATATGAATTTACAAGTACATTAATTGACGAAAGGAGAGTAGCGTGCCTACTTTGTAAGCGAGAGGCCGAAAGTTCGATCCCCGCTGGTTAACATGGCATTCCAATCCCTCTTTGAAATGGCGGACATCAGCGGTGCAATTGATTTCAGTCACATATACAATAATTATGAATGCAAGTGTCTGATCAGAATGAGCGATCTGGTTAAGAACTAACCGACGGTGCCCATCATATGATGGGCGAGAGAATATTGGCCACCCCTGCGGTGCCCATTATATGGCGGGTGCCATTTTGAGGTCATTATGAGCTCTGAGAGAGAGTCCGCGCATTGGGAGGACGATAGCTGGGCTTGGACCGTTTGCCACCACCTTGGGGTGGTCACTGACACGTACTGTGTGACTGTGTCTCGTCCCCACCTCCGTACCACGCGAGACAAGGAAAAAACTACGGAAATTACCTTATTTAGGGTATTTTTACCTCCGGTTACGCGATCGCTAAAAGATAACCCGTGGTCGTACAAGGATGATTCAGGTGTCATTGGAAAGCTGTATTATGGCCCTTTCACGGGTATATAATTGTATGACACTCTGGCTCTTGTTTATGCATGAACAAGTGCATGGAATGTAGCTCGTTTTTGGTAAATATACCAGCCCACCATTTAGGTCATGTCAACAAACATGCCCGCTTTTAAAGAGTTAAAAACTACATTCACATCCACAGCCGTTCCAGCAGCACAATAACATTCCATGTGCACCTTACATACTATATATTACAATCTGTGCTTGGGTTAGCAACCTTTCCCAAAACAGGCTAGATAATCGAAATAGTTGCCTCTATGGAGACGATTCATTTGTGTCCACCCCTTTGAAGTTCTAGGTGTCTTGCAATAGGTAGATACATTACATGAAATATAATTAATTCATTATTCAGTATCATATAAGCAAATCACTTTGAGATCAAACAAGATATTATGGGATGAAAAAGAATATGTTACGAATAACTAAAACGCAAATGCAATTGAATGGATGGAGCTTACTAATGTACGTCAGGAATGCAAGTTTGGGGGAAACTGGAAAGACACATAGTTATAATATGTGACATTAAATGGTGTTCAGCTTCTCAGACGCTTGGTGGTATATACCGGGAAATGTGAGATCATAATATTATTACATAATATTTGTCTTCCCCGTGTTGTCTTCCCACCCCTACTGACCAAAAATAAATATGATCATGCTATACATAACTATGTAACCCATATATATTGCATCATAACCTAGCGAAAAGTGATATATTTAACATGTCAAACTAAATTATGAACAGAAAGAATTAGACAAATAGCATTACAAATGAATGCAGTGATGTCAGTAACAGTAACATAACATATCTGTAACAGCTCTTGTATATTCTAAGTTCAACAAGTCTGGTAATAATGCATTATATTTGTTCTGTAACAATGAAAGATAGTTAATTCCTCGTTTATGAAGTCCATGTCAGTAATGCTGGCTATATACAGTATGTTTGTAGATGGCTCGAGATAAGTTATGTATATAAGTTCTTACAAATCAAAATGTATCAACATTTGTGAATGCGCAACAAACTTAATTTCCTTGCTAAATGCTACTCTCACAAGAAAGGTTCCGTATATATACAAATATTTAATAATATACCAAATAAGGATAACAACAATATAGAAGGATGGGTGCCAGGGAGACACGGGAATTAAGTTTGATAGACATGTATGATGGTAAACAGGTAATATGACTTATAGCAAGCATCCAACACAGTAAATATATGGGCAGGGGGTGAACATTAAACAATTAAGTGCTTGTGTTTTTTTTGTTTTTTTTCTATATATAAATATTATTAACTATATTTTTGAGTTTCCGCCCTAGACCTACATCAAGTTTAAAATAACACCCCCTATACCATCTTTCAAGATAAATTTGTACATTTGTCGGTAGAAAAGTGTCCTGGTCGAAGGCCGGTTCCTTCTAAAATTACACGAAAGGTTATAATATTTACAAAGAAATGGGGCGAAATGTCTAAAAATCGTCAAACTAACGGAAAGGACGTCTTAAGATCTCAAAATTGATATGCTAAACATGAGGGAGAAGGGGTTCCAGAAAAAGCGCCTACCTCCCCCTTAGTGAGAATAGGAAGGAGGATTGTGTAGGAAGGCAGCTGGCTGGGCAGACATCGTCAACATGATGGAAGACAGATAGCTTTGCGGACAGTTATAAAACAGATAAACAGTGAATGTGAAAGAAAAATAGGCAGTTAGATGGAGACTCTGATAGACGAGTAATAGGAAGGCAGTTGGACTATTTACAAAGACTGATCAGCAACCTAATGGTAAATAAGAAGTTAAGCTTGAAGTGAAATAATAATGCAGGGATATGGTGAACAATAATAATGCAGGGATATGGTGAACAATAATAATGCAGGGATATGGTGAACAATAATAATGCAGGGATATGGTGAACAATAATAATGCAGCGATATGGTGAACAATAATAATGCAGGTATATGGTGAACAATAATAATGCAGCGATATGGTGAACAATAATAATGCAGGGATATGGTGAACAATAGTAATGCAGGGATATGGTGAACAATAGTAATGCAGGGATATGGTGAACAATAATAATGCAGCGATATGGTGAACAATAATAATGCAGGGATATGGTGAACAATAATAATGCAGGGATATGGTGAACAATAATAATGCAGGGATATGGTGAACAATAATAATGCAGCGATATGGTGAACAATAATAATGCAGGGATATGGTGAACAATAATAATGCAGGGATATGGTGAACAATAGTAATGCAGGGATATGGTGAACAATAGTAATGCAGGGATATGGTGAACAATAATAATGCAGCGATATGGTGAACAATAATAATGCAGGGATATGGTGAACAATAATAATGCAGGGATATGGTGAACAATAATAATGCAGGGATATGGTGAACAATAATAATGCAGCGATATGGTGAACAATAATAATGCAGGGATATGGTGAACAATAATAATGCAGGGATATGGTGAACAGACAAGTAGATAAAGCAGAGGGGAGGATTAAGGGGGAATGACCGTATAGATTTGCTCATTTATATATTGCTGTGTATATTGTTTTTATTTTGCTTCCTTCCTAGACCTCCATCAAACTTAAACAAAGCACCCTCAAGACCCTCCTTCAAGATAAATTTGTACATTTTTCAATAAAAATATGTCCCGGCCGAAGGCTGGCTCCTCTTAAATTACAGGCTCGCTATCGCTCGCCAGGAAAAACTTGGTACCTAAATGACACGAAAAGTCTAAATAATGAAAACTAAATGGGGCGAAAGGTATTTAACCCATTGATTGCAGGAAATGTAGTACTACGTTTTGGCAAGTTACAGCAATTTACAGGCTTTAAAAGCCTGTAAAAGCCGTAGAAATTGAGTGTCAGTGGGCGGGACCGCGAGGGGCCCACCTCCGACCGTCAGCACGTCCAGCCGTGCACTGAGGCAAACTGAGGTTCCAGACCCGGGTCTCAGCAGAGCTGCCAAAGGCAAAAAAGCGCTACATTGCTAATAAATAGCGAGTTTTCCCCAATGTCTATGGTAGCGCTGCGGGTGATTCCCGCTAGCTACGAAGCTCATTCTGGTGTCATTTTGAAGCTATTTTCGCCTACTTTTCGGCAGAATACATTTCTTTTCATGCAGACACTTGGTTAATCATTGAGGAGTGCCTGAATATGCCCTAGATAGCCCAAATATGCCCGCACTGAAAGGGTTAAATCGCCAAACTAATGAGCCGAATGTCATAACATCTGAAAACTAATAGGGCTAATCATAAGGAAAAAGTGGGACAAGGAAAACAACCCAACCCCTTTAAAGAGTATCTGTGAGGGGAGGTAATATTAAAAACTAAAAAGATATACCGGTATATAAATATAGAAAATACAAACAACAAGCAATAAAGTATAAAAGGCTGCTAGAACGGGAAATGTGTGGGACAGTTAAGGTAGTTTTAACCCATTAAATACCGGTAACGACTTTTGCAATGTATTTTGGTAACTAATTGACGATTCTATCCAACTTCAGAAGTACGTCTCTCAATTAGAAGGCTACAGGCTATCTCATTTAATCCTATTAGCTACTATATAGCTTTGCTAAGCTTCATAAAATCGTCTAAATGTAGCTGAGATTAAATCAAAGATCCGTGGCCGGTACGGAAGGGGTTAATAGCCAACCTCTCTGCCATGTTCTCAGTCATTCTGGTCTGGCAGTTTCTGAATAAAAACTAAAGTAAGCATTCAACCAGTCAATACTTAGTTACAAGTACTATGTTTGTGCATGCTTTGTATTCGGCAATTCTGATCTTTCAGATACAAATGAACGTAATATATTTATGAATTGAAGCATCAATGATAATCTACCTTCAAATTATTGGACAGTACCAAGTACTTCTTTGCAATTTGATTCAACTATTCAACCGTTTTGTGTTTTTAATTCTGAGTTAAAACAACGCCGAAATGTTAGAAAATAAAGTACCAACCTAAACGTTCATGTGAATTCGAGCTAGAGGAGGGGAGCCGGAGGGGTAAAAACAAATCCTGAAATATATATGGATGAAACAGAAATGGAAAGAGTGGCAATTTTTGGGACGTCGACGTGGTGGGGAAGCTGAAGGTATAAATTGGAAAACAAAACTTATACAAATATTGTAGATTTGAAAATATATTCAAAGTAATGACTCCGAAACTTGTATACACTTGCCATAGGTGAAACAAAACACAATATATATATATATATATATATATAATCTGAATGGATGGGACTCGTCAGCCTTGGTCTGCAACCCATCTAGGGGAGACAACCTTATAAAACCCTGGGTGGATGGGACTCGTCAGCCTTGGTCAGCAACCTGTCTAGAGGAGTAAACCTGATACAAATCCGTACTGCTTACCTAAGGGTAAGGCAGGGTAGTGGATGGATTAGCAGAACAACACTGTAGAAAAATAGTGTAACAAGATACACAGAGGGCCTAAGAGTCGGCAGGATCCTAAATTGAGTAGTCAATCCTGTAAGTCCTTCAGTATACTGGCTCGGGTTGTCCCTCTTACAGGGAATAGCTCAGCTTGGGGGCATTCTGTGTATGGCCACCCTCTTTAAGGGGAATAAGGCATCCGGCAATATATATATATATCGGGGGTAGATTGTAAGTACAAATCGAACCGGGCTATACCCAAGAAATGCTGTAGGCATTTGATATGGAGTCTCTGGAACTCCTGTTTCATTTGTTTGGCCTCTCTTACTGATTCCTTTTGTGCCTCACTTACACTGAGAGTAGTTGAGCCTGCTCTCACAAACACCTCCTCCTCCTATCTACTTCACTACACTTAACATGCACACCACACATTTTCATTCCACAAAAAAAAAAAAAAAAAAAAAAATGATCATGAACACACACCAAGCCTTGGAGTCCCCAGGGGGGGGGGGGGGGGACTATAAATGACCCCACACCCGCCCGACCTTCCCCTGACGACCCCTTTAAATGCTCTGGACCACGGCCTGTCATTCTTACTATCAACTTTTGCAATATTCGGGGCCTTTCCTCTAATTTTCTTTAAGTTGAATACCATCTCTCCTCCTACAAACCTGATCTTCTTTTCCTCACTGAAACCCAGGTGTCTGAAGCAACTGCCAGCAGCCCCTTCTCTGTATCCTCCTACGTTATCTACCCTAGTTTCAATGCCAAAAGCGGATGTTGTGCACAACAAACTCACTTGTTCTCGTGTTCCCGATTTCAACTCCTCTGATTTCTCAACTATATGGCTCAAACTATCCTGTCATTATCATACTAAATATTTCTGTGCTGTCTAACTTTCACCCTGTTTAACACCACCTCTTCTCTTTCTCACCGAAACTCAGGTGTCTGGAATTACTGAGAGCAAACCCTGTTCTGTATCCTCTTAATAATCTATCCTCAGTTTCAAGCCAAAGTTGGATGTTGCGTATATGTGCGCAATAATCTCCCTTTCTCTCGTGTTTCCAACTTTAACTCTTCTAAATTCTCAACTCCCTTGCTAAAGCTTTCTTGTTACTCTCAAACTAAATATTTCTGCACTCTTTATCTCTCCCCTAATTCTGCTGACTATCCAAAATTCTTTGACTATCTAACTTGTAAAGTGGAACATATTCTATCCATCTCTCCTTTCGCAGAAATCTCCATCCTAGGAGATTTCAACGTTCACCACCACCAATGGCTCTCCTCTGTTTCCACTGCCCAACCTGGTGAGCCTACATCTTTTCTATCCTAAATGCCTAGAGCAGTTAGTTCAGCAACTCACCCGGACCTCGGATCGTTTCGGATATCGGCCCAACATTCTTGACTTATTTCTAACTTCTAACCCTTCTGCTTATACTGTAAAATAATATTCTCCTTTGGGCTCCTCCGACAATTAACTTATCTCTGTCATCTCTCCTATCTCTCCAGTACAGCCACCCGATCCTCCCAGCTGGCGGCACTTGTAGCAGTTTGGCGCTGCTGACTGAGAGGCTCTCTGGCAGTACTTATTTGATTTCCCATGGAATGTCTTTTACTTCCTTGGCCGGGGAAGCTCGGAGAGTGCTGAATTCATCTTCTCTCAGTATTCTAGGAATCTCTTTCCCTCCTGATCTCACTTGGAAAGACCATATTACCACCCTTGCTAAAAACAGCTTCCCAGAAACTGGGTGTGCTCAACCGCCTCCGGGGGTTCTTTACGCCTGCACAGCTTCTTGCTCTGTACAAGGGCGTCCATGTATCGAGTATTGTTCGCATGTGTGGGGATGATCCTCTCACACCGCACTCCTAGATAAAGTAGAAAGGAAAGCCTTTCTTATCATTAACTCCCGTCCACTCACCGACTCTATGCAATCTCTCTCTCTTCGCCGCAATGTTGCACCTCTCTCGCTATTCTACCTCTATTACAATAATCAATGTTCCTCAGAGCTCACTCAGTGTATACCACCTCCTCTATGTAAATTACGTAGCACCCGTCTTGCAACACAATCCCATCCCTACTCTGTGCAACTCTCCAATCCAAGAGTGAAACGTTATTCTCAGACCTTCTTCTATTCAACAGCTGAGCTCTGGAACTCTCTCCCTGAATCCATCTTCCTCTTATCCTATGACTTAAATTGCTCCAAACTCTGTGTATCCAGGCATTTAGGCTCGAACATTCCTTGATTTTGGTCACTCTTTCACCTGGGGGAGGCACTCATTGTGGGCAGTTCTGCCTTTTGTCTCCCTTATCCACATAGATTTTTTTTTTACCGAGGTAATCTTCTCGGGCATGGACGCATACATTCCATTTTCTTTCTCTCAGTCTAATGCAAAAAAATCTTGCTTTGCTCACACTTGCTCTACCGCTGCTGTCCGCAATAAGGAGGAAGCATTCAAACGGTAACGTTGCCTTCAAACTCAAGAATCTCATACTTCCTATGTTTCTGCCCGGAATCAATCCAAATATGTTCTTTGACTCGTCAAACATTCTTTCATCATTATTAAATGCACTGAATTATCCAACTCTAGCTCTTTCCAAGCCTTGTGCCATCTAGCCAAAAACCTCTCAATCAATTTTCTTCTTCGTCTTTCCTTCCTCTTTTCCAATCTGACGGCACTACCGTCACTTCTTCCTCTGACAAAACTGAACTCTTCACTAACATTTTCGCTAAAAACTCCACTTTGGATGATTCCGGTGCTATTTCTCCTTCTCCACCCCTTTCTCTCCTACTTATGCCTAACATCATTATATCTTCCAAGGATGTACTTTCCACCCTCTCTGGGCTTAATAGTAAGAAGGCATACGGAGCGGACGGTGTTCCTCCTATTATACTAAAAAAAACGCGATTCCATGCTGACTCCCTGCCTAGGCATACTCTTCCGTCTCTGTCTCTCTTCTAACGTCTTTCCTTCTTGCTGGAAGTGTGTTCTCATTCAACCTGTCCCAAAGAAGGGTGACCGCTTTCGACCCTCCAACTAACGTCCAATTGCTCTCAATTCTTGCATCTCTAAAGTTTTTGAAACTCTTCTTACCTCAAAATTTCTTAAGCATTTATCTTCCCATAACGTACTCTCAGACTGCCAGTATGGCTTCCCTAAATTAAGGGCTGCTCTACTGGTGATCTTCTTTCTTATCTTACTAACTCTTGGTCATCTTTCATTGAGACTTTTTCTGTTGCGCTAGACATATCGAAAGCCTTTGATAGAGTCTGGCACAAATCCCTTATTTCAAAACTACCCTACTTCGGTTTCTATCCCTCCATCTGTGCCTTTGTCTATAATTTCTTTCCGGCCGTTCAATAGCTGCAGTTGTGGATGGCTACCCTTCACTTCCTCAACCTATCAACTCCGTTGTTCGTCAGGGTTCTGTCCTATCTCCAATTCTCTTCTTATGATTCATTAACACCTTAAGAGCAGCCTAGGCGGTAATTTCTATGTACCGCCCAGCGTTTTGTTTTTTACCATAAATTGGGTTGTTTCCGTGCTCTTTTTCATGCATAAACAAGACCCAGAGCGTAATACAAGTATGTATCCCTGAAAGGGCATAAATTGAGCTTTCCAATGATACCCGAACCATCCTTCTACGATCACTGGTTGTCTTGCAACGATCGTGCAACCGAAGGGCAAAATCGGTAAAATACCGTCATTTTCTTACATTATTACGTGTGAAACGAGTGAGAGAGGGTGGAGTACAAAGGAGTACAGCTCAGTAGCTCCACGGCGGCCGTGGCGAGCGGTCAGGAGGTAATCTACGCTCCTCCCACCGCTCCGCTCTCTCTCAGAGCACATTATGCGCTCAAAATTGCACTCGACAATAGCCGGGCCCGCATATGGGCACCTTTTCTTTCACTCGACAATAGCCGGGCGCCGCCAGTTAAGGGTTAATGACCTTCTCAACTGCACCTCATATGCCCCCATTCTCTCATATGCTGACAACTCTACACTATTCAACTAGCCTTCCACAAATTATTCACAGCAGGAACTCCAAACTCAAGTAAGGAGGCCATGAAACACCTACTTTCTGATCTCTCTACTATCTATATTTGGGCCAGAGAAAGCCTTGTTACTTTCAATGCTTCCAAAACTAAATTTCTCCATCTGTTCACTAGTCGTCTCCTTCCAGAAAACTATGACCTACTCTTCAACAAAATACAAATTAACCCTTCATCTTCTTTTAATTTTCTTTGTGTCTCTTTTTCTGCTGATCTCTCTTGGAAAGATCATATTACCACTCTTGCTAAAACAGCTTCCCAGAAGCTGGGTGTGCTCAACTGCCTCCAGGGTTTTTTACCCTTGTACAGCTTCTTGCTCTGTGCAGGGGCACAGTGCGTCCATGTATTGAGTACTGTTCATATGTGTGGGGAGGATCCTCTCATACAGCACTTCTAGACATACTAGAAAAGAAAGCCTTTCGTCTCATTAACTCACGTCCACTCACCAATTCTCTGCAGTTTCTCTCTCTTCGCTGCAATGTTGCATCTCTCTCACTATTCTACTGGTATTACATTAATCAGTATTCTTTAGAGCTCTCTCAATGTATACCACCCCTTCTTTGTAGAGCACTACATCAACGACATAGACCTATGTCGACGGTCTAACCTGTACAATCTCAAAGTTTGCAGATTATATAAAATTGCAAATACTGTACTCACAAATGAACATATTGAAGATATGCAACACAATCTAGATGGGTTGTCATATTGGGCTAAAATCTAGCAAATGAGCTTCAATGAAGATTAATGCAAACTACTTCACATCGGAAACCGAAATGAGCAAGCAAACTTTTCCATCAATAGCATCATGTGCATAATTATTTGCTGGTGAAACGCAAAGTATGGTAGGCGTAGACTGGTAGTAAAACTAACCAGTGCCTCAGCAGGTTCAGGTATTATGACCGAGTATGCAGGGGAAATGTTAGGTGGACTAAACGTTCTTCTGAGACGCAGACTACTCAGAACCTCGCAAGGTGGACTAAGCGAGTGTTCAGGTGGAAAATCAGGGTTAATAAATTTAAATTTTTTGTGATGCAGACTACACAAGGAAGCAAATGAGCTACCAAATATTTTCTAGACCTGTAGCCGATTCTTGCTTCTACTGTTGGTTTACTGTGTTCGGTTAAGAGGGTCCTGGTTGCATATAATGCCCTTGTGTACTTTAGACCCTTCTTGTTTGGGCTGTCAGGTAAAGGTGAGATATTGGGGAGGATTGCTCTGAATAGGGGCACAGTGTGCTCGTGTAATCGATTATTGTTTGCATGTGTCGGGAGGTTCCACCCATACCGCACTTCTCGAAAGAGTAGAGTCAAAAGCATTTTGCCTCATCAACTCACTTCCTCTTACTAGTTCCCTACAATCTTTTTCTACACGCCGCAATGATGCATCTCTTTCACTCTTCTATTGCTATTATAACAATCAGTGTTCTTCAGAGCTCTCTCAGTGCATACCTCCTCCCTAGCGGTAAGTGCGAGGCACCCACCTTTCAGCACAGTCCCACTCCTATTCTGTCCATCTCCAATCCAAGTGTGGGCAAGTTTACTCAGCCTTTCTTCTACTCAATTAGTGAACTCTGGAATTCTCAGCCTCAATCAATCTTCCTTTCATCCTATGACTTAGACTGCTTTACACTTTGTGTGTCCAGGCATTTTGATCAAAAGGTCCCTTGAATTTGGATCCCTGTCTCTCTTTTGGCTCTGTAGGAAAAACTTGTCACAGGCAACCTGCCTTTTGTCTCCTTCATACACATAGAAACAAAAACAATACAAATAAATGGTGGTGAGGGTTCCGGGTAGGCTGCCTGCTTGGGGGGTGAGGCCTGTTTTCTTTGAGTATGTCTGGCCAGGGAGAGCGTCTTTGTTTGGTCCACCATGTATTATTGGTCGGTGTACGTTTTGTATGTGTTATGGTGATGGTTGTTATGCGTCCTGTTGTGTTTGTTGACGTAGAATCCGGCATACCAACTGTTATATAAAAGCTCTGTTCAAATTATAATCTAAAGTTATTTTATTGAGATTATACAGTATATAACGTGGTATTTTGCTGTATGTAACTGTCATAAAATCAAGTAAAAGACGTTCGATTTGTCTTACATTTATTTATTTAGTATCAATACTGTCACATGCAACGATCGTGAAGACAATAACATTATCATTCACCATATTGACACAACCGACGTATATACTAATATAATACTGTATAAGTTATTTTAATATCATGTAACTTGTGTTGTTTCTCTATTGATCCACTCCACCATATTTTGTTTCTCTCTCTCTCTCTCTCTCTCTCTCTCAAATTGACCTAGAACAATACATAACCTCTCAGAACCCAAGGCAATAATTAATAAAATAACACAATAATTAATAAAAGAACACAATTATATAATGTCATATCTTGAGCTACCTGTCATAGTTGCAACAAACCTATGAACTGATTTTTTTAGCATTTCTTGAATATTTATTTTTTCGGACATTTTGGTATACTGTATATGAACAGGTTAATGTTTGGAATGTAATATTTAATTAAATGAATAAAACCAACACATTGTGGAACGTCCTTTGTTCACATTTGTCAACATTTTCAAGATTCTTATTTTACACTCTCACTTCTGTGGTAAATTCATAATTTGTGTATTCCATTTATCTTCTTTGAGCTGCACTAACGAGGCTGGACAACAAAGCGTGTGAGGAGCTGGACAACTTAAAAGAAAAAATGCATTGTGTAACAAATGGCAATTGTATCAGAGTGTTACCATCTCGTGAAATGAAACAAGAATATATAATATAGTGACATAAGATAATTTAAGTGTGTGCATATATATATATATAATATATAATATATATATATATATATATATATATATATATATATATATACTTCTTGTTAGTATGTCGGCTGGTGAACTTGGGCACCGTAATTTCCATAATAGTAGGATAAGTAGGGATAAGACGCCTGGACCCATCTTTATTCTCGAATTTTCGGCTTACAATAAGTACAGGAGTACCAGTTCAGGAGTACCATAATATTATAATCCCTAAAAAAAAAAAAAATCATAACAGAAGGAACAACGGGATCACTAATAAGTCGGTTAAAATTAGTAAACAAATACAATCTATTCTATATTAATATTTAAAAGTTTAAAATTTATAAAAATGACTGAAAACTCACAGTTAGAAGTAGAAACTGAAACATACAATTAAAAATATATATAGCTATCTCGTAATTTACTTAAGAAGATAGTGAACTATCAACAGACTACATCTTTTACAAAACATAACAATACAAAAATCACATAATACATGTACACTTACCTAAGTACAGGGAAGCAAAAGACCAGACACGTTCACAGAACTAGCTCAAGTGACTGTAGAGCTGTGAAATGAAATCAAATAAAACTAAAAAAAAGTGATCGAAAAATTTGAAAACAAACAAAAATATATATATATACAAAATGCACAATCACAAATATTTAAGAGTTGTTCGAAACATTAAGTTCTGGATTGAACTTCTTGATGAGCAATTTTTCTCCAATGAGCTCGTGTGTATGATGCCTAAATTTCGCTAATAATTATTTGAAAATCTTTATCAGAGAAACGATGATCGAATCGTTCTCATGGGAGTGATTACGGACGGCAGAAAATGGCATCTTTTGTAAAAAATTACCTGACCTGTAACTTTTGGCAATATGTTCGTATACCCTTATCTTGAATGAACAGCTAGTATATCCAATATACCCAGCATTACAGCTAGGACAAGTAAATCGGTAAACGATATTCGAACATAGAGGGTCTATCACACGGTCTTTGAAATACAAAGATGAACCAATTTTGAAGTCATTAATGAATATAATCTTGAAGTTGACTGCGGGGAATGACTCTTTTAAAATAGTTTGAGCAATTTTCCGAAATTCGTAACTAATGTTACCATAAAAGGGCATCTTGATATACTTAACCAATTTAGGAACATCATACTGGGGTTCACTGGCTCCGTTTTTGTTTGACATTCAAAAACTTCTTAAGCGGATCTTACCATCAGGTTTAGGCTGCAAAGTTACCGGGCTTGACCACACATTCCAGCCTTTCTTGATGAGGCCCTTGTCAACCATATACCTAAGCTCAGCGTCAAGAGCGAGCTGCTTCTGTGGATTAATTCTATAAGGTGGTAATTTTATAGACTTATTCTCTCCCACATCGATGTCATGCACCACCCAAGATGTCAAACCTGGTGCATCCCCGAACATGTGTGGATAAGCCCACAAGGTAGTAAACATCTCCTCAACCCTTTCCGGAGGTAAATAGGTCAATTTCTCTCGCAGGCCCAGGTACCCGTTCTCGGCCCATGTCCCAGCCGGCACAGCCTCACCTGGGAAAAGCTCCCTCTCCTCCTCCTGCTCCTCCTTCATGCCTTCTACAACCAGGACAGGGCAACGAGACACGGCATCCTGGTCCCTGGGACCGGAGAATTGGGGAGAGTGCAGAGGGGGGTTGAGAGGCACTGCAGGAGCCTTGCCTGGCGTTCCCACAGTGCATGAAACACTAGCCCCGGGACCCGGGTTATCCAACCACCATCCACCAGGCCCGGGCTCACCCTGCACCTCCGACTCCAACTCTCCAGTCAATAACATAGGCAAGAAATTTACTGTATCTGACTCAACTTTCCCCACTGACCCGTTCTGAGCGGATACAGTAGCAGCGACAACAATTTTCTCCCCGACCTTAGAAAACAAGTGTGTCAATGAAGCATCACTCTGCTGCGCCTCACCAATCTCCCCTGGTGCCACAGTGGGGGGTAAGATTAGGTATAGCCTCCGAGTCGGTCTGATTCGATGATACAGGATCAACCGGTCCTCCCGTAGGGACCCAATCGCTCCCTTCAGTATCACCTCTGGCACCGGGCGAAACGAGTGAGGAGCTTTCCGCTGAGCCTTCCTCCTCGTCCTGCACACCCTCGGCACCCTGCAGATCAGTCGAATCTATGGGTGATGCAGATTCATTACTGTACATCCCCTCGATCAGATCTATCTCCTCCCCAAACAATTCCTCCGCTGTGCAACCTGGGCCATAGATCTCGTGACCGCACACACCGGAAACAAATCGGGACGCAGCTTCTTAGTCTCCTTGTTCCTCTCCTCCGGCTGTACCTGCTCCGACACCACTACCGGAGGTGGAAAGACTCTACTCCCTGCCATATCTGTTCCAAGCAGAAAATCAATCCCCTCCACAGGTAATGTGTCCACGACCGCTACCTTCGCCGTCGCCGTGACTACAGGACACCTAAGATGAACAGGGACGAAGCTATAACAGGCCTCAGTGTTTACACCTCGACATAGCACAAACTCGTCAGATTTTATCGGCTTCCCCGTCAAATTCAAACACATGGACTGCTTAGCTCCCGAATCCCTAAGAACCTTGACTGGATACACCTTCCCACACAACTCTACTTCACCCTAATGAACGAAAGCCCGGCACCAAGCGAGCGAGGCTTCTGGACTTGCATTGGTACCTAGTTGAGACACTTTGTCGGGGGCAGGCTGTGCCACGGCCGTTGGCACCCCATGCTTCACCCTTCGGTCTGCCTCCAACCTCGGTAACAGGGATTCATCCCCTCCTCCCTGGATACCAACAACTAACGACACAGGCTTAGCAGGCGCTGCAGAAGACTTTGCCTTGGGACAGTTTGGTTTAATATGTCCGGTCTGTTTACACCCATAACACCTAACAACACTGGAATCAGGTCGGGCTGAATTTTGTGATTTCTGTTTGTCTCCACCGTTATTGTTACGTGTGGGACCAGGACCACTATTACTGTACCCTCCATTCCACCTGCTCAGTACTTCTCGTCACGTGCAGTCGTGGGGGGGGGGGGGGGGGCATATCTGGCATGATCAGTAAAACCACTGGTTGCCAACACTCAATCATCAGCCCACACGGCAGCATCAGCCAGCTTGCTGGGGCGCTTCTCACGGATCTTTTGGCAAATCTCCTTGTCGACATTGTTGGTAAAGTGTTCAAGCAGGAATAGCTCAACTGCCTCATTTAAATTGGTTACATTTTCACTCAAAAGCCATCGAGACAAACAATCACGTAGGTACTTAGCAAACTCACCATGAGTATGACTAGGCTTCTTCCTTGCATTACGAAATTTAAGGCGATAGGCTTCTGGTCTGAGTTCATAAGCCTTAAGGTTAGCCTGCTTTAAATTATTATACCCTGCTAAGTCCTCCACTGACATCCTATCATATGCCTCGAGCGCTTTTCCCTTGAGAACATTTGCCACCAATGCCGCCCAGCGTTCCCGTGTCCACTCGAAATCCTGTGCTTTCTTTTTGAATCGCTGGAACCATTCAGTGACTTTTTCCTCGTCAAAAGCGGGAACGAGCTTCAGGCTACGAGACAACTTTAACTCGCTAGATTCCTCCCTGTGTACCATGCCGACTTGTCCCCTTGTGTACCTACCCCTGTCTACCTCAACTTGGGTTCTTTGTAACTCCATTGTCATTCTCTGTGTTTCTAACCTCTCATGCATCTCTCTCTCTCTTTCTCTTCTCTTTTCTCCTGCATTTCTAGTTTCTTCAACTCTAGTTGTACTAGAGCATCACTCGATAGCCCTACCTGGGCAAAAGTAGGGGGTGGTGTAGGAACATAAGCGGGATGGTAACGTGGCTGAATCGTAAAAAGTCCGGCAGGGTTAAATGGGGGGGGGAGGTGTAATTACCTGATTCTGTGCCGCCCAGCTAGTGGCAGGAGTAGGGTGTAAAGGATAAAAATGGGGTTGAGTAAGTTGGGGCACACAAGGGGGCACGTCAGGCAACAACAGGGGAATAACAATAGGACATGTCAACTGGGAAGACGCAATGCTATCATTAAGGGGACTGGATGTGCGCGGAAGAGAGCATGCAGGTGGGATATAGCCTCCTGCCGGCACAGTTGTTTGCTCAGTCCCCTCTGGAACATCATAATAATACTGCCATATATACTGCTGACATGCTTCCTTCGTTGTAAGAAGAGACCCCTCTACTCCCAACACTGATGCGATCAACCTCAATTCCTCCACCCGTCTCAACTGCATCTGCTCCCATTCTGGAAGGAACACTCTCGCATCCTCCTCACTGGTGATGTGCAACGGCACGACACTCACCCCCTCCTCCTCTCTTGCTTGTTGTTCAGACATAGTCAAATATAAAATGCTAGACACCTATTCTAAAAATCAATCTCTTTGATCAAAATAAATCTTACTAATACTGCTGGTACTATTCTGATTATCCTGGCAAGGTCGCCACTGTTACGAATCTGGACCTCAGTTGCTTAGAGACTGTATACAAAAATTATTCCTAAAGCAAATGCACCTTGTCTCTCTACCAAGCAACACCACGACGCAACAGGTAAGAGCACAATAAACGCTTCCAGGCTCTTCTCAGGGCTTAAGGTGCACACTGCCCTGCTCCTATTCTGAATAATATGTAGAACAGAAATACTCATGTAACCTACTAGCTACGAGAACTCGAAACCAACACCGGGATTAGCAATGCTGGGTTGGATAATCAAAACAGTTAAATACATAGGCTACCAGCAGACATCAAAGAAAGAAGAAAGTGCAGATGTACTTCGAGCATAACAGGCTATGCGCACCCTCGACAGTACTAAACTGTGCGCAAACCAGCCAACGGTAATCCACTCTCAACCCAAGAGAGTTGCACATAATAATATATTATAATAATGAACTAACAATACAAGGCAGTGTCCTAATATGACTACTAACCTCGGGGTGATATTAGTGGAAGCAGGTTGCCCGGACCACACCTAATATCACACCAATATATCGAACTTCACCCTGGGCCCCCCCAGTGAGATACCGCCCAAAAACAATGAACTCTAGAGATTCCACCTCCCACACTCACTTAACTATGAGGGGGGGGGGTGTCCAGACTGAAGCTGGATTTCTACTTAATATTAAACACTCCGTTGCCTCAGTTCGAAACCCGAGACAGGGAACAAACACAATCGCTGGGGCAGAACCGTCAAGGTTATTACCGGGTCCTAAGCACAAACACTGGAAACAAATATTTAGGGTTATGGATGTGAGTGTGTGTGTTGTCTATGGGATTAACAGTGCTATTAGTAAGGACCCCGGCAAGCCTCCCAGCTCTCCCAATCACGGATCCCGAAGTAAGCCACCGGAGGATGGCTTATGATAAAAATGGAAATATAATAAATGCTGATCAGAGGAAAAGAATAATCAAAAAAATAAATGAATGTCTAGGACTCTCTGTTAATTACGTTACGTTAACATATGTGCAAACAATGACATCAAAAGGGGCAGACTGGTGGGCAACGAGAGAGAGAGAGCACTACCTATGCGCCTGACCACCTAGCAGAGAATGGCAAGGCCTTGCGTCACTAGCGGCAGCCGGCCTCAAAACTATATGGTTGCAATATATCACCACACGATATGATAACACTAGGACACTTCACAAGAATAACTTATAATAACATATTCCTGTGTTAACATGTTGGCTAAAACAGCGTGGCAGATAAAATAAAGTATATCTCGATATTGTAACACAACTAAACTTGCAATGGTCACGTAATTAAACAAAACTGGTGCCAGCAAAATCACCTCCCACCCGCGAGACACAAGCAACATTCCTTCCTCCCCTTCCCTCCCCTCGCTTGCACCCTGACGCAAGGTTGCCGCTATCAATTTAATACCCGAAACTGATAAGACTATTGGCTCATTCTACCAAAGGTTTATTGAGACAAAAATGCTTAGAGGTACGGCAAAACTAGACATGTGCAATTAGAAGGATAGCGGAGTGAAACTCACAATACCAGGTCTTTCTAATAGATTTGGCATAGCTGCATACAGAAGACAGGCACCTACTAAAGTCTGGCTACCCCTAAAAGACCCTGGTCGTTGTGGCAATATATAATTTATTACATATATATATATTTTTGTTTTGTCTATGTGTATGGAAGAGAAAAAGGGCAGGTTGCCTGTAACATGTGTCTCTCCCAAAGTAAAAGAGTGGCAGAGCCAAATTCAAGGGACGTTGGAGTCAAAATGCCTGGACACATAGAGTTTAAAGCAGGCTAAGTCATAGAATGAAGGAACGATTGACTGACGGAGAGAGTTCCAGAGTTAACTTGTTGAGTAGAAGAAAGACTGAGAAAATTTGCCAATTCCTTGATTGGAGAGCTGGACAGAATAAGAGTGGAACTCTGTTGAAATGCGGGTGCCTCGCACTCGCCGCAAGGGAGGGGGTATACACTGAGAGAGCTCTGAAGAATACTGGTTGTTGTAATAGCGATAGAAGAGTGAAAGAGATGCAACATTGCGGCGAGTTGATGAGGCCAAATGCTTTGGATTCTACTCATTCGAGAAGTGCGGTATGGGTGGAGCCTCACCACAAATGCGAACAATACTTAATACAGGGGCGCACTGTTCCCCGATACAGAGCAAGAAGCTGTGCGGGGTGAAGAACCCACGGAGACGGTTGAGCAGACCTAACTTTTGAGAAGCTGTTTTAGCAAGAGTGGTAATATGATCTTTCCATGAAAGGTCAGATGAACTCTACCCCAATCAGAAATAATTGAAAGATCAGATGATATTCATTCTATGGCTTCACCTCGCTTGATTAGGAGTGCTTGCATGCTGGGTTGATGGGAAAAATTAGTTGAATAGTGTAAGGTAGAGTCATCAGCATATGAGTGGATAAGATTATAGGTACAGTTGAGATCATTTATAAATATTAGAAAGATAATTGGAGACAGGAGTCACAGGACAGAACCCTGAGGAACACCGGAGTTGATAGGTTGAGGAAGTGAACTATGGCCGTTCACAACTGCATCTATGGAGCGGTCTGAATGGAAATTAGAGACAAAGGCACAGATAGAGGAGTAGAAACCGAAGGAGGGTGGTTTGGAAATTAAATATCTGTGCCAGACTCTATCAAAGGCTTTCGATATGTTTAGAGCAATAGAAAAAGTCTCACCGAAGTCATGAAAGTAGGATGACCAAGAGTAGGAAGATAGGCAAGAAGATCACCAGTAGAGCGGCCCTTAACCCGAGAACGGCGAGGAGACTCTAAAGAGGTTATACTGGGCGAAGGCGACGGGACTCTTAAGATCCAAGGCTAGAAGAAGCCTTTCAAAAGACCCCAAAATCACTCAAAACAAAGGAATATATGATTAAGTGAGATAATTCCCCTTCATACCTTCTATCACTCCTCCACATGTGTCAACGCCCCCCCCCCCCACTTTCATTATCACCTGTTTTTCCTTTTATTACCTTGTTTATCGGTTTATTTAACGCGCCAATATCTCACACCCGGTTTCAAGATCATCAGGGACGCATAGAGAGTGAGTGGGAAGAGAAAGACAGCAAGAGAAAGAGATCAGTCTGCCTTCAGGCCTCGAAGAGGGAGGGTGTATGTCTCGTGCGTCTCATGACTGGAGGGTCGGACATAATTCGTCTTTTTCACCCCCCAAATACTAATCCCACTTGTTTTTATGCTGTTACATGTTAATATCTTCATAGTAAACGTAAAATAGGCGCATATGAATAAGTAATAACAATATTTATCGGATAATGATGATTTTAGATGGGAATGAAGCAAAATATGCTCGTTTGGCGCGCATTTAAAAACCAATGGCGCTCCATTCTCAGGTTAAGGAAACCGTACAGGCGATCTGAAATTAGATTATGGGAAGATAAATGCTTAAGAAATTTTGAGGCAAGAATAGTTTCAAAAACTTTAGAGATGCAAGAAATGTGAGTAAATGGACGATAGTTGGAGGGCTGAGAGCGGTCACCCTTCTTTGGGACAGGTTGAATAAGAGCAAACTTTCAGCATGATGGAAAGACATTAGAGGATAAGCAGAGCCGAAAGAGTTTGCCTAGGCAGGGAGTCAGAACGGAAGAACAGTTTTTTTAGTACAACAGGAGGAACACCATCCGGTCCGTACGCCTTCTTAGTATTAAGTCCAGAGAGGGCCGAGAGTACATCTTTAGAAGATATTATGATATTAGGCATAAGTAAGTGGGAGGGGGGCGGAGAGGGAGGAATAGCACCGGAATCATGCACGGTGGAGCTTTTAGCAAAAGTTTGAGCAAAGAGTTCAGATTTGTCAGAGGAATAGGTGACGGTGGTACCGTCAGAGTGGAAGAGGGGAGGAAAAGATGAAGAAGTGAAATTATTGAAGAGGTTTTTGGCTAGATGCTAAAGAGCTTGGAAAGAGCTAGATATTTGGAAAGTTCAGAGCATTTCTTATTGATGAAAGAGTTTTTGCCGAGTCGAAGAACAGATTTGGCTTGATGCCGGGCAGATACATACAAAATTCGGGATTCTTGAGTTTGAAGGCGACGTTACCGTTTGAATGCTTCCTCCTTATTGTTAAACAGCAGTAGAACAAGCGTGAGTAAACTAAGATTTTTGTGAGTTAGTCTGAGAGAAAGAGAATGGGATGTATGCTTCCATGCCCAAAAGGATTACCACAGTAATGCGCTCGACACTCTCTGAGGGTCCCCAGCCACGGAAGCAAACATCCTTCCATGGGAAATCAAAGAAGTACTGTTGTAGAGCCTCCCAGTCAGCAGCGCCAAAGTACCACAAGCGCCGCCGGCTGCGGGGTTCAGAAGGCCATACTAGAGAGACAGGACAGGTGACAGAAGTTATGATCGGAGGAGCCCAACGGAGAGAGAAGGTTTACAGTATAAGCAAAAGGATTAGAGGTTAGAAATAAGTCAAGGATGTTGGGCCGATCTCCAAGGCAGTCTGGGAGACGGGTGGGTTGCTGAACTAACTGCTCTAGGTCATTTAGGATAGAAAATATGTAGGCTTGTTCACCAGGTTGGTCAGTGAAATTAGAGGAGAGCCATTGGTGGTGGTGAACATTGAAATCTCCTAAGATGGAGATTTCAGAGAAGGGAGAGATGGATAGAATGTGTTCCACTTTAGAAGTAAGATAGTCAAAGAATTTTGGATAGTCAGTAGAATTAGGGCTCTGAACAAGTTAATAATATGTGTTCATTTTACTAATGAAATCACAATCATCTCGGCTCAAATGTAGTTCAGCTTTCACAAGCGACAATAATATCAATGTATACTGTATTATGTGTTGATGAAAATGTGGCATCAAATGTTTTCCTTTATCTATGCACAATGTATGCCAGCACAAGTAAATCTATGCACAATGTATGCCAGCACAAGTAAATCTATGCACAATGTATGCCAGCACAAGTAAATCTATGCACAATGTATGCCAGCACAAGTAAATCTTGACATGTTATTTACCCAATATTTACAATATTTATGCCCTAAGACACACTTGCAAAAAACAATAATATGAATGAATATCTCCAAAATCAAATAGTTGACATCAAACTATCTTAGCAAGTACGTAGTATATTTAAAATTGATATATTGTTTATATGTATAATTACCTGATATACATAGAGTACCATAGCCTGATAATTTGAAGATTGTCAGGCAGCATAATATGGAGGGCAAATGTCAAGATATGCTGCACCCACACAGTGTCCCTATAGCTTCCTACAAATGGCGCGCAATGCCACACACAACAGCACATTGTCTACATTGACATTGACATTGATATTTAGTGACAACCAGAACAAATATTTTACTGTAAGTTTATGATGGTGTACTGAAGTAATGTACAAAATTAATATTTATCCATAATATGTCCCTTAGAAATACTTGGAATGGAACCCTAGTTAGTAGGATTACTAGTCCAGTGGTGTAACCTCTGAACAACACCTACCCTCATCTCCGTGAATAACCTAAGGTGCATACAAGTACACAAATGTATACAAAAGAAACAAGCAAACAAAAATACACTTGTAATTGTCCATGTATACAACTATACATATCAATCAATTACAATAACATGCGATATAAATAACAAATTCAAATTCATATTTTGTATTGCCTTAGAATATACATAAAAATTCATATCATCAGATAAAATCGGCCTAGTCTACTGAGCCCATGCTCCTTAGTAGATATTCAGATTATGTTCAAGAGTTTGAGGTGACTGGCAATGTGTAGTATATATATATGTGTAGTATATACTGTATATGTGTAGTATATATATGTGTAGTATATACTGTATATGTGTAGTATATATATGTGTAGTATATACTGTATATGTTTAGTATATATATATATATATATATGTGTAGTATATACTGTATATGTGTAGTATATATATGTGTAGTATATACTGTATATGTTTAGTATATATATGTGTAGTATATACTGTATATGTGTAGTATATATATGTGTAGTATATACTGTATATGTTTAGTATATATATATATATATATATATGTGTAGTATATACTGTATATGTGTAGTATATATATATGTGTAGTATATAGTTGTCAGTCAATTAACAACCTGAGGTAATATAAACAAAAAAATCTAACCAAATAATAAGGAGTCTAGGTTAGACATATTTTAAGCACTCACATTCCGTGCTCAAATAAAGCACCTATTCATACAAAAGCAAAAACACATTCACACAAATCAGTATGGACACATATACATACCGGTATGTGTTATTACAAACAGTACCGGGTATTAAATAGTATACCTTAATACATAATTATAGACACATAATCTACAAGTTAATGGTTACATACATAATTATGTATAAACACTTAATTTAGACGATATAAGCTTGTCACACTATCATGTGACAATAGGAGTCCAGAGGTTAATGGCCAATAGCATATTTGGAATGAACGGAAGACTTTTCATACTGAAGATATATTATGAACTTTGTCCTTGACAAAAAAACATTTTTTTTTTTAGTTCAGGAACAAACTACAGTACTTATTATTTGACTATCCTTCATTTTTCTGTTTTTTATTTAAGGAGCATATCTTTCACACACCTTATTAAGCTATATACAGTGCTACTACTGTTAATAACCTGCGGCAATGAGTTCCAGAGTTTAGGGCCAGTAGATGCTACAGATCGTTGAAAATTATTTGATCTAGCCTGAGGAAGCACCATATTATTGCTGTGACCTCTAGTATTATAGACTCTTCCGTCTCTGTCTCTCCTCTACCGTCTTTCCTTCTTGCTGGAAGTTTGCTTTCATTCAACCTGTCCCAAAGAAGGGTGACCGCTCTCAACCCTTCAACTATCGTCCAATTGTTCTCATTTCTTGCATCTCTAAAGTTTTTAAAACTATTCTTGCCTCAACATTTCTTAAGCATTTATCTTCCCATAACCTACTCTCATACCGCCAGTATGGTTTCCTTAAGGGCCGCTCTACTGGTGATCTTCTTTCTTATCTTACTAACCCTTGGTCATCCTCCATTCGGGACTTCGGCGAGACTTTTTATGTTGCGCTAGACATATCAAGACCTTCGATAGAGTCTGGCACAAATCCCATATTTCCAAACTGCCCTCCTACTGTTTCTACGCCACCATATGTGCCTTTGTCTCTAATTTCCTTTCCGGCCACTCCATATCTGCGATTGTGGACGGCCACCGTTCAATTCCTCAACCTATCAACTCCGGTGTTCCTCAGGGTTTTGTTTTATCTCCAATTCTCTCCCTATTATTAATTAACGACCTTCTCAACTGCACCTCCAGACCTATTCACTCATATTCCTACGACTCTACATTACACTATTCTACTAGCCTTTCACAAAATTATTCACAGCAGGAACTCCAAAACTCACGTATGGAGGCCATAATACACCTATCTGCTGATCTCTCTACTATCTATAATTGGGGCAGAGAAAACCTTGTTACTTTCAATGTTTCCAAAACTCAATTTCTCCATCTGTCTACTCGTCATCCCCTTCCAGAAAATAATGACCTACTCTTTCATCTTCTCTTAATATTCTTGGTGTCTCCTTTTCTTCCGATCTCTCTTGGAAAGATCATATTACCACTCTAGCTGAAACAGCTTCCCAGAAACTGCGTGTGCTCAACCGCCTCCAGGGGTTCTTTACCCCTGCGCAGCTTCTTGCTCTGTACAGGGGGACAGTACGTCCATTTATTGAGTATTGTTCACACGTGTGGGAGGATCCTCTCATGTAGCACTTCTAAACAAAGTAAGCCTTTTGTCTCATTAACTCACGTCCATTCACCAATTTTCTACAGTTTCTCTCTCTTCTCCACAATGTTGCATATCTCTCACTATTCTACCACTATTACATTAACCCTCTCCGATATATGACGCGATTTTGAGCCGATTAGGAATACTTTAAAGCCTTTGTTACCATCAGGGGTATTTAGAAACCTTTAGTTTAATTACTTCAACCTCTGCAGTTGTCTTTGAGTTAGCTGTGGGCAGAAAACTTATTTTGGAGGAGACACTTGCTACAGGCAGTTCTGCCTTTTGTCTACCTCACTCACATAGAAAAATAAATAAAAACGTGAAGTGTGCCAGTACAGTTCTTGGTAACATATTTGAAAGTGTGGAGATATTACGAACGATATATATATGGTAATACATTGTCCTCCAACTGTAAATTATTAGTTGGGATATAACGGCTTTCTCTCAGCATATTTGCACTTTCGTGACCCATGACAAATACTTATCATGATTATTCTAAAAGTGAAACGTTGAAATATCTATCTATCTATCTATCTATTGCCTGACGCCGTGATCCCCGAAGGGGTGGCCACGAACGAACCGCCCCCATGCACCTCTGTCCCCAGTCAGTCGACGCCCCTCCCCCCAACCAGCACCGCCTTCGTTCATGTACTTCCTCACGTTGAAATAAAGTTTTCATAAATAAATATGTGATTGGGTCAGAATCTTTACAAACGTTTGAGCGTAATTTAGACAAGATCTATTTTATAATTAAAAAGTTAAACTTCAGTATGATAAAATTGTATTGACTGCCACGGCCATAGCCACCACTTTCGGAGCGGGTCCCGAGCTGGATACACAGGTCTAAAATGGCCTCTTCCAGAACGTCTACTGTAAGAAGTTTATGATTTTTCCATTCTGTCAAAAATTTTAATATATTTTTCAACAAGTGACTTATATTAAGACACTAACATCTACATTTGTTTACAGCATATATAAATTTCGCAACTCAGGGCTATCTGCAACTAAAGTGGGGCTTCGGCTAAAACCATGTTTTCTTGAAATTTCGAGGAACTTAATATAGACAAATTCTCGGAGCCCACAGTTGCTAAGGCCACAGGTATGGTGTAGTACATTGTTAACAGATGTCTAAGGAAAATTGTTCGGGTGTGATATTTCAAAAGAAAGGGCCTTCAAAGTCAAAGGTATGTTCAAAATTCGCGCACAACTCTGCTACTATCTGTGTGAATCTTCATCAGTTCAGTGATGGCGTGAGCATGAATTTGAATTCAGAATTTTATAACCATGTTTGATTCCTTTATGCTTCCTCCTATGAGATAATTCTGTGAGGCTATAATTCTCCACTGCTTAGGCTTTTAGCATTCCTTCTTTACTGGACTCTATGTTATATGCATAGTTATATGTTTAAGTAGCAAACAAAGCGTCAGTCATCATTCTTCTAAGAATTGTGCATGCCATCAACATTAGGTATAATCTTTATTGTGTAAGTGGTGTGCGATTCGTAGTATGCAGTTAATCATGGCTGAATATAAATGTCTAGATTCTGTCTGATCTCCCGACTGATTTCCTATATTATTTTAATGTATTTCATGAAGCTTGAGAGCGAAGCTGATGTAATCTACATTGGGATGCATCAACTTTATCCTTCATATCGTCCGCTATACCTTCATCTACTGATGTATTTGCTTGGATGTTGAATAAACCGTTTCAACTCAATACTTTAAGAGGTAAACATTCCCAAATATCTATGTAAACATTCTATGTAAAATACGATACTCTATTAGTTATGTGAACTGCAAGTGACAATCACAAATACTATACCGTGTATACAATTTTACAACCATTTTATTTCCTCATCTTTCCCTCCTCTTTTCCAGTCTGTCATCACTACCGTCACTTCTCCCTCTGACAAAGCTGAACTCTTTGCTCAAACTCTGCCTTGGATGATTCCGGTGCTATTCCTCGGTCTCTTACGTATGCCTAATATCATAATGTCTTCTAAGGACTTACCTTCTGCCTTAATACTAAGAAGGCGTACAAACCAAATTGTGTTCTTTCTGTTGTACTCAAAAACTGTTCTTCCGTGCTGACTCTTTGTCTAGGCAAACTCTTTTGTCTCTGTCTTTCCTCTAACGTCTTTCCTTCTTGCTGGAAGTTTTCTCTTATTGAACCTGTCCCAAAGAAGGGTGACCGCTCCCAACCCTCCAACTATCGTCCAATTGTTCTCATTTCTTTCATCTCTAAACTTTTTAAAACTATTCAAAACTAAGTCAAAATGTCTTAAGCATTTATCTTCTCATAATCTACTTTCAGATCGCCAGTATCAAATATCGAGGTTAATGAGAGCTGAATATATGACATAATATATAGAAATATGGTATGCAATACCCGGTCATGAAAACACAGAAATATTTATAGCATTTACTTGAAGAAAGTAACAAGTACAGTCCAATGCCCAAGTATGCCGTAATTATATAATTAATCCTACAAAAATAATACAATCATAATTACATAGCCAAAAAATTACATGGTGACTCCAGTGAGAATAATTCCAGGCTCCACCCAAACACTGGCACTTACTCAGAGAGTTGGAATATATCAGCTGGCAAGCTGTGTGCGTGGCAACAGCAGACACCACCTCTCAACAGGACGGTATCACTTAACCTCTCCGCTGCGCAGCCCCTGTAGTATACACCGTACCCCTGTGCATAGGTATTCTGATTAATTCCTCACTAAAATCATTCATTTACCATAAATATAATTAATACTTATCCATATGCGCCTATTTTACGTTTAATATGAAGAGAGTAACATGTAACAACAATAAAACAAGTGGGAATAGTGTTTGATGATAAAAATCGCGAATTATTACCGAGCGGTTCATTCATCAAATGTGAGCCAGCCGGCCATATAACCTCTCCTCTCGAGGGCTGAAGCCTTACTGACTTACTCCCTCACACTCTCCCAGAGTCTCCCTTACGCAACACTCGCTAGTCACATGACAACACAACGGAACCGGAATGGAGATGGTGACACGAAAATATACCAATGAATAAGGGATTAACAGGGAAAATTGGTGATAATTGAAGGAGGGAACTTTGACACATGTAAAGGAGTGATTGCAGGTATGGAGGGAAATTATCTCGCTTAAACACCATATTTCTGTTTTAAGTACCACTGGGGTGTTTTAAATGCTTTTTTTTTTTAGGCCTAGGATATTAACCCCTAAGTGTCGGCGCGCAACATAAGTCGAGTATAATAAATCAGGACTATCTGGCGGCGCTCGACATAGGTCGTGTGGCAATTTCAGCACGTAATGTTGCTGGGAGAGAGAGACAAGTGGTGGCAGGAGAGTAGCGAGCGTATGACTGCTCCAGACCACCGCGGCGAACCTACTGACACGAATCCCACCTCCTCTCTCCCTCTCTCACTCGCTATATACGGAATTGTATGGGGAAAGTGCCGAATTACATGCTTTTTGCACTCGCGTTGCGCGGTTGTTGCAAGAAAACTAGCCATCATAAAAGGATCGTTATGGTGTCATTGGAAAGCTCTGTTTATGCCCTTTCAGGGATAGATACTTGTTTTACGCTCTGGGTCTTATTTAGGCATGAAAATGATCACGTAAACAGCCCTATTTTGGCTAAAAACACCCCGCTGGGCGGTACATATAAATAAACTGCCTAGCCCGCTAATAAGGTGTTAAGAGACTTCCCGCAGTCGCGCAGTAAAACCTCTTAAAAGTCTTCCCGGCCGCTGCCGGGTTAATGAGGCTTTACACAAACCATTCAGTAAGGCTTTACATAAACCGTTATATAAGGCTTTACATAAACCACATCACATCCTAATGAACACTGCACAATACGATACACTAAGATACAGTAAATTCACAAAGTCTCTTCACCACACATACACACAGCTGCTACGCCGACACTCTCCTCTCCCTGGAAAACAACCGGCTGGTAGTGAAGCCTGCACCGTTCTGCCAGGTTGGCGCCAGATAGCTCACTCCTCACCTCAGGTTTCAATCCCACAATCCCTCTGGAACAGTGACATGTCATATTTGTTAGTTACAATCATACTTAATATATATATTATCTCCCATGTTCAGGCAACAATGTACATATAAATAATTCCTTAATAATACGACCTGGAAACCTCATGTATGATCTGGAATCCTCATGTATGATCTGGAATCCTCATGTATGCTATAATAATAAATAAATTCTGTTCATTCTCTCTCAACTATTACAGGGTAAACTCAAGCTAAATTCTTGACATCATCCCCCCCTTTAAGGCAAACACAGTTTGATCTACATTCTACTCAAGTAATCAGCGATGACATATGTGTGCCTTTAACCCTTTCCCTGCGGGAGACGTTCCCGAACGTCATGGCAATTTACAGCAAGCAATCTATCTGCAGGCTTTTAAAGCCTCTTAAAGCCCGTAAAATCGAGTGCATGGGAGCGGGACCGCGACAGGCCACACGTCCTTCTCCCAGCCAGGCAGCTGTGGCACTGAAAGCTCTGAGTCAGAGTCTCGCGAGATATACAGTGGTGCCAAATGCAAATGTAGCTGGAAATTAGCGAGCATTGCTCTTTTTAGAGAATGTCTATGGTAGCGCTGCGGGTGAACCCCCTGTGCTACGAAGCTTGTTCTGGCGTCATTTTGAAGCTATTTTCGTCTAGTTTTAGGCTGAATACATTTAATTTCATTCAGACACTTACCTAGTCAATCAGGAGTGCCTGAATGAACCCTAATATGACGGACATAGGAGGAAATATGCCTACAGCGTAAGTGTTAATAGCCTTGATAGTGAAGTTGAAGTTCTGCAAATATAAAGACCATCTAAGCACTCTACAGTTATCTACTGATTTCTGGTTATGTACTCCAAGGCTCTATGATCAATGCAAATAGTGAATGCTGTGCCATAAACAAAATTCTCAAAATGCTTTACACCGATCACAATAGCAAGATCCTCACGCTCTACTGCTGAATACTTAGTCTCTCGAGGCATCAGCTTCCTGCTGGCGTATGAGATTGGGAACACCCCATCCTGCTGGACGACAGCAGCACCCAACCCTGTAGATGAAGCATCAGTCTGTAAGATAAAAGGAGTCTCGAAATCAGGCATCCTAAGCACCGGGGCAGCGCAGATCTAGTCTCTAAGTTTATCAAAGGCATCCTGGTGAACCTGCTCCCACTTGACATAGTTCGGAATAGACTTCTTTGTAAGATCAATGAGTGGTCCAGCTAGTGTGGAATAATTTTCAATAAACTTCCTATACCATCCTGCATCCCAAGCAATGATCTGACTTGTCTCTTCGTTTGAGATGGTTCAGCATCCAAAATCTTCTTTACATTATCCTTGTCGACCTCAACTGTATTTTCACCGACTTTCAGTCCAAGAAATGCCATAGAAGAATATCCAACAATTAAACAGTATTTTCAATGCACTCACATGTTTCTCCCAGGTAGTTGTGTGTACCAACAAGTCATCCATGTAGTTGTCTCTGTCCTCCTTCCCTTGATTGATCCTTCACATCATCCGGCTGTAGTTAGCAGAACACATAAGTCCAAAGGGCATCCTGACGAACTGAAAACTACCCTCTGGAGTGTTAAAGAAACCTTTGGCCGGGATTCTACATCCACATTGATCTACCAATATCCCTTTGCAAAATCAAATGATGAATATAATGTCTTACCTTGTAATGTAGCCATTATATCTTCTTGTCACGTCATAGGTTCAGTGTCAAATTGGGTTACCTTGTTCAATTTGCTTGTAGTAAACACAGAACTGAATATTTCCATCCTTCTTCTTAACCAGGACAATGGGTGCATTGTAAGGGGAGGTTGCTGGTTCGATGATTCCCATCTCTAGCACTCCCCAAACGTGTGAACAATAGTTAATACATGGACGCACCGTGCCCCTGTACAGAGCAAGAAGCTGCGCAGGGATAAAGAACCCCCGGAGGCGGTTCAGAACACCCAGCTTCTAAGAAGCTGTTTTAGAAAGAATGGTAATCTGATCTTTCCAAGAGAGATCAAAAGAAAAAAAAGACACCGATAATATGAAAAGCAGATGAAGGGTTAATTTGTATGTTATTGAAGAGTAAGTCATAGTTATCTGGAAGGGGGCTACGAGTAGACAGATGGTGAAATTGAGTTTTGTAAGCATTGAAAGTAACAAGGTTTTCTCTGCCTCAATTAGTGATAGCAGAGAGATCAGAAGATAGGTGATTTATGGCCTCCTTACGTGAGTTTAGGAGTTCCTACTGTGAGTGATTTCGAGGAAGACTAGTTGAATAGTGTAATGTAGAGTTGTCAGCATATGAGTGAATGGGGCTGGAGGTGCAATTGAGAAGGTCGTTAAGGAATAATAGGAAGCAAATTTGAGATAGGACAAAATCCTGAGGAACACCGGAGTTGATAGGTTGAGGAAGTGAACAGTGGCTGCCCACAACCGCAGCTATTGAACGGTCAGAAAGGAAATTAGAGACTAAGGTACAGATGGAGGGATAGAGGGATAGGGATTGGAAATGAGGGATTTGTGCCAGACTCTATCGAAGGCCTTCAATTTGTCTAGCACAAAAGAAAAAGTTTCACCGAAGTCACAAATGGAGGATGACCAAGAGTTAGTAAGATAAGAAAGAAGATCAGCAATAGAGCGGCCCTTAACACTCAACGAGCGGCCTAGGCGGTAACTTCTACTACCTGCCAAGCAGGTAGTTTTACCCTAAACGAGCTTATTTTTGTGCTCTTTTTCATGCAGAAACAAGAACCAAAGCGTAATACAATTATGTATCCGTGAAAGGGCGATAATTGAGCTTTCCAATGACACTTGAACCCTCCTTCTACGACCACTGGATGTCTTGCAACGATCGTGCAACACGAAGGAAAAATCCCTAAAATACAGCAATTTCTTCAGTTTTTACCCTGTATGGCGGGACCAGGGATGTGGTGGGATGTGATGTTACCCTCAGTGGCGGGACTGGGTCCATGCCGAACGGTCAGAGCCAACCCACGCTCCTCCCACTGGACGGACTCTCTTTCAGAGCCGATAATGTGCTCAACATCGCATACTACTATAGCCGGGCCCCGCCACATATTCCTTGGTTCTCTTGTCCGACTATAGCCGGGTGCCGCCAAAGAAGGGTTAAGGAAGCCATACTAGTGGTCTGATAGTAGGTTATGGGTAGATAAATGAATAAGAAATTTTGAGGTAAGAATAGTTCTAAAACTTTAGAGATGCAAGCAATGAAAGCAATTGGATGATAGTTGGAGCGTGAGTGTGGTCACCCTTCTTTGGGACAGGTTGAATGAGAGCAATCTTCCAGCAAGAATTAGGGAAGGCGTTAGAAGAGAGACAAGTACGGAAGAGTTTGCCTAGCCAGGGAGTCAGCACAGAAGCACAGTTTTTTAGTACACAAGGATGGACACCATCCGGTCCGTACGCCTTCTTAGTATTACACCCAGAGAGAGTGGAAAGCACATCCTTAGACTATGACGTATTCTTCAACAATACACAAATCAACCCTACATCTTATCTCAATATTCAAGGTGTATCTTTTACATCTAACCTTTATTGGAAAGATCTTATTACCACTCTTGCTAAAATAGCTTCCCAAAAGTTAGGTGTGCTCAATCGTCTCCGTGGGTTCTTCACCCCCGCACAGCTTCTTGCTCTGTATTGAGGCACAGTGTGCCCCTTTATTGAGTATTGTTCGCGTGTGTGGGGAGGCTCCACCCATACCACACTTCTCGAAAGAATAGAGTCCAAAGCATTTCGTCTCATCAACTCACTTCCTCTTACTATTCCCTACAATCACTATCTACATGTCACATTGTTGCATATCTTTCACTCTACTATCGCTATTACAATAATCAGTGTTCTTCAGAGTTCTCTCAGAATATGCCTCCTGTAATGCGGCGAGTGCAAAGCACCCACCTTTCAACACAGTCCCAATTTTATTCTGTCTAGCTCTCCAACCCTAGGATTAGCAAATTTTCTCAGTCATTCTTTTACTCATCAAGTGAGCTCTGGATATCTCTCCCTAAATCAATCTTTCCCTCATTTTATGACTTAAACTGCTTTATACTGTGTGTGTCTCGGCATTTCGTCCCAACGTCCATTGAATTCGGCCCCGTCACTCTTTCGGCATTGGAGGAGACACTCGTTACAGGCAACCTGTCCTCCTTTGTCTATATATATATATATATATATATATATATATTCTGACATACGGAGCCCTGTATGTTAATTTAAGAGTTAGAATTAGAGTTGAAGGAGTCAAACTACCCAAACGGCGAAGCAGACCAGCGAGCGAACCAGCGAGTGGGAAACCAGCTCGCCCGCATACCAGCAAACAAGCCTTCACACCTGCGTGCGTCATAGGGGACCCTGCAAACTACTTCGATGACCCGACACTATGACGTATGATCGACGCCAGGAGCTGTGATTGGACCAGGCACCTGTTATGCAACTCGAGGAGCTATGATAGGAGCGCGCACCATCACTCGCCTCCTGATTCGTTCCTACACCATCATTGTTTAGTATATAAGACCCGAGTTGTGGGCATTCAAATCAGTCTCATTTGGAGTTGGGAAGGTGAACTTGCAGCTGGAGGAAGACGGGGTGAAGTATTATAATAGGATTGTGACTGTCAGTCAGATTATATATGTGTGTGTTACGTATGTTCCGTGTAAACACTTACGTTATGTTGGTTAGTGAGATATGTGATTGGGACGTTAACGCTATTATTGTGTACTTAACTATTTGATTGGGAATTAACGTTAAAGCTACTATTTATGTACTTAACTATTTGATTGGGAATTAACGTTAACGCTACTATTTATGTACTTAACTATTTGATTGGGAATTAACGTTAACGCTCTTATTATGTACTTAACTATTTTAGTTGACTAACTTGTGGACTAAAGCAACTCTTTAAGTAATTGGGTTATGATGAAAGTAATACTATTGTTTTATATTAATACTTACGAGTTATTTAATTTTCTTTTAATTAAGCTTACATTGCTTAACGGTGCTTACTTAGTACGGTGATGCTATTGTCTCATATTAGTAATATCGCCTTAGACTAATATGGCTGTGTTAATATTACTTCTAGTGATTTCCTAAGCTGAAGACAATTATTTTAGCTTCAAAATATTATTTTTGCTTTTCATATTATTTGAGTGAGACCTGAATCGAATCTATGAAGCGATCCTGAAACCTAAATTACTCATAATCAAACCTCAATGTTACGTGGTTAAGAAATACATTTAACTAATTATTAAATATATATCTAACTTTTTATGTGACTTTGATATAAATCCTAATGATAATAATAATATAATACTATTAACGTAAGACAAGAACCAAGAATAATTACATTAAATATAAATAAAAGGACATATAAGAAAACTATCTATTCATTTCAAAAAGGGTAAGAGACAGAAATATTCTTACTTTAATATTTATCTTTCAAGACTTTTTATAGAATTAATAGTCCTTCTTTAGATATAACTTCTTCGGTTCATAACCATAGCCTACTAAGCTTCGGTTAAATAATAATTCTTTATAAATACTACATGACTTTAATTAGTTTCAGTATTTTTCATAATTAAAGAGTATCAGTCAATAAAGGATACTAAGTCCTAAGATCGAAAAGGAAAGGAAGCAACAACAGGAAATAATTTTATTAGATTTTACTTTTGTTTTGCCTTCAGCTGACTGATACCTTAATAATATTAATCATACCTCATCTAATTAATGACGAAGATGCTCGAGTTTTCATAGAATCAGACCCCACAGCCCCTGATATTGACTGTCTGTCAAAATCCGAACTGAAAGTGCTTGCCTCGCATCTCCAGTTAACTGTCTCAAACATGTCTAAAGTAGAGGTGGCTCAGACCATAAAAACCCACATGTTCCCTCTATAAGGCGGGGAGGGTGACGGAGCAGTTGGTGGGATCCCGAGTAAACCTAGCCAACTTGATGAACAATTGACACCTGGTTTGACCGGTGATCAAGTACTGGAACTAGCCAGACTAAAAATAGAAGAAGCCAGAATAAAAGCAAATACCGAAGAAGCCAGAATAAAAGCAACTACCGAACAAGGGGAGGTGTGGTGGAGTGGTCTTGCCACTGGCCTGGTAATCCAAAGGTCCCGGGTTCAAATCCCGATGTATCAATGGATTATTGGGATGGAATTTGTGCTGTACCTAGTATCAGTGCATTACCACAAGCCCACCGAAACGTCAATAAAATACCCTCATTGTTCCCTGATTAAATAGCACTGTATGAATATTCCCATATTCAAAATATGCTATAGGGGTGCAATGCCTGGTGAGTTATCTGCTCAACAGGTGGCGTTGTGTGTGTGTGTAAGTGTGAGAGTCCGAATGTAGGGGGTGAGACAGTGAAGCACGGGAACGAGGTGGCTTCAGAGATGGGGTCGTTTCGGGCCAAGAGTGAGCACCGTGCCTCATGTGAAGGCAAGATGGCAGGTGCTCGTTGTACTCTACGTGCTTCACATGTCTCACTCCCTAGACTGGAACAAGACCTCACGGGCTTCACTGTTCATTGTAAAGCGGTGAATGTTAAGGCTCTCAGCCTATGCCCGAGAGGAAGTAAGTTGGCATATAAAAAAGCAAAAAAAAAAAAAAAAAAAAAAAAAGCCGGACTAAATATAGAACTAGCTAGAATAAATGCCGAAGAAGCCAGAATAAAGACCGAACATTATCAATATCAATATCAAATAGCTCAACTAAATGTCAATACAAATGCTCCCGTAATTGCTCCCCCTCTGGGATTGACTATGACTAGTGTCATTCCACCTTTCACTGAGGATAATGTGCAGGATTTCTTTGTTTTGTTTGAGGAAGTTGCTGGAGGTATGAAGTGGACAAGAGATCAATGGCCTTTTATGTTACAAACTGTTTTGACAGGGCAGGCTCGAGCCACGTGTTTGTCAGAAGTAGCAGAAGTTAGGAAGGATTATGACAATCTCAAAGAAGCTATCCTAAAAACCTATCAATTGCAGCCTGAGGCTTACAGGCAATCTTTCCGTAAAAACCAGAAGAAAGTAGAAGAAACCCATAAGGTATTTGCCAGGACCATGACTAAAACTTTCAATCATTGGGTCAAGAGTAAGAAAGTCACAAGCTACAACGATCTGAAGGAGTTGGTCCTGTTAGAAAATTTCCTATGGAAAATTGATTCTTCTGTATCCTATCATTTAAAGGGGAAAAAGGTAGATTGTCTTGCCGACGCCGCTGACATGGCTGACACATACGTGCTCAACAACAAATTTCGTGGAAAGAAGCCCTACGATAATTCTAGTTCTAATTTTAAGTATCTCAATCACAGATCTGACAGACCCAGTCACAAGCCTATAACGTCTTCCCCAGCTAGCCAAAATAGAATTGTTCTCCCAACTAAAAATGCGACTCAGGGCAATGGTAACAGAGGTGGGCCCCAAATTAATAGTAATGCTCAAAGAGGGAACGTTCCCGTATCCCCTAAAGTATGTACTTTTTGTGGCATGAGAGGCCACCTAGCTTATCAGTGCTGGGCCAAGGAGAAAACTGAGAGATCGGGGCAGACAGTTGCCGCCGTATATCAAATTCCATATGTGCATTTAATGCAGGGCTCCCGACAGAAGGAGTACCTAGCACCAAAAGTTCCTTTAATGCAGGACTCCCGACAGAAGGAGTACCTAGCACCAAAAGTTCCTTTAATACAGGACTCCCGACAGAAGGAGTACCTAGCAGCTAACGTAAACCATCTAGACAGGGGTGTAGTAGCATGTGTGGTGCAACCCACTAGGGTTAAACCAATAATAATTTCACCATCAGTGCAGGACAGTTACCGTCCCTTTATTTCATCTGGCAACGTGAGATTAAATGGTTGTATGCATGAGGTAAAAATTCTGAGAGACACAGGTTCTACTAGCACCCTCATGGTGAATCCTTACACTGAGTGCCCACCTGGCGAACCAGTTGTAATGAGAGGTGCTGGAGGCCAATTTTATGCACACTTGGTAAAAGGCGAAATTGAATGTGAGTTACTACAGGGTGAGGCCACCATAGCTTTGTGTAGGTCCCAAGATATCCCTGTGCCCGGGGTAACACTCCATTTTGGGGAATGATGTAGCAGGTGAGAAGGTCCGACCAGACCCCATTTTGTCACTTTCCCCTGTTAACGAGCCACTAACCGGTGAGCTCGGAAAGGAGATGCCAACAGTTTTCCCTGTGTGTGCTGTCACACGTTCAATGTCTCGAGTAGCAGTTCCCTCAGACAAAAATGTACCGAATGTAAGAGTTGATGAAAGGGATGATGAGAGTGTGAATGACGCTCCAACTGTGCCTGATGATGTGACTCAGGTGGATTTATCTGACACCTTTATGGCTCATCTTGACCCTAACGATGACCATGAAACGCCTCCAAATTGTCCTAGTGGCCTGGTAGAGCTACAGAGAGATGATAGTGAATGCAAGGAGTTAGCTGCCAGGTCCGTGAGTGAAGAGGAATGTGAGAAGGAGGGTGGTGAGTGTTTCTACCTCAAAGGAGGAGTATTGTGGCGTAGATGGAGACCGCCACACAGACCAATCGATGACGGGGCCTGGGACGTCCATCAAGTAGTAGTCCCCAAACCTTGTCATAGAGATATCATGGAAATGGCACATTGTATACCATTGGCAGGACACCTAGGTGTGAGAAAAACTCTAGACAGAATCAGAGCCCACTTTTACTGGCCAGGAATGCGTGCAGATGTAGTGGAGTTTTGTAGAGTGTGTCACACTTGCCAGATGACAGGAAAACCCAATCAGAAGGTGCCTGTACATCCTCTGGTGCCCTTGCCCGTTTTCGAGAATCCTTTTTACTCGGGTGGTAGTGGACATTGTAGGCCCATTGCCTAAGACTTCCCAAGGTAACATTTATTTATTAACTATCATGGACATGGCAACTCGCTACCCAGAGGCTATACCCTTAAGGACCACCTCTGCTCCAACTGTCATCAAGGAACTGCTCAAATTCTTCACCAGAATGGGTTTCCCCCATGAGGTGCAAAGTGATCAAGGAACTCATTTTACCTCCAACATTTTTCAGCAGTCCCTGAAGGAGTTGGGTATCGAGCATGTTAAGTCTAGCACCTACCACCCAGAGAGTCAAGGGGTTCTCGAACGATATCATCAGACATTAAAGGGAATGTTACGTAAGTATTGTACAGAGACCGGAGTTGAGTGGGATAAGGGGGTACCTTTTCTTTTATTTGCTACTCGTGAGGTTCCAACTGAATCCCTGGGTTTTTCCCCTAATGAGCTAGTTTTCGGTCACCAGGTAAGAGGTCCTTTGCAACTATTGCAGGATAGCCTAGTTGGCCAGGAGGGGAACCAAAACCTCCTCAAGTATGTTTCAGATTTCAAAACCCGGCTGAGATCCTCATGTGAGTTTGCCGCTCAAAACTTGACAGTGGCTAAAAGCTCCATGAAGAAATGGTATGACAGAAAAGCCCGTGAGAGGGAGTTTCAGCCCGTTGATGAGGTTTTGGTCCTGCTCCCCCTTTTTGGCCAACCTTTATCTGCCAAGTTCAGGGGCCCATATAAGATCATTCGGAGGGTGAGCATTACCGATTATCTAGTAACTACCCCAGACAGGAGAAAGCCCACGCAAGTATTCCATATAAATATGTTGAAACCCTACCATAGGTCCCCTAATTCCTCTCTTCCAGATTCTCCCACTGTGGCAGTGAATGTCAGGACCTGTGGACAGCCTGGTGCGGACAAAGTCTTCAGTTCTCTTACTGACCCGCAACAGACTGTTCCAGAGCCTGAAGGTATCCATGCAGACTTTGACTTGTCATGTAGCCTATCCAACTTTCAGTATAATTCAGTAGCTTGGGGGGAATTACCATCTAAACTATGTCATCTTCCCTCTGATCAAGCGAACCAACTAATCTCTGTTTTATCTCAGTCTCCCAGTGTGTTCCGTGATACTCCAGGGCTCACTTCTTTGGCCGTGCACGACATCGACGTAGGGGATGCAACTCCCATTAAACTATCCCCCTAACGTGTCTCGCCACAACGCAGGAGTATACTGCAGGTCGAGCTTGACTTTATGTTGTCTAACGAACTGATCAAAAGGGCCTTAAGCCAGTGGAGTAGTCCGGTCATACTTGTGCCAAAGCCATACGGGAGCCATAGGTTTTGTAGGGACTATAGGCAAGTTAATGCTGTCACAAAGAACGATACCTACCCACTGCCACGGATCAAAGATTGCATTTACAAGGTTGGCCTCATACAGCAGTAAGTTTAATTTAATGAGAGGATTTTGGCAATTAGCTCTCCCTGGTAGCGAGGTAAATATCATGTTTTAGTAGTGCGCTGTCAAGCCTTCAGCTGTGAGATGCCTTGCAGTTCGAATAACGCTCCAGCTACGTTCCGGCTATGTTCTGATGTGGTGCCTGGTGAAGTTGCCTACTTTGGGTGATATCTTTATTATATCCTCATTATCATCTTGCTGTTGCCAATCTGGTGGTGAATCTATTTCTGTATTATGTTTCATATTATGTACTATACTCCTTAAACTCTTTTCTAGGGGGGAGGTCTGACATACGGAGCCCTGTATGTTAATTTAAAAGTTAGAATTAGAGTTGAAGGAATCAAACTACCCAAACGGCGAAGCAGACCAGCGAGCGAACCAGCGAGTGGGAAACCAGCTCGCTGGCATACCAGCAAACAAGCCTTCACACCTGCGTGCGTCATAGGGGATCCTGCAAACTACTTCGATGACCCGACACTATGACGTATGATTGACGCCAGGAGCTGTGATTGGACCAGGCACCTGTTATGCAACTCGAGGAGCTATGATAGGAGCGTGCACCATCACTCGCCTCCTGATTCGTTCCTACACCATCATTGTTTAGTATATAAGACCCGAGTTGTGGGCATTCAAATCAGTCTCATTTGGAGTTGGGGAAGGTGAACTTGCAGCTGGAGGAAGACGGGGTGAAGTATTATAATGGGATTGTGACTGTCAGTCAGATTATATATGTGTGTGTTACGTGCGTTCCGTGTAAACACTTACGTTATGTTGGTTAGTGAGATATGTGATTGGGACGTTAACGCTATTATTGTGTACTTAACTATTTGATTGGGAATTAACGTTAAAGCTACTATTTATGTACTTAACTATTTGATTGGGAATTAACGTTAACGCTACTATTTATGTACTTAACTATTTGATTGGGAATTAACGTTAACGCTATTATTATGTACTTAACTATTTTAGTTGACTAACTTGTGGACTAAAGCAACTCTTTAAGTAATTGGGTTATGATGAAAGTAATACTATTGTTTTATATTAATACTTACGAGTTATTTAATTTTCTTTTAATTAAGCTTACATTGCTTAACGGTGCTTAGTACGGTGATGCTATTGTCTCATATTAGTAATATCGCCTTAGACTAATATGGCTGTGTTAATATTACTTCTAGTGATTTCCTAAGCTGAAGAAAATTCTTTTAGCTTCAAAATATTATTTTTGCTTTTCATATTATTTGAGTGAGACCTGAATCGAATCTATGAAGCGATCCTGTAACTTAAATTACTCATAATAAAACCTCAATGTTACGTGGCTAAGAAATACATTTAACTAATTATTAAATATATATCTAACTTTTTATGTGACTTTGATATAAATCCTGATGATAATAATAATATAATACTGTTAACGTAAGTCAAGAACCAAGAATAATTACATTAAATATAAATAAAAGGACATATAAGAACACTATCTATTCATTTCAAAAAGGGTAAGAGACAGAAATATTCTTACTTTAATATTTATCTTTCAAGACTTTTATAGAATTAATAGTCCTTCTTTAGATATAACTTCTTCGGTTCATAACCATAGCCTACTAAGCTTCGGTTAAATAATAATTCTTTATAAATACTACATGACTTTAACTAGTTTCAGTATTTTCATAATTAAAGAGTATCAGTCAATAAAGGATACTAAGTCCTAAGATCGAAAAGGAAAGGAAGCAACAACAGGAAATAATGTTATTAGATTTTACTTTTGTTTTGCCTTCAGCTGACTGATACCTTAATATATATCTCTGTGCTATCTAGATTGATCAAGTTAACCACTTGAGGATCAATATACGTAACAACATATATATATATATATATATATATAGAGAGAGAGAGAGATAAAGAGAGATAGGTTTATGTTGAGGAAGATTGTTAACAAAGGTTGCTACCGGAACCTTGTCCAGATAATACTACAGAACATGATAATTTTACCTTCGTGTTGCGGTTCTCTGTTGTCCGCTTCTTTGTTTAGCTTGTAATTTGTCCATGTTTTTTACTTATGATGATGCATTACATTGTTGTAAGCTGGCTCGATGTATACAATTATGTTACATTTAAGGACCAGAAGCTGCTTAAGGGTTAAACGAGCCAGTAATAATCTTGTTTATAACCGCGGGTCATTCCTTATCTGCGTAACATCGTGTAATGTTAGCCAAAATTATATATCCAAATCTGTCTTCAATGTGAAAGGGGTAACTTTACTTCTTTTGTGACATCATGCATATTTGAAGATAAGAGAAACCCCATACAAAGAAGTGTAATATTTAATTTCAAATAGTTGTACGTAGAACTGCCATCCTGTAAAGTAAAGATTGTAATTGGGCATTGTATCTACAGTACTTCATTATAATATTAGACAAAATAATGTAATTTGGCATGACATATAATCGTATGAGGATATTTGAAGTAATTGGATGGATTAATATATTATTAAACTTAACCACATATTTTGTTCATTCATTACACTAATATAAGTATTACTTCACGCAATATATATATGGTGTGAATAAGATAAAGTGTGTCTATCCCATCCAAGTAGTTTTTCCAACTACATTGTATAAAATAAACAAGTAAGGTTACCCATTTGACAGGTATAAGCTGGAAAATATAATATACAATAATATTATTTTTTTATGGCAAAGAAAATCCTAAGATTTTCATAACAAATTAGCTAGCGATAATCCACATAATTATGTACTGCAGTACATAAATACACAAATTAGCATAACACATACACGCTCATAACACAAATAAAGCCCTGGTGTATTTACAGTATAGGCTATGTATAAATCCAACCTAACCCCATTGTTTATGTTTGTTGTCCATGGCCGCCACAGTTCCCACAGCAACCATCAGAGTTATTGAATTAACTGGCCATCAACCTGACAGCGAGGGTTTTATCAAATATGAGACAGCTCCCTCCCCTAGTTGGTGCGGCCGCCACTGACTGGACTGTCAAACTTACAAATGGAAATTCTTGCAAACTACCCAACTGCATGCATGCATACAGATGAAACTGAAGAGGGGTATATATATATATATACCGGTATATATATATATATATATATATATATATATATATATATATATTATATACTGTAGATTGTACTATTACCTATATGAGTGTTATGCTTCATACTTGTATACAGTATATAGTTTTATGCTTCATACTTGTATACAGTATATAGTTTTATGCTTCATACTTGTATACAGTATATAGTTTTATGCTTCATACTTGTATACAGTATATAGTTTTATGCTTCATTGTATACAGTATATAGTTTTATGCTTCATACTTGTATACAGTATATAGTTTATGCTTCATACTTGTATACAGTATATAGTTTTATGCTTCATACTTGTATACAGTATATAGTTTTATGCTTCATACTTGTATACAGTATATAGTTTTATGCTTCATACTTGTATACAGTATATAGTTTTATGCTTCATACTTGTATACAGTATATAGTTTTATGCTTCATACTTGTATACAGTATATAGTTTTATGCTTCATACTTGTATACAGTATATAGTTTTATGCTTCATACTTGTATACAGTATATAGTTTTGATTACAATGAATATGCTCTACTACTATTGATAATTATTTTGTTTATAATATTATAATAACAAATTATGCATGTCAATACATTCATTACGGTATTAGGAGGAAAACCTGATGTTCTTCGAAAAAGTTTATAATGAACCATGAATATCTGACAAACCCTTCCCATGGTGTCCCATGTGATATGATTCAGTTGGAGATTGTTACTGGGGGAATAGTATATGACCTGTCGCAATAGGTTGGTGACTTTGTTTTTCAAGGCAAAGCTGCGTTTTCCTGAGAAAGAAATGGGAAAGTACATTGTGGCTTTATTATTTTGAGGAGTTAAAATAGTTTGAGCAAATGCGATAAGCGAAACCTGGTGACAACCCTAGTGACACGAGCTTATCGCATTTGCTCAAACTATTTTAATTTTCACAATGAACTCGATTTCCTTAAGAATACTCATAACGGCTATGCGAAAAGGTTCACTGATACGTATATAGGACAGACTCTAAATTAGATTTTTGAACCTAAACAATAAATTTCCACTGTAAATAAAGCCACAATGTACTTTCCCATTTCTTTCTCAGGAAAGCGCATCTTTGCCTTGACAAACAAAGTCATCAAACTATTGCGAGAATTTTACTCACACATAAATATTAGAGTTATTTCCAAGGCCAATTGCACTATCCGGAGCTTCTTTAAGTTCAAGGATTCGATCCCCGGGGAGCTGCAGTCTTCTGTAGTATATAAGTAAGAGTGTCATTGCTGTAACGCAGTGATTATTGGAAAAGCTAAACGCCAAATCAGGGTTCGAATCTTTGAACACAAGGGAAGATCTATTAGAACAAATAATCCGCTATCTAATCCTTCATTCAGCGCGATTCGGCAACATGCTCTGGAATCAGACCATCCCATTAAAGTTGAGTCATTCTCAGTCCTTGCCTCGAGCCCTACGGACACACAGCTATGCATTAGTGAGTCTCTCTTGTCAATTAAGGAAAAGCCTTCTCTGTCACACAACGAAAGATCAGTTGATCTCCTTTGTTTTTAAACTTATTTTGCATGTAGTATATAGTTGCTTCATTTTGCTTCGTTTCCAATCAAGCATTTTGTCTACAGGTTTAACTACTGTTATTTGTCTCCTTGTCTTTTCTTTGCATTCCATTTATTATTTGTTCGTCCTCTGTTCACATTTAATAACTTTTACTTGTGTTTAAGCTATTTTTAGGTATAACTATTAGTGTTGTTCTGTATTGTACTGACTTTGTTTCCATTTCATTTCTATTTTTAACTTTCTGCTGCACACGGTGTCCAAAATAATTGATTCGCAACATTACTATCCCACTTTTTAGCCTTGTTTTGTAATTTTTTACTGATAGGACTATGTTTAACTGATAGGACTATGCTTTATTTTATTTTGTAGATTCGCCTGATGATGGAGTAAGTCACCTCCGAAACTGTCGCCAATAAACATGTTTTTACACCGAGTGCTTCTGGTTCTTCTATTCCTTATATATATATATATATGTATAGAGAGAGAGAGAGAGAGAGGTAATTTGATATTTATAACCATGCTTGTACTTAAAGTAAACAATAACACATACAAAATTGTTATTGTAATACTTCACTATGTAGCCATTGCATTTACAATTGTCTGGACATATTATCCCTTATTGGTTTGTCATCAATACAATATATATAACATACATTTAGTAATCGTATTGATTAAGTAAAGTAATTCAACATTGACAATATTACAGATTTTCTATCACTCCAATTTACTCTCAGTAAATGTAACACTTTGGCATTTGTTATATGTGTACTTAGGAATTTAGAATATTTAATATACAGTAGGTTTGAAACTATTTAACACAACTAATCATAACATGTTACGTGTCTACAATCAATATTTCGATCTGGTCAAAAAATAGATTCATGTTAAGTGGAAAAGTATAGTCAAATATATATAGTAGGCAAAGTACCATCACCTTGTGTGGGCTATAGAGTAGATTCGATCATATCCCGATCTCGAGGCAGACACTGTGTAAATAATATCTACAAGGATCAGGAGAGTAAAGGTAGTGTCATATAATATGTTAACAATATTCAAATTATATTTTGTTCATGTATTATTTTATTTTTTGTATTATATATTTGTATTTATTTTATTTTTTTGTTCGTTCAGAATATTGTCCATTAAAACAATCCCTGGAACCATGCCAAGTCACATTTCCATAGCCGCGAGGGTATTGGGCTAATGGGGGACAAATATACCATCATTGTATTCAATTATATATTCTATAGAAAACAGTCACTTACAGCCAAGGTAACAACAAACAATACAGTAGCAGCTACATCCAATTAAATAGTAATAATGATGTCTTTGTCGAAACGGTTAAATTCAGTCAAGTGGAGAAATAGGCATGTGATCACTTTTGCTAAACTGTGAAATATGTGTAAGCCGTTAACCCCGATCAAGTTTCGAAATCCAGTCAAGCAGTAAAACTTGACATGTGGTTAGTTAGTTATAGCTGGTCAATGCTGTCTATTTCGATCAAGCTTTAATATTCTGACAACAGGTCCAATTCGAACTTGGAACCACATGAATCCAAACTGTATACGTCCAGTAAAGCAAATACGTCATTATAATAGCTTTGAACCACGCTCAATGATACAAGCTGAATCCTCTAATAGAGTACAAAGGAGTACAAAGGAAATCAAGCAACAACAGATCTAGTGACCCTTCTAGGTTGCTTGTCCTCCAAAATACTGAGGATCAAGTGTCCAAACAGTGGTTAAGAGTGGGTAAGGGAACATTGGAAAGGGAATTACTGCCCTGGAACTAATGTCCGTGGCAGGATTAGGAAGTTAGTAGGGGACAGATGGGTTAGTAACTGAGGGGGGGATGAAATAAAGTTATTCATTTACAAACGCAGTCAATCGCGGGTTTGATGCGAGATATTTGTCTAGGCGGAGTTTAAATGAATCAACGGTGATGCAGTCTATAACGTTTCGGGGAAGCCCATTCCACAAGTTGACAACTCGATTGAAGAAGAAATTCTTAGATTCGTGCGAGTTAAAAGATTTACCAATAATTTTGCAACCGTTTCCCCGCGTGTAATTAGATTGGTCGATAGTGAAGTACTTACTACAGTTCATATTGTCGATGCCTTTGATGATTTTGAACACTTGAATTAAGTCACCTCTTAATCTGCGCTGGGTTAAAGGAAATAGATTTAATTCTCTAAGACGCTCTTCGTATGGTTTGTTCTTTAGGCTAGGTATCATTTTGGTAACTCTACGTTGAACTCGTTCTAGCTTGTTTATCTTTTTGGTAATAAGGGCACCAGGATTGAACGCAGTATTCCAGAAGAGGGCGGACTAAGGAATTGTAAAGGGTTAGGATAACTTCTTTGGATTTATGCTCAAATGACCTGCCTATAAAGCCAATTTTTTGTTTGCCTTCTTAACAACTTCTGAACATTGTTGACTCGGTTTTAGGTTACTCGATATTGTTACTCCCAGATCGGTTTCTCTGTTTACATTCTTAAGCTGAGTGCCATTCATCGAATAGTTTGCTTTCTCATTTAGGTATCCGATATGTAGTACTTTACATTTATCCGCATTGAAACTCATTTGCCAAATTTGGGCCCAACATGACAATTTTCTAGATTGTGTTGCATATCGTCAACTTGTTCTTTTGAGAGTACCCTATTTGCAATTTTTGTATCGTCAGCAAATTTTGAGATTGTACAGGTGAGACCCTCATCTATGTCGTTGATGTAAATTAGAAAGAGAATTGGTCCTAGTACCGATCCCTGGGTTACCCCGCTACTTACATTGGTCCATTTAGATGCCTTACCGTTTATGACTACTCTTTGCTTTCTGTCGCTGAGCCAATTTTCTATCCATTTCAACACACCGTCTTGTATTCCATGTGCTTTTAGTTTTAGCAGTAAACGTTTGTGGGGAACTTTGTCAAAGGCCTTTTGAAAATCAAGGTATATAATATCTACAGCTTTACTCTCATCGTAGAGGTTGAGGATATCGTGGAAGAAGTCTAAGAGGTTTGTTAAACAGGAACGTTTTTTACGAAAGCCGTGTTGAGTATCTTTAAGTATGTTATTTTCCTCTAAGTGATTTACGAGTCTGTCTCGTATGACCGTTTCTAGCATTTTACATACAACTGAGGTTAAGCTAATTGGACGATAGTTACTGGGTAGGGATTTGCTGCCTTTTTGAATATCGGTGTTACGTTGGCTAGCTTCCACTGATCGGGCATAGTTCCAGACTGCAAGGATTTATTGAATAGTAATGTCAGTGGTTTGGAGAGCTCATCCTTAGCTTCCTTTAGAACTCTAGGCGAGATTGTATCAGGTCCAGGCGTTTTATTTACCTTGAGTTTATCTAAACAATTCAATACTTCTCTCTCTGTAACGGTGATATTGCTTAGAACATCTGAATTATCAATCTGAATCGGCGATGGTGTAGGGATATCACTGAGGTCTTCTGTTGTAAAAACTGATGCAAAGAAGGTATTGAGGGCATTACTCATTTGTACTTCGTCTTTGGTGTATTCTCCATTTTCATCGACTAACAGTCCAACAGTTGAAGTAACTACTTTTTTCTTTCTGATATAACTATAGAATTCTTTCGGGTTTGTTTTACTTTGATTCGCAATATGTAACTCTAAGGTCTTTTTACTTTGCTTAATTAACTTTTTGGCTTTGCGTCGTAGCTCTACAAATTTCAGCCGTTCTTCGTCATTTTGTGAGGATTTTAATCTATTATTAGCAAATTTTTTAGCAAGCAGGCAGTTTGAAATATCTTTATTCCACCATTTGGGCTTATTATTATGGCCTGGACGCCGTATTTTCGATGGTATGCAGTCTTGCACTGCTTTTAGGTAAGTGGCTTCGAATAACTTCCAAGATGTATTTATGTCGTTATTGTGAATTAAAAAGCTCCAGTCAGTTTCTTTAAACATAGCTCTAAGTTTATGGAAGTTTGCTTTCTTGAAATTAGGGACTTTTTCGATGCTACTATTTGGTTCGTTACTAGTAAACTTTAAAGTGAAAGTTATCGTACGATGGTCGCTGTTACTGAATTCATCACCAACATTCAAATTCTCTATTAATTCTTCTTTTGTTGCAAGTACAATGTCAAGAACGTTATTACCACGGGTTGGCGTTCGAACAAATTGATAAAGCGAACTCTCTTGCAAGTTCGTATACAAGTCATGTCCGGAGTGTGAAGTAAGAGTATCGCCCCACTTGGTCACAGGTAAATTAAAGTCGCCCAAAAATTACGGTATCTTGTGAGTTACTTACATCTGCAATTTGTTCGTAAATTTCTCGGTCAGTTTGCACTGATTGAGCTGGAGGTCTGTATATTAATGCAAGTATTATTTTTGTACCTTTATTATTCTTTATTAGCACAAAAGATGCGTCGACGTTCACAATTTGAGGTTTTGACAAGAGGGTAGGGTTAAGACTTTCTTTGATATAAAGTAAAACGCCACCTCCATTTCGATTTATTCGGCTTTTCTCAAACATTACATAACCGGGAAGTGAATACTCTGCTTAAAAGTCTCTATCTTCTGTATTGAGCCAAGATTCTGTTATGCCAATCACATCATAATTTTCTGTAAACACTAGCTCCTCTAAATCTGAAAATTTATTGCGTATGCTACGAGCGTTTGCATAGAAAACCTTTAAATTTTTTATTTTAGAACTCACGGAACGCTCTTTAATAATATTTCTGGTTCTTGTCGGATCTACATTTATGTTCATGGCTGTCCTCGGTCCTCGCTGTCTTCGGTCCTTATCGCTGGTGGTCCTCGGTTGCCTCTGTTTTTTTCTTGGCGTTGGATGATTTATGTCACTGCTGCTTCTTCTCGGATGGCATTTTTTGATCCATGGCTGCGGACTGCTTCGTGTAGGAGACGACCCATGCGTGCTGAACCCACAGGGTTTAGATGAGTGCCATCCTTGCGGAACAGAGTAGGCTGGTTGTAGAAGTTGTCCCAGAGGTTGATGAATTCAACTTCTTCCCTCAGACACAAATATTTTAGTCGGCTATTTGTGACATGGCATTCCTTTGAAAATTCACTTAGTACTGTTTAAATTAATTTGTAAATGTCTATCGATGTCTCTTTCAGCTTTTTGGTTCTCTCGGTCAGCCTCCGCCAGCACTTCATTCAAAGTTTCAGTCCCTAATTTTTCTTCCAATACTTTTTACAGTGTCCCCTGCCTAATATATTCCTTTCTCTCAGCCGCCTATCTCTGTTATACTCCCTATCTATTCCTCTCGTTCATTATCTTTGTTCCAAGATTTATTCTTCTGCATATTTGTTATTCCTTCACAGTAAATGTGTGTTTTCCCTTCTTTCTGAAGTGTGAGTAGCAAGGATTGCTTTCAAACTAATACATTAGAAATTTTCCGTATGAAGAAAGGTTGAAGAAATTAGGTTTACATTCGTTAGAGAGACGCAGAGTTAGAGGGGATATGATAGAGGTGTTCAAGTGGGTTAGTGGGATTAACAAAGGGGACATGACAAATGTACTAAAGATCAGTGATAGCGAAAGAACTCGTACCAATGGTTTCAAATTAGATAAATTTTGTTTCAGAAAAGATATAGGCAAATATTGGTTTGGTAACAGAGTTGTAGATGGGTGGAATAGGCTACCAAGTGATATAGTGGGATCAAGAACGATAGGGAGCTTTAAGAAAAAATTGGATAAGCATATGGACGAGAAGGGTTGGGTGTGAAGGGGGATCAGCCGGGTTGGGCCAATCAGCGCTCTGCAGACCCCCGTAATCCTGTGTTAATCTCTAACCGGTTTGGTAAGATGATCCTCAGGGTATTAGAGTGTTGAGCCTATAATTGGGCTTTGTAATTGGGGTTGTGTGGGACAGGGATCTGCCTTGCTTAGGCCAATCGGCTTTCTGCAGACTCCCATTTTCTTATGTTCTTATGTTCTTATGTACATTGTTTTCCATTAAGTTTTTACCTTTGCTTACGTTATATAAAATTAACATTAGGTTCTGGAATGTTGAACCTAAGTAAGTAAATCCGAGATAAAAAATACATATCCAAATTTATCAGAAGGCAAATAATGACCCATGGTATTAGTTTATAATTGTTAAATGATTACTTCCTTTACGTAGGGCACGTGGTACCCGTCCTGCAACTCAATCCCACCCCTATTCTGTGCAACTCTCCAACCCAAGAGTGAAACGTTACTCTCAAACTTTCTTCTACTCAACAGCTGAGCTCTGGAACTCTCTCCCTGAATTAGTTTTTCCCTCTTCCTATGATTTAAATTGCTTCAAACTCCGTGTGTCCAGGCATTTTGGCTCGAACGTCCCTTGATTTTGGCCCTGTCACTCTTTCAACTATGGGGGAGGCACTTGCTATAGGCAGTTCTGCCTTTTGCCTCTCTCAATCACATAGAAAAAAAAAAAAAAAAAAAGGATGCTTGGACTTATGAACTAGAATCTCTGTGCCAAACAGGACACAAATCTTGGATCTGTCATTTAATCTAGCTTATTTTTCTGGCCGTATCTGTCTTTGTACTTGCTATTCTCTCTCTGTATTAGGCCTTAATCATCTGCATTCATTAAACATTCTAGTTGTGTATTTAATTGATCATTATCCAAAGTATATGCATTATTTAATATATACGTATATCTCACAGTCTAATTATTAGTTTTCTAAAGGTGAGGATCAATTAAGTGAAGACAATAACATGAATAGGAAGAGTAAAATAATGGAAGTCACACTCTACATTTCAAAACTAAAACCGTCCCCTAACTCTACAGTGTCATCGTTCCCTCTACGTTTTGTATAATTAGTCATTGTGTAATTGTTGGTTCATTTTACCCCCCACTATAACGTAACTAATAATTATACTCGTATACTTCCAATTCAAATTATTGGCTCTTACCTTCCTTTAATTTTGTTTAAGTATAATTAATTCAACAACTAATTTAATTATTGTAACTTCCAATTTACTCGTAATTTTCAAATTGTGTTTATCCTAATGTACTGTAGGCTACCTTTGTAAAAGTGAACTTCTTATTTTAATTACTCGTGTTTAGCTTAATATTAGTCTAGCTCAAAAATAGGACTATTCTTGTTTGACTAAATTATCATTAGTGTTTATTTTGACATTATGTGCAACATTATGTACAGATTTTAATTCATGTAATTGTCGATTTTAGGCCACTGAAGATGACCTAAGAACAGTGTTGAAACGTCTGGCCCAAGAAAATGAAAATAAATATGCTACTGTTTGTGACTTCCATTATTTTACTCTTCCTACTCAAGATCCGGTTCCCCAAGAACACTCCTATCTCCGAAACAATAACAGGAACTCCAGCATAATGGACAGCAGGTATGAGAGTCCTGGTATATCACGTTCATCACCAAAGTCAGTCATTCATTTGGTCTTACTATTTCTTCTGATATATATATATATATATATATATATATATATATATATATATATATATATATATATATATATAGTATTATATATTCAGTATATATATATATATATATATATATATATATATATATATATATATATATATTTATATATATGTTTTTTGTTATTGTTTTTTTTCTATATTCCAACTACTCCCTCTCGGGCATAGGCTGATAGCCTTGTACTCTCTACCGCTGAACACTGTGAAGCCCGTGAGGTCTTGCTCCAGTCTAGGGAGTGAGACATGCGAAGCTTCACGGCTCGAAGCAACTCCATCTCTGAAGCTGCTCCGCATCTGTGCTTCACAGTCTAATCCCTCAGGCTCGGACCCTCACCCTCAGAACGCCACCTATTGAGCAATTAAATCACTAGGCATTGTCCCCCTGTAGCATATTTTTGAATATGGGAATATTCATACAATGCTATTTAATCAGGGAACAATGAGGGTATTTATTTGGCATTTCGGTGTGCTGTGGTAATGCACTGATACTAGGTACAGCACAAATTCCATCCCAATAATATCTTCCCATTGACATATTGGGATTCGAATCCGGGTCCATTGGATTACCGGTCCAGTGGCAAGACCACTGTATATATATATATATATATATATATATACCGGTATATAATATATATATATATGATATATAATATATATATATATATATATATATATACCGGTATATATATATATATATATATATATATATATATATATATATATATATATATATATATATATATATATATATATATATATATATATATATACATATATATATATATATATATATATACTCCCTATCGGGCATAGGCCGAGAGCCTGCACACTCTATCGCTGAACACGATGAGGCCTTGTTCCAGTCTAGGGACTGACACATGCTAAGCACCCATTCAAGGCCCGAAGCAACTCTACCTCTAAATCCGCTTCGCCTCCGTGCTTTACAGTCTCATCCCCCAGACTCGGATCCTCACTCCCAGAACACCACCTATTAAGCAATTAACTCACTAAGCATTGCCCCCCTGTAGCATATTTTAAATATGGGAATATTTGTTTCGTGAAAAATCAAAAGTGTTTTCACAAAATTATTATGATTCATGCTTTTATATAATACGATACTTTTAATAGCTTATTGAAGGTGGTAAGGGTATCTTGCGCTTTGTGATGCGCTCGGGATCTGTTTAGTGCGCGAGTTTGCCACCAGAGTCGAGCAAGAGTTGATGGAGGGTAGACATGCATTCCTTCGCTCCCGATATATCACCCACAACTCTATGCTCCCGGAATTTATACCAACCTAAACCTTCCCCGCATCATTCTCCAGTTATGCACACTAACCAGGATTTCAAGTGAAGCTATCTGGTGATGATAAGTGTCGAAAGAGCCATGGAGTTCGTGTGTTGGCTGACAGTCTGGTCTACTGAGAGAGAGAGTTATCCTTGTAAGTTATTCATTAATTAATGTTCATTTCAAAATGCTTTATGTTGACAGTCACATTTGCAGGATATATATTTGTACTAGAGTTAAGGTATTTATTAGGAATATGTAAAGGTATGTCATGCAAATTAAGGAATTATTGGAATAGCCTACTAGCCTATATTCACTTTCTGTACCTAGTTTAACTTTGATTTAAAGTATTCACTGATAGCTGTAAGTTATACATTGTTGAGTAGTACAATAGGCAAAATATTGAATTATTATTTTGGTATATATATTTCTACTTTATTTGCAATATTTGTTGATAGTTTTACTGTATATATTATTGAAATGTACTATCACCTGCAGTAATGATTGATTTAGCTTTTGCATGCAGTTTTGTTCCACGGATTTCTATATAGGCTGCTGTACTGTATGTATCTTTGCCTGGGGCCTTTTTCCTCAAGGGGGTGGCCATGAGTAAATCGCTTTCCCCGGGTGATGCATTTGATTCTGTAGCTTGATTCTTTAGTTTATTAAGATGTTTAGATTAAGTTGATGCTTCTTTATTTCTTATGTGTCCATTATCTGAAGCTTTTTGTAATGAAATTAAGTGACTCCAGACTATTATATATTAATTCATACTAATAGATGATTTATCATTAAATAGTTGTACTTTGCATTTATGTAACAATGCTATACTGGTGACTTATATATGATTGTGTTACAGGTCGAAACCTCTATCAATAAACGTTCTCGTCTGGACTACACTCGTCTCAGTAACCTGCGTAACAATATTCATACAATGCTATTTAATCAGGGAATAATGAGGGTATTTTTTGGCATTTCGGTGTGCTGTGGTAATGCACTGAAACTAGGTAAAGCACAAATTCCATCCCAATAATATCTTCCCATTGACATATTGGGATTCGAACCCGGGTCGATTGGATTACCAGTCCAGTGGCAAGACCACTCTGTCACACCTTCCCTTTTAAATATATATATATATATATATATATATATATATATATATATATATATATATACTGTATATATATATATATATATATATATATATATATATATATATATATATATATATATATTTATATATGAAGATAACAGAGCATAACGACAGAACGGAAAAGCAAGACGAGTGACAGTATTTTGTAAGTTTCTTCGTATATTCAAAATAATAGTTGCTGTCGACATTGATATTAATGTCAACACATTTAGATATGTACTCCAAGGGACAAGGTCAATGGTAGTAATACGGCCAGGCTGGGCTAGTGATAAATGACACCAAATGTGAACTTCTCCTCCTCAACCACACACGTGAAGAAGGAGAAGAGACTCAGGCCCTGTTTCAAGGCATATTGTCAGATGTAAAGATCCTTCAGGAGCACCAGCAAACCCTATTAGGTTCCCCACTAACTCTGGCAGCAATCCCACCAGCACTTCAAGTTAAAAAGGAGGAGCTTCAACGTCTCGTGAGTCGCCTGATACACATCGATGCCCACTCAGCTCTGGCCCTTCTCAAGAATTGTTTCTCCATTCCAAAACTCCAATACCTCTTGCGCACATCGATGACTTACACGAACAATGGTGGCCTCCAGGAATTAGACAGCATAATCCGAGAAGCAGTGACCAGCATCACCAACATGGAATTTAAAGAACGGACCTGGACACAAGCCACCCTTCCTGTCCGCCTCGGGGGCTTGGGCATACGGAGAGCCTCGGATATTGCCTCCCCAGCCTTTATCTCTTCCCTCATCGCGACCAACAACCTTGTAGTGTCCATCCTTTCTTCTCAACCCAGAATGACACTTAATGGGGACGTAGCAGTAGCGATTAACACCTGGAAGGAAAGTACAGGAGCAGAGGAGGAGCCTAAGGGTACCTCCAGGAGCAAGCAGAAAGCGTGGGATACCATCTCGGCGAAGAAAACTCAAGAAAATCTCCTAACCAATGCAGACCAGGTTGCAAAAGCACGCCTCCAGGCAGCCGCCCGTTTGGAGAGTGGCTTGTGGTTACACGCCATCCCCACCCCACCTCTTGGAACTCACTTGGATGCTGAAGCGCTCCGGGCTGCCATCGCGCTCAGAGTGGGTGCGGCAGTTTGTCACCCACACACTTGCAAGTGTGGTGGGGGGATGGGTGCTCAAGGTCACCATGCCTTGTCATGTAATTACAACGCAGGCCGCCTGCCAAGACACTCTGCACTAAATGATGTCATAAAACGGGCCCAGCAGAGTGCTAACCGTGCATCAATCCTCGAACCACATGGACTTCACAGAGAAGACGGCAAACGGCCAGATGGGATGACCACTTTCCCTTACAAGAATGGCTGGTGCCTCGTGTGGGATGCCACATGTGTTGACACTTTCTCCACAACCAACATCGCTAGAAACGCCGACGAAGCAGGTGAAGCCGCCCGGATAGCAGAAAATGAAAAGCGATAAAAATATCAAGACATCGCCAGAAATCATCAGTTCGAGCCCCTGGCATTCGAAACTTCAGGAGTCTTCGGCCCTACCACCCTTAAGATGGTGAATGAAATAGGCTGTAAAATCAGAGAAGTTTCAGGAGAACCCCGGGAAACCCTCTGGCTCAAGCAAAGACTAGGGATGGCTATCCTCCGGGGCAATGCCACCAGCGTCATGAGCTCAGTTCGACTGGACTTGGTCATGCCACTGTGTGAGGAACCGGGCAGGAGTGGTGTATCCGTAGTCTTTCCACAGTAGGGTAAAACAAAACATAAACTTTATTTGTATTTAACATGTGTGATGCACATAAATAAAAGTGGATGTGTCGGATGGTTGAAAGCCACAGTTGCTCGCGCGTTTGGAGCTAGCAACACGTATTATGAAAAACATGTATCCTCCTTCATTCACTGTCCCCCCCTTCACTCACTCAACCCCACAATTTGCCGAAGGATAACAGGTTTTTCACAATACGTAGACGGAGGTCTTTTCTGAGAGAGTAATACGAGGTTAATGTATATAATGTACAACAACTAAAACAGACGCAAGTTATTGATTTGCCATGTAATCCTCACTAAGGACAAGGTCAATGTCATTGGTATTTAATGTAATATATTAAAACATTCAAAACTCATATACAGAGTACATAATACAGTATATACGTTTATCTATATCAATTATATCTCACAAATACATGTGAGCTACTATAGGCTTTTTATTCTCAGCCGGGCTTGAACCACTGACAGTCAGGACGAGACCGAATAGATAAATACAAGAACTCTTGTCTTGACTGTCGGTGGTTCGATCCCGGCGGAGAGTAAACAATGGATAATACATATATATATATATATATATATATATATATATATATGTTGGTATAGCCAGGTAATAGATTCTCTTTTAAACAGACGAGGTTAAAGGCAATAGCAGTTTCAGCATTCAGGATTTTATTGTTACAGCTTTCAATAGTTCTAACAATTTTCCTCTGGGGTTCAGAGATGAGGTACAACAGGTTAGCAAAATTCATGGTGGATCCAACGTTTCACAAGTAAACATCTTGCATCTTCAGGGAAAGGAGAGGTAATGATTAGAATAAGGACAGAGCAACATATTTATACAAAATTCGAGGATCAAGAATAGGTAGGTGGGCGGAGCTACTGGGTGTGGGGTGGCTGTTCATTGGTGGAAGGCAGTCTATTCGCGAGACGGGCACTAAATCTTATCGGTGGTTGGTTGTTGGCTGTGATTGGTTGGTGTTGTCAGTTGTGTGCTGAGCGCGGAAAGGTAAGGGAGGGGGGCACAGGGCGAGAGGAAGGGGGGCAGTATGCCTGTAGCGCTTGCCTGAAGGAAGAATTTGAAGGTCTTGTGTTTGGTTGTTGATGCTGGGGTTGAGTGTTTGGATGTATAGAGCTTCTAAAATAGCTAGTCATCTGGGGTCTGATTCTTTGTCGAGTATGGTAGTTTGTTTGTCTAGGTCGGCGCGAGTTAGGGCAAGATGGTGGGGGGCTTGATAGTGATCTTTTATAGCGCCAGATTGAAGGTGGAGGGTTAGTCGATGGGAAAGGCGAGTCGTCGCCAGAGGAAAGGGGACTCCTATCCTATGTTGGAATGACACAGACTCGCCTTTCCCGTCGACTAACCCTCCACCTTCAATCTGGCGCTATAAAAGATCACTATCAAGCCCCCCACCATCTTGCCCTAACTCACACCGACCTAGACAAACAAACTACCATACTCGACAAAGAATCAGACCCCAGAAGACTAGCTATTTTAGAAGCTCTATACATCCAAACACTCAACCCCAGCATCAACAACCAAACACAAGACCTTCAAATTCTTCCTTCAGGCAAGCGCTACAGGCATACTGCCCCCCTTCCTCTCGCCCTGTGCCCCCCTCCCTTACCTTTCCACGCTCAGCACACAACTGACAACACCAACCAATCACAGCCATCCACAGCCAACAACCAACCACCGATAAGATTTAGTGCCCGTCTCGCGAATAGACTGCCTTCCACCAATGAACAGCCACCCCACACCCAGTAGCTCCACCCACCTACCTATTCTTGATCCTCGAATTTTGTATAAATATGTTGCTTTGTCCTTATTCTAATCATTACCTCTCCTTTCCCTGAAGATGCAAGATTTTTACTTGTGAAACGTTGGATCCACCATGAATTTTGCTAACCTGTTGTACCTCATCTCTGAACCCCAGAGGAAAATTGTTAGAACTATTGAAAGCTGTAACACTAAAATCCTGAATGCTGAAACTGCTATTGCCTTTAACCTTGTTTGTTTAAAAGAGAATCTATTACCTGGCTATACTAACATAAAACTCCACAACGAGAATGCCAGACATCGTACTAGCACCCGCCAGTTTCGTGAAGAACTGATACGAGATGAATTAGCTGAGAAACGAGAGACCACCACCAATCTCCGATATGAACGTGACGCCCTGCTACAGAAATGGGATGAAGAAGAAACCACCCCTAACCACATCAAAACAGAAATCAACCAAAAACTCGAACAACACAGATGACAAACAGAGAACACTACCATCCAAAAACTCTCCCGTCTATATGGTGGAAACATAAAACTTCCCAAGCCAACAAAAGGATATATTAACCTCACCAACACCACCCTAACGCCGGACCAAGAAGACCTCCTGAACAAAGGCTTAAATTGCCACTACATTTCCAAGCGGGGACCCCACCGAAAACGTCTTGAAATTGAAGTCCTACTGGATGACATCCTACGATCCCAGAAAGACAGCAAGATCACCACCACCCCAGCCCTACAACCCCCCCTACTAGCAGAAGCCGCCAAAACCAGGGGATCCCATCAAAGCAAGCTCCTCAACAAACACCACTTCAAAGCCGCTAAACAACTTAAAGAGAACCCCAACATCATCATCCGACGAGCTGATAAGGCCTCCTGCCTTGTGATACACGTAAAAGAAGAATAACTACGGAAAATGGACGACATTCTTAGCAGAGCTGGGCACTATAGCCAACACTTCCGCAAATAGCCAACTCCGCCATGGCGGAAGTGTCATTTTGTTGGCGAATTAGCGTTGGCGCCAAAATGGCTGCCTATTTGCGGGTTTGAAGCTCTGGAAAGTACCTCCATGTTGCAAACCTCGAGTCCGCAAAATAAAAATTCCAGCCGCCAGCCAGCCCTGGGCCGCTCCTGCAGCTCCAGCCAAAAAAAGTCATGTGACCAAGCCAACTACCTGCGTTCTGGAATCTAGGCCTATACATCGGCTCTTCACGTTTGTTCACTTACTTAGTAGCGAACTAACAAACTTCCCTTCCCCTCAGCAAGCAACTCTATGCCTGTGCAGTAATCTGGAGATCTGAAATACTCCGAGCAAACTGCACATATAAATATCAAGAAGAAGAAGCAAGCGTCGAGCTAACACCTACAACACACAGCAGTCCAAGAGTTCCAACCTGCTAGCACTTCAAATTTGTTTATATTTTCGGCCTATTGAAGTGAACATGGAGTCTACCATCATGCCTACCGCAGCTGCCACCATCATCCGACAGTGATGCTGCAGAGCATGCAGAGATCGAGGACCTAAGCCACCCCTGGCCCCACCTAGAAACCTTCTATGGGCCTGTAATTACCAAGAAGATGTCTCTGGAGAAGGGCTATATAACTTTATAATCTAGCCTAATTTAAGATTATAAAGTTAGGCTATCATTAATTTGATTGATAGCCTGTTAATTGTTAACCTAAACTAATGTTATTAGGCTACCCTAATCCCATCAAAATGCCTCAAAGCATGTAGGCCTAGGCTAAGTCTAACTTCTATATAGGCTAGGCTATATAGCCTAGACCTAGGTCTATAATCACTAATCCCATCAAAATGCCTCAAAGCATGTAGGCTAAATATTGCATGTTCTAACTTCTAAATATAGCCTAGGCCTATAGGCTAATTACTAATATAAGTAATTTTATTAGGCTAGGCCTAGGCTACCCTAATCCTATCAAAATGCCTCAAAGCATGTAGGCTAAATAATATTGCATTTTCTAACTTCTATATATATAGGCTAGCCTAGGTCTAGGCTATAATCAGTCAATCACTAATTCCATCAAAATGCCTCAAAGCATGTAGGCTAAATATTGCATATTCTAACTTCTATATATATATAGCCTAGGTCTAGGCTATAATCACTAATTCCATCAAAATGCCTCAAAACATGTAGGCTAAATATTGCATGTTCTAACTTCTATATATAATATATAGCCTAGGCCTAGGTCTAGGCTATAATCAGTCACTAATTCCGTCAAAATGCCTCAAAGCATGTAGGCCTAGGCTAAATATTGCATGTTCTAACTTCTATGTATAGGCCTAGGCCTATAATCACACTAATTTTATTAGTGTCAAGTAGAAAGTGTTAATTTTGAAAGTATCATATAGGCCTAGACTAAATTTAGCCTACAATAAAATGTTATTAAATTTTGATCTGAAGCTAGGCCTTTATTCTGAGCATTAAAATTAATAGGCCTAGGCTACTTTCTATTAAATTACTTAATCTATCTAAAGTAGACCTATCTAGGCATATATAGCCTATTGCCATTCCCAAAGGGGGGCCCACGAATAAATCGCCTCCTTGCACCTCTGTGATCCGGCGTACCTCCTCCTGAATGGTGCAGAATTGCGAATACTGATTATTACTGAAGCACTCTCCCCATAAACAAGTTGCCCCAACGTTTTACTGCCCAGGTGGACAAACTAAGTGGCCTATGCTATATATATTAACCCTTTCACTGCGGGTGACGTTCTGGAATGTTTTGGCAATTTACAGCAATTTCCAAGCTTTAACCCTTAATTAGCGGCTCACCACATAAGTCGTATTTAATAAAGCTGGACTATGTGGCGGCGCTCGACATAGGTCGAGTGGCAATTTCAGCACGTAATGTTGCTGAGAGAGAGAGAGACAAGTGGTGGCAGGAGAGTAGCGAGCGTATGACTGCTCCAGACCACCGCGGCGAACATACTGACACGAATCCCAGCTCCCTCCTCCCTCTCTCACTCGCTATATAAGGAATTGTATCGGGAAAGTGGCTAATTACATGCTTTTTGCACTCGCGTTGCACGGTTATTGCAAGAAAACTAGCCATCATAAAAGGATCGTTATGGTGTCATTCGAAAGCTCTGTTTATGCCCTTTCAGGGATAGATACTTGTTTTATGTTCTGGGTCTTATTTAGGCATGAAAATGATCACGTAAACAGCCCTATTTTGGCTAAAAACACCCCGCTGGGAGGTACATATAAATAAACCGCATAGGCCGCTCTTAAGGTGTTAAAAGCCTGTATGTATATCCTTGAGGTCCATGGAAGTTGGGCAACATTATATTTAAGTAAATATCTATATTTATTGACATTAGAGATTGAATTTATTGATTTACCCTTGATTCTGTAGGCTAGTTTAAATTTAAATTTAATAAAAAATAGTTTGCGTTTGCATATTTGCATTTGAGGACTAGAAATTTCACAAGGTTTGCACATTTGTGTTTGCTGAAGTTATGTTCTGGGTGTGCTGATTTGTGTTTGCTGACTTGACTTTTTGTTTGTGGTGCCCAGCTCTGATTCTTAGTGATAAAAACAAATTCAAAAGGATCACTCGCAATCCTACTGACGAAATAAAAAGGAATGCCAACACCACCATCACTGCTATCAACGCCAAAGCCGATGGCGTACACCTGAAGAAACTCATCGGCGAATTCACCCCAGGTTATGCTTACGGTACTATAAAAACCCACAAACCCGGGAACCCCCTCCGCCCCATCATATCACAGATCCCTACTGCTACCTACCAGACCGCCAAGGCCCTGAACAAACTCCTCATCCCTTTTGTTCCTCGGCAATACAACCTCAACTCTGCTTATGACTTCCTAGAAATTCTACGAGATGCCCCCCCTGCTAACGACCACATCATCGCCTCCCTCGACGTAGAGAGTTTGTTTACCAACGTGCCCGTTGACAAGACCATAGATTTTATCCTACGTCGAGTTTACCACTGCCCTAATACGCCCCCCATGGACATCCCGGAGAAGGCCCTGAAGACGCTCTTGGAACTATGTACCAAGGAGTTCCCTTTCCTCTGCCCCCGCGGGAATATGTACCAGCAAATCGACGGTGTAGCGATGGGAAGCCCCCTGGGGGTCCTGTTCGCCAATTTCTTCATGGGAACTATCGAAGAGGAACTCCTGGCTGCCCACCGGCCCACTGTCTACTGCAGATACATCGATGATATCTTCATGCGGGTGAAGGACCTGGGCGAACTCAGGGACCTCCAACAGCACTTCATGGCCGCCTCCGGACTCAACTTCACATACGAAGAAACCACCGATGGACATCTACCCTTCCTCGACCTCCTTGTCTCCCTCCACGACCACGGCTTCAAAACTACAGTGTACACCAAACCTACTAACAATGGCCAATGTGTTAATGGGGAAAGTGAATGCCCTAAACGATACCATCAGTCCACCATCGCCGCCTATGTCAGGAGAGCCCTCACCCATTGCACCACCTGGAATGACACACAATGAATTGGAAAGGCTCACCCAGGTCCTAGTCAACAATGGGTATTCCAACACTGACGTCACCAATGCCATCAACCACCACCTAGAAAAATGGCACAAACAAGACCCCCCTAGCACCAACCCGGCCAATGACATTACATTTTTCTACAGAAACTACATATCTTCCGACCACACAACAGACGAATCCATTATGAAAGAAATAATTCACAAAAACGTCCTCCCCACCAACCCTGACAATAAAATAAAACTCATTATTTACTACAAATCTCCTAAGACCTCCAACCTTGTCCTCCGTAACCGCCCCATTTCCACCAACCAACCGAAAGACGATCATGTGATATATCAGCATATTTGCACCTCTGGGGACTGTGGACCCCTATCCTATGTTGGAATGACACAGACTCGCCTTTCCCGTCGACTAACCCTCCACCTTCAATCTGGCGCTATAAAAGATCACTATCAAGCCCCCCACCATCTTGCCCTAACTCGCGCCGACCTAGACAAACAAACTACCATACTCGACAAAGAATCAGACCCCAGAAGACTAGCTATTTTAGAAGCTCTATACATCCAAACACTCAACCCCAGCATCAACAACCAAACACAAGACCTTCAAATTCTTCCTTCAGGCAAGCGCTATAGGCATACTGCCCCCCTTCCTCTCGCCCTGTGCCCCCCTCCCTTACCTTTCCGCGCTCAGCACACAACTGACAACACCAACCAATCACAGCCATCCACAGCCAACAACCAACCACCGATAAGATTTAGTGCCCATCTCGCGAATAGACTGCCTTCCACCAATGAACAGCCACCCCACACCCAGTAGCTCCACCCACCTACCTATTCTTGATCCTCGAATTTTGTATAAATATGTTGCTTTGTCCTTTTTCTAATCATTACCTCTCCTTTCCCTGAAGATGCAAGATGTTTACTTGTGAAACGTTGGATCCACCATGAATTTTGCTAACCTGTTGTACCTCATCTCTGAACCCCAGAGGAAAATTGTTAGAACTATTGAAAGCTGTAACAATAAATTCCTGAATGCTGAAACTGCTATTGCCTTTAACCTCGTCTGTTTAAAAGAGAATATATATATATATATATATATATATATATATATATATATATATATATATACTGGTATATATACATATATACAGTACATATATATATATATATATATATATATATATATACCGTATATATATACCGTATTTTATTTTATTTTTTATATGTGAGTGAAGGATAAGGCAGAACTGCCTGTAGCGAGTGCCTTCCCCTGAGTTGAAAGAGTGACAGGGCCAAAATCAAGGTACGTTCGAGTTAAAATGCCTGGACACACAGAGTTTGAAGCAAATTAAGTCATAGGAAGAGGGAAAAACTGATTCTGGGAGAGAATTCCAGAGCTCAGCAGTTAAATAGAAGAAAGTGTGAGAATAGCGTTTCACTCCTGGGTTGGAGATTTGCACAGAGTAGGGATGGGATTGTGTTGCAAGACGGGTACTACGTACCCTACGTAGAGATGTTAAACACTGGGAAAGCTCTGAGGAACACTGCTTATTGTAGTAGCGATAGAATAGCGAGAGAGATGAAACATTGTGGCGAAGAGAGAGAGATTGCAGAGAGTTGGTGAGTGGACGGGAGTTAATGATACAAAAGGCTTTCCTTTCTACTTTGTCTAGGAGTGCAGTGTGAGAGGATCCTCCCCACACATGTGAGCAATACTCACAGGGGCTGTGCCCCTGTACAGAGCCAGAAGCTGCGCAGGGGTAAAGAACCCCTTGAGGCGGTTGAGCACACCCAGCTTCTGGGAGGCTGCTTTAGCAAGACTGGTAATATGGTCCTTACAAGTGAGAGCAGAAGAAAAGGAGACACCGAGAATATTGAGAGAAGATGAAGGATTGATTTTTGTATTGTTGAAGTGTAAGGGATAGTCCACTGGAAGTTCTGAATGGGTAGTAAGGTGAAGAAATTGGGTTTTGGAAGCATTAAAGGTAACAAGGTTTTCTCTGCCCCAATTGGAAGTAGTAGTTAGATCAGAAGATAAGTGTTGCATGGCTTAAATATGTTTGTATTTGAGGAATTGCTGGCTGCGGCGTTCAGGAAAACTAATTGAGTAGTGTAAGGTAGAGTCGTCTGCGTATGAATGGCTGGGACTGGAGGTACAGTTCAAAAGATCATTTATGAAAATTAGAAATAGAATGGGAGATATGACAGAGCCCTGAGGAACACCGGAGTTGATAGGTTGAGAAAGTGAGCGATAACCATCCACAACCGCAGCTATGGAACGGCCGGAAAGAATATTAGAGACAAAGGCACAGATAGAGGAATAGAAACCGAAGAGGAGGGTAGTTTAGAATTAAAGATTTGTGCCAGACTCTATCAAATGCTTTCGATATGTCTAGTGCAATAGAAAAGGTCTCACCGAAGTTTCGAAAGGAGGATGACCAAGAGTTATTAAGATATGAAAGAAGATCACCAGTAGAGCGACCCTTAAGGAAGCCATACTGGCGGCGATCTGAGAGTAGATTGTGAGAAAAGAAATGTTTAAGACATTTGGATGCAAGAATTGTTTCAAAAACTTTAGAGATACAAGAGATGAGAGCAATTAGACGATAGTTGGAGGGTTGAGAGCGGTCACCCTTCTTTGGGAAAGGTTGAATGAGAGCAAACTTCCAGCAAGAAGGGAAGACGTTAGAGGAGAGACAGAGACGAAATAGTTTGCCTAGGCAGGGAGTCAGCACGGAAGCACAGTTTTTTAGTACAACAGGAGAAACATGGTCCGGACCGTATGCCTTCTTATACAGTAGTATTAAGGCCAGAGAGGGTAGAAAGTACTTCTTTAGAAGAGATTAGGATATTAGGCATAAGTAGGAGAGAGGGGGATGGAGAGGGAGGAATAGAGGAATATGTGTATACAGTATATATATATACTATATATATATATATATATATATATATATATATATACATATATATATATATATATAGGATATAGGATATATATATCAGTGGGGAGATTGTAGGCACCAATCGATCAGGGCTAGACCCAGGTGAGGTCATAGGCATGTGATAAAGAGTCGCTGGAACTCCTGTTTCATTTGCTTGGCCTCTCTTACTGATTTTCTTTGTGCCTCAAATTTTACACTGAGAGCAATCCAGCTAGCTCTCACAAACACCTCCTCCTCCTATCCACTTCACTACACTAAACATGCACACCACACTTCATTCCTCCACACCAAAATTAAAAAAACACAAAATGATGAATTGTAGCCCAGCCTCGGAGTCCCTAGGGGGGGGGGACCATAAATGCCCCCTCACCCGACCAACCATCCCCTGACGATCCCACACAATTACCTGGACCTCGGCCTGTTACTCTTTCTATTAATTTCTGCAACATTCGCAGACTCTCCTCTAACTTTCACTCTGTTGAGCACCATCTCTCCTCCTACAAACCTGATCTTCTCTTCCTCACCGAAACCCAGGTGTCTGTAGCAACATCCAGCAACCCCTAAATTCTCTGTATCCTCCTACTTTCTCTATCCTAGTTTCAAAGCCAAAGGCGGATGTTGTGCATATGTGCACAACAAACTCACTTGCTCTCGTGTTCCCGATTTTGACTCCTCTGAATTCTCAACTTTATGGCTCAAACTTTCCTGTCATTCTCTTACTAAATATTTCTGTGCTGTCTATCTTTCCCCTAACTCTCCCAACTTTCCCAAATTCTTTGACTATCTAAACTCTACAGTGGAACACATTCTATCCATTTCTCCTTTCTCAGAAATCTCCATCTAAGGAGATTTCAACGTTCACCACCGCCAATGGCTCTCCTCTCACACTACTGATCCACCTGGTGAACAAGCCTACGTCTTTTCTATCCTAAATGACCTAGAGCAGTTAGTTCAGCAACCCACCCGTATCCCGGATCGCATCGGAGATCGGCCCAATATTCTTGACCTGTTTCTAACTTCTAACCCTTCTTCTTATACTGTCGATCTTTTCTCTCCTTTGGGCTCCTCCGACCATAAACTTATCTCTGTCACCTGTCCTATCTCTCCAGTACAGCCACCCAATCCTCCTAGCCGGCGGCGCTTGTGGCACTTTGGCGCTGCCGACTGGGAGGCTCTTCGGCAGTACTTCTTTGATTTCCCATGGAATGATTTCTGCTTCCATGGCCGAGGACCCTCGGAGAGTGCTGAACGCATTACCGAGGTAATCCTATAGGGCATGGAAGCATACATTCCATTCTCTTTCTCTCAGACTAATGCTAAAAAATCTTGGTTTACTCACGCCTGTTCTACTGCTGTCCGCAATAAGGAGGAAGCATTCAAACGGTACCGATGCCTTAAAACTCAAGACTCTCATTCTTCATATGTTTCTGCCCTGAATCAAGCCAAATCTGTTCTTCGACTTGCCAAACACTCTTTCATCAAAAATAAATGCACTGAACTATCCAACTCTAGCTCTTCCCAAGCTTTCTGGTATCTAGCCAAAAACCTCTCCACCAATTTCTCTTCCTCGTCTTTCCCTCCCCTTTCCCACTCTGATGGCACAACCATCACTTCTTCCTCTGACAAAGCTAAACTCTTCGCTCAAACTTTTGCTAGAAACTCCACCTTGGATGATTCCGGTGCTATTCCTCCCTCTCCGCCCTCCTCTCTCTTACTTATGCCTAATATCCTAATCTCTTCTAAAGATGTACTTTCTACCCTCTCTGGGCTTAACACTAATAAGGCGTACGGTCCGGATGGTGTTCCTCCTGTTGTTCCCAAAAGCTGTGCTTCCATGCTGACTCCCTTCCTAGGCAAACTCTTTCATCTCTGTCTATCCTCTAACGTCTTCCCTTCATGCTGGAAGTTTGCTCACATTCAACCTGTCCCAAAGAAGGGTGACCGCTCTCAACCCTCCAACTATCGTCCAATTGCTCTTATCTCTTGTCTTTCTAAAGTTTTCGAAACTATTCTTGCTTCCAAATTTCTTAAGCATTTCTCTTCTCATAATCTGCTCTCAGATCGCCAGTATGGCTTCCTTAAGGGTCGCTCTACTGGTGATCTTCTTTCATATCTTACTAACTCTTGGTCATCCTCCTTTCGGGACTTCGGTGAGACTTTTTCTATTGCACTAGACATATCGAAAGCCTTCGATAGAGTCTGGCATAAATCTTTAATTTCTAAACTACCCTCCTTCGGTTTCTATCCCTCCATCTGTGCCTTTGTCTCTAATTTCCTTTCCGGCCGTTCCATAGCTGCGGTTGTGGACGGCCATTGTTCACTTCCTCACCCTATAAACTCCGGTGTTCCTCAGGGCTCTGTCCTATCTCCTATTTTCTTTCTAATTTTTATAAATGATCTCCTTAACTGTACCTTAATTCCCATCCCTTCATATGCAGACGACTCAACCTTACACTACTTCATTAGTTTTTTCAGAACGCCCGAGCCAGCAATCCCTCAACGACAAACGTAATGAAGCCATAGAACTCTTAAATTCTGATCTAAATACTATTTCCAATTGGGGCAGAGAAAACCTTGTAAACTTTAATGCTTCCAAAACCCAATTTCTCCATCTATCTACCCGCCAGGATCTCCCAGCGGACTATCCCTTATTCTTCAACAATACAAAAATCAACCCTTCATCTTCTCTCAATATTCTTGGTGTCTCTTTTTCTTCTGCTCTCATTTGGAAGGACCATATTACCAGTCTTGCTAAGGCAGCCTCCCAGAAGCTAGGTGTGCTCAACCGCCTTAGGGGGTTCCTTTCCCCTGCACAGCTTCTTGCTCTGTACAGGGGCATAGTGCGCCCTTGTATTGAGTATTGTTCACATGTGTGGGGAGGTTCCTCTCACACCGCTCTCCTAGACAAAGTTGAAAGGAAGGCCTTTCGTATCATTAACTCCCGTCCACTCACCAACTCTCTGCAATCTCTCTCTCCGCCGCAATGTTGCATCTCTCTCGCTATTCTATCGCTACTATAATAATCAGTGTTCCTCTGAGCTATCCCAGTGCATACCACCTCCTTTACGTAGGGCACGTGGTACCCGTCTTGCAACTCAATCCCACCCCTACTCTGTGCAACTCTCCAACCCAAGAGTAAAACGTTACTCTCAAACTTTCTTCTACTCAACATCTGAGCTCTGGAACTCTCTCCCAGAATCAGTCTTTCCCTCTTCCTATGACTTAAATTGCTTCAAACTCCGTGTGTCCAGGCATTTTGGCTCGAACGTCCCTTGATTTTGGCCCTGTCACTCTTTCAACTATGGGGGAGGCACTCGCTATAGGCAGTTATGCCTTTTGCCTCCCTCAATCACATAGAAAAAAAAAAAAAAAAAAAAAAGGAGAGACAAACACCTCAAAGTAGCAAAACGAAAACTATCATTATTAGGCAAGCAACAAATTGCTTATCTTGTAGACAGCATTGGTGAAATAATAAATTGTAGAGAACAAAATAATGGTGACACGAGTCAAAGATTTATATGAAAAGTTATGTTTTTCATGTATTTCAGTTCCATCAATTTCAACAACAGATACAAGTAAATTCCCTCATATATATTTAGATGAAGTTAGGTCTGCCCTAAGCAATATTAAAAAGGGGAACAGCTCCAGGAGATGATGGTATAACAAGCTATCTTCTGAAGGATGGAGGAGGTGAAGTCCAGTGTAACTTAACTTAGTTGTTCACCCAATGTTTATGTATGCGGGATGTTCCAGAAGCTTGGTGCAATGCAATAATAATAAAAATACCTCAGCAACTACCGTCCCTTTAGTTTATTATCAGTGTTTTACAATTTGTTACCAGGTTAGAAGTTGCTATGCAGAATATGAACTTTTATAGGGGACAATGGGGACTCTAAAATTGGGATTTGAAAACCTAATACTAAAAACACCGATTATTAAATGTACTGGACACTATAAGCACAGATGGGGCGAGTGACAACAGAGTCCCACCTCACCCACCTCCTCCGCCCGTCTCTAGGCACCCATTATACCTCCACGACGCCCCTTCTGTGCTTGAAGTATCCGGTACATTTAATACTATAGTCTATTCGCTGTAAGTAGGCGAGAAATCATGACCTCTAACCTCTGTAACTCAAAAATGACTAGAGTAATCGAGCTAATATTTCTACCATTTGGGTAAAGTCAGTCAAGGAATAGATGTGGAAATGTATAGCCAATTTGCTCTAGCCCTTTTTGAGTTACAGTGAATAGAGGTCACAATTTCTCGAATACTTACAGCAAATAGACTATAGGTATGTGTGTATGCATAGTGGATTCCACCCTTTTGATTCCATTTATCTTTTCAATTCGTCCCCATATAGCTCTATCATTATACTTAAATTCTTTGTTGTAAGTTTGTTCCCTCGCTTCTTTTCATAATATGATTTGTATATACCGCCTCTTTTCAAATTCGAATTTTACAGTTCCCATTGTTCCCCATAACGTTCATATTCTGCATAGTAATACCAAATATTGTAAACAGAGAGAGAGAGAGAGAGAGGGCGAGAGCGAGTGAGGTGAGGGGGCATCAGCATTAAATTAAGTCAATTACCCGTACCTAATGATAGAAGCAGTTAAACTTAGATATATTGAATATTCAATAGTCCAAAGTGGACAATTTGTGCTGGGATGCATTAATTGTCTCCTATTTTCATGGTTCTCAATTCCAGAGTCACTTATTTCCTCGTAATTTACTATCCAAAGACAAGAGTGGAAAGTGATGGTCCGGTAGTATAAGGCTGGACTGTAGTTGTTGTTGTCGTTATTGTGGTGAAGAAATATATTATGTTTAAACATTATTTAAAGCTGTAGCATACCATCAGTTAGACTTCTCAGGCCTAGTACTGCACATCCACTCTCAAAACTTGTTTCTTAGTTCATTTATTTTACAAAATGAAAGGTAATTATATCCGACCTGTGCTTTCTTTTAGTGAGGACATTGACCAATATATTTCAATATAGTTAAATGCATTTCAATTTAGGCAAATATTTCACTATTATTGAGCGTGACTGTACTGGGTAGTTTGAAGGTCTGTAAGTGTTGTGAGAGTCTGTGCATATATATTAGAAAATCACAAGCTCGTTGACCCCTTCTTTACTGGTAACATCTGTTTAACTTTATTGTGGCTACTATTAGACAATTTTATTCAGTTTAACAATGGCCTTCAGCAATTAAACGGCTTCGTACTACCTCAATTAATAATTTTTACTACCACATACCCTTCTTAACCCCTTCTGTACCGGCGACGTCCATATAACTTTATTATGCCTACTATTAGACAATTTTATTCTGTCAAAAAGGGCCTCCAGCAATTAACAGGCTTTAAACTATCTCACTTAACCCTTTTCATTACCACAGATCCTTCTTAAACTGCTTAAAATTGTCTAAATATAGCTAGAAGAAAATTGAAAAGACGTCGCTGGGACAGTAGGGGTTAAGCTGCACCAAATTGTCTAAATATAGCTAGAATAAACTTAATAAGACATCGGTGGTACAAAAGGGATTAATGGATCACAACACACGATCATATATGTTTGTAAAGTGCTCGGTCCCATATTATTTTGGAAGCAGTAAAAGTGGTTTGGTTACTGACTGAGGGGTACAAGATTCTCCCCACAGAAGAGGACAATGGTTATTAGCCTACTGCAGATGTTGAGATGGTTGTGAGCAGGTTGGTTGAACATTAATGTAGGCTAATGTACTGTATGATAAGATAGTGTACATGACCTGTTTGTTAATACATTTATATATTAAGTAAACACATACTTTTGTTATAGACGAAAATGTGGTTGGTGGTTACTTATAAAAATATATATTATAATATAACAAATACATGTGAGTTTCACTAATGATTTTACTCTCAGCCAGAAATCGAACCATTGACAGTCGGGACGAGAGTCCATGCTTCAATCTACTACACCACAGGGTGATAAATAATAGATAATAATTTTCTATTATATTAACCCTTTCACAGAGGCTGACGTAAACATACGTCTACTGCGGCCGACGTATATATAAGTTCTTGTAGTACTGGCTGAGTTGGTTGCACCAACCAACCCTGTGCCAGACGCTTCCAGATGGTTCTAAGCTTGCCACCCATACTTATATCAGTGTGCTTAGTGCATTGGTTCAGGGAAACTGTGTGTACAATGAAAAGGTGTTTTAGAAACTGAAAATCAATGAAAACAGTGCCTGTGTCCTGTGAACTTCATAGGGTAAACAAGCATCTTCGAGCTCCTCCAACCACCACCATACAGTGTAACCATATTTTTTTTGTTCCTATTTTGTCACTGCTATAATTCCATCCTTTACTAACTTTCGTCCCTTATAATTATCAGTAGTGTTTTTTTATATAAATATATAATCTTTGGTGCCTTCATGACACTTATCTTTCTATGTAAATGTATTCAGTTTTCATTCCTAATTTCAGTGTCTCAGTATAACTTTTCAGTTTTTATTGAAACTCCTAAGTATATCAGTTAAATGTTTTAACAAACACACATTCCTCCCCTCTCTCTCACTCATACACAAACTCCTCACTCCTCTCTCTCTCACCTCCGCCCTGTTTACCGTCTACTCCTTGCTACCCTCTACCCCATCTCTCTGTCTCTCTCTTGTTTATCTTTCTATCTCTATTTGAATCATCCCTCTTTGGCCTCGCTATATATACCAGTTTATCTATATCTATATACAGTATATATTACATCTCAAATTATACTATTTATTATGAAATCATTATAACCATCTCTCATATAATTTTAAGGTGTTTTAGTTACAGTATCTAGATTTATATGGGAGACTGTACATTACAGAGGTCAGAAGATCATTCACCCCTATGACGTATTGTCTGGTCAGATCCTGTCACACACATTCTGCTGAAATGACACTCCCTGTACTTTCTCCAACGCCATCTTGTAACCACGGTTAGCCATCTTGTAACCGGGAGGTGAATTATAGGTGTGGCTTGGAGGTGGTGCGAAGGTGAGAGATAGGGAGAGCAGGCAGATAGAATCGAACATCCAGAGTGATAACATATACCCAGAGATACCCTCTTGAGTTAGGGTTTACTCTTATATTACTTTATAGTACTTCTGTATATCTATCAGATTGTTACTTAAATATATCAAAGTGGTTTTGGACCAGAGATCTTTAATTATATTCCCTTTACCTATATCTATCAATATATAATAGGTATATGGTAATCGGTGGTGGCAGCTTTTATACCTATCTATTAAATCAATCAATCTCCCAAGCAGAGAACTCAGCCTCTACACTACAACTTCTACAATCATCATACAACCTACAGTAACCTATTGCTCATAGGAGACACCTTAAGTCTACCTACATCGAGTAAGAGGTTAACCCTTATCATAAATATAGGATCGTAACTCAAAACGTCCTAAAACTCCTACCTGGAGTTAACCCTATGAATACATTTGACCACACATAAAAGTCTTTTGTAACATACATCAATATGCCTTCTCATCATAAAACATGCCTAATATACATACTTGAGGCTCGTGTAGTGGACATTCCTGCACTACAATCTTCCCTGATTAAAATGTAATAAACTATAGGTTTTGCATACACGCAGAGTATATACGTTTGAGGAGTTTGTGAGTGCTAGCAATGGAAATTAATCTGTTATTTCAACCATATAGTATGTGGATGCCTCACCACGTTCTGACACAGTGCACACAGTGAACACCCAAACAATTTTCTCCAAACACAAGATGATTTCCGTGTCGTGTATAACGGAATACGCCCCCTGAAGAAGACTGTTCTCCCCTTAACAACTTTCAATAAATTAAAAATGTTGGCCTATGAAGGGGAAGACCCTTATGAGGTTCGACTGGTCGGAGACTCCATAGTCCGAGGTCAAGTGCCAGAGATTTGTGAAAATGCCTCCCAAACCAGGAAACGCTTCTGCATGCCAAGGAGCAGGACTAGATGACATTGCCGCTGACGTAGGTGATGTTATAAATGGTGTAAACAATAATGCCCAATACCTAATACACTCAGGTGCAAATTATGTGAAGCACACCCTGTCCGAGGAACTGCTGGAGAAGTATCGGAAGATGATCCAACAGGTCAAGAATAAATCTAGCTATATTATTGGTAAAGGTGGCCTCCTCAGAAAATGAGCTGAGCAGAAAATATTTGATAAGACCTCCAGCCTAATATTCATATCCATATCCTTTGTTCCAATGAAAAAGTTGAATTCATCAACATGTGGGATAACTTCTTCTGGCAATATCATTTGTTTGATGGAGATGGTCTCAATTTGAACCAAGTGGGATCAACACGGAGTTCAGGACTTCTTAACACCTTACGAGCGGCCTATGCGGTTTATTTATGTGTACCGCACAGCGGGGTGTTTTTAGCCAAAATAGGGCTGTTTACGTGATCATTTTCATGCCTAAATAAGACCCAGAACGTAAAACAAGTACCTATCCCTGAAAGGGCATAAACAGAGCTTTCGAATGACACCATAACGATCCTTGTATGATGGATAGTTTTCTTGCAATAACCGTGCAACGCGAGTGCAAAAAGCAGGTAATTCGGTACTTTCAGTACATAATTGAGTATGTAGCGAGTGAGAGAGGGAGGAGGGAGCTGAGATTTGTGTCAGTAGGTTCGCCGCGGTGGTCTGGAGCAGTCATACGCTCGCTAGTCTCCTGCCACCACTTGTCTCTCTCTCTCAGCCACATTACGTGCTGAAATTGCCACTCGAGTTATGTCGAGCGCCGCCACATAGTCCAGCTTTATTTAACTCGACTTATGTTGCTCGCCGCTAATTAAGGGTTAATGACTCAGTTCACTCTCTCCATTCCACAAATCATAATTGGTCAGGCACAAGCGAGAGAGTTAATGTTATATACTCTGATAATTAAACAAATTCATCAACCAACTGCAAAAACATTTTCCAAGGTATTTAAGTATTTTTTGCAAAAGCTCAAAGTATTCGTAGCTAATTTTCAGATCTTGAAGAAATAGTTTTTGTAAATTTGACATAATAGGTATTACCGAATCATGGCTAAACATTAACTAAAGAAACTATTTAGCATAATGCAATATTTCTGGATATACATTACTTGAATGTAGTCGGATAAACAAAAAGGGTGAGAATGGGTTTTGCTGTACGTCAAGCAAATTCTTCATCCCATGCTGATAATGAAACCATCTATAGACTGCGCTGATATAATTGTTGCTCAGTTGAGAAATAAGCTTCAAGAAAAGATAACCCTCGGACTAATATATCACCTCTGGACAATCACTGAACATTGAGAGAAAAATCTATGACCAAATTTCAGAAATGAGCGATAACGAAGATATACTTTTTGGAGATTTCAATTTGCCAGTAGCTGCCTCAACTGTACAATCTCACAGTCTGCAGACGATACAAAAATTTCAAATACCGTACTCTCAAATGAACATGTAGAATATATACAAAATACAACTACTATTACTACTACTACTACTACTACTACTACTAATAATAATAATAATAATAATAATAATAATAATTAAAGTTGCAAGCAACGTTGTCCGGGGTTCGATGGTTTTGCAAGCAGGGTATTGTGTTGGATACAAATGCTGTGTCACAGATATCAAAAGATCATTTAACTTATCGGGCATGCAGAAACTACAGAAGGAGCAGATTGTGCAAACAAACAAGAGCGAGAGAGGGAGAGATTGGGTGTAAAAGGGATCTGCCTCTATCCATTTAGTAACAGAGTTGTAGATATGTGGAATAGGCTACCGAGTGCTATAATGGGATGAAGAACAATAGAGCTTCAACTTGAAATTAGATAGAATGAGATTGGTTGGGTGTGAAAGGGATCTGCCATGTGTAGGTCAATCGGCTCTGGAGACTCCCGTTTTCTTATTTTTTTATTTTCCCATTTGTGAATGAGAGAGAGGGAGTATGGCGAGAGAATAGGATGTCGTAAACGTAAGGAAGATAGCGATAAATATGAGAGAGAGAGAAAGAGCGCGGGATGGGTTGGGTGTGAAAGGGATCTGACATGTGTGGGCCAATCGGCTCTCTGCAGACTCCGGTTTTCTTATGTTCTCATTTGTGAGAGAGAGACTAGGATGTTATAAATGTCAGGAAGACAGAGATAAATGAGTTTTTATGAGATGGGTTGGGTGTGAAAAGGATCTGTCTTGTGTGGGCCAATTGGCTCTCTACAGACTCCCATTTTCTTATGTTCCTATTTCTTACAATTGTGCTTTGGTTGCAGGTATATGATAACATGGGTGTATAGTAAGTAGTGTAAATAACAGGTAACGGTGATGGGCTGGTCTATCAGAGTGAGAACTGAGCAATCTCTGCCATACCCATAGCTTACTCTGACTGTTCCTTTTGCTTATATATTTTCTAGATCTCAAGTGACGGCGTCTCTTCCGTGGATCTACCAAGATTGGAAGCCAAAGCATCACATTTTTCCCTTGCCCCTCAACTTTCTCTTCATAATTGCTGAGGGGCACAGGGCCCTGGGTGGGGCTTTGGTATCCCGGGTGTTTCCGCACCCTCCTCAGCTCCCCGCCATGGAGTGGCTGTGGTCGGCGGGTAGGGTTCTGTGGGGGCGCTCGGTTATGGCCTTGGCCTTGCTCGGGGCCTTGGGGCTGTTCGGCCAGGCAGCATGGGGAACAACAACAACAACAACAACAGGTAACGTTTATGAGATGGGTTGAGTGTGAAAGGGACCTGCCTTATGTGGGCCACTTGGCTCTCGGCAGACTCCCATTTTCATCTTGGTTGCATGTGTAAGGGATCTGCCTCATTTGTACCGGTGTGCAAACAAACAAGAGCGAGAGAGAAAGAGATTGGCTGTGTAAGGGATCTGCCTCTATTCGCTTGGTAAAAGAGTTGTAGATATGTGGAATAGGCTACCAAGTGCTATAGTGGGATCAATAACAATAGAGCTTCAACATAAAATTTGATAGGACGAGATGGATTGGGTGTGAAAGGGATCTGCCGTGTGTGGGCCAATCGGCTCTCTGCAGACTCTCATTTTCATCTTGGTAGCATGTTGTTGTTGTTGTTGTTGTTGTTGTTCCCCAGGCTGTCTGGCCGAACAGCCCCAAGGTCTCAAGCAAGGCCAAGGCCATAAACGAGCGCCCCCACAAAATCCTCCCTGCTTACCACTAACAAAGCCCGGGTGACCGAAGCCACTCCAAGGCAGGGAGCTGAGGAGGGTGCGGAAACGCCCGGGAAACCAAAGCCCCACCCAAGGCCCTGTGCCCCTCAGCAATTATGAAGGGAAAGCTGAGGGGCAAGGGAAAAATGTGACGCTTTGGCTCCCAATCTGCCAACTTCTAGGTTGGCAGTAGGGAGGTCAATCCACGGAAAAGACGCCGCCACTTGAGATCTAGAAGATATATAAGTAAAAGGAACAGTCAGAGTAAGCTATGGGTATGGCAGAGATCGCTCAGGTCTCACTCTGATAAACCAGCCCATCACCAGCCCATGGTAGCATGTGTAAGGATCTGGCTCCTTTGTACCAGTGTGCAAATAAGAGAGAGATTGGCTGTGTAAGGGATCTGCCTCTCTCGTAACAGAGTCGTAGATATGTGAAATAGGCTACCTAGTGCTATAGTGGGATCAAGAACAATAGAGAATTTAAAGATAAAATCAGATAGTCATATAGTCAAAATGGGTTGGATGTGAAAGGGATCTGCCTTTTGTGGGCCACTTGTCTCTCTGCAGATTCCCATGTTCATCTTGTAAGGGATCTGCCTCATTTGTACCGGTGTGCAAACAAACGAGCGACAGAGAGAGACTGGGTGTGTAAGGATCTGCCTCTATTCGTTTAGTAACAGAGTTGTAGATATGTGGAATAGGCTACAGAGTCCTATAGCCAATCGGCTCTCTGCAGACTCCTGTTTACTTATGTTCTCATTTGTGAGAGAGAGAGCGAGGCTCCCTATTTCCTGTTCTCATGCACTAGTACAGTATGTCGTAATCGTAAGGAAGACAGCGATAAATAATAGAGAGAGAGAGAGATAACTAATGCGTAGCCTATAGCAACACTCAAACAAGCACACACATAGCTACACAAGACCATCACACAAGCACACACACCCCTATCTAGCGACGAACGGTCATACACACTCCCCCAAACCCATTCCATCACTTCGTATGTACGATATTATTTCCGTCTTTTTTACTGTGTATGGATTAAGTTATTGGTGTTCACTCTTAACATATGTGTCCTGCTACTTCTGTATGCATATATAATAGCATGAAAGTGATCAATAGCGCATCTGAAGCTATGTATCTCGTATATCGGGGTTCTCTTCCCTTCCATCGGTCCACCCCTTATACCTCCCTCCCTCCTCCCTATCCCATATGTGTAAACATTATATTTTAGCTTTCCGAAGGTAAATACGTACTTCCGATAAATATCTAGCCTTGTATTTAAATCATGAATCCTGTTTAATGTAATTATTTAATAGAAACATGTGTAAGGGTTACATTTATATACAGAATAAGATAAGCAAATACAAACCTCAGAGCATAATCATTGGCGATGAAAAGGTGGTTGTAGGCAGTGTTGCCAGTTGTAGCGCTACATATTATCGCTAGATGTAGAACTATATTTACTTCAGTTTAGCAGCCATTTTTTCATATCTAGACACATTTACTCGGGATAATTTGAAAATTTCAGACATTCTAGTCATATTACATTGTAAAATTTGAAAAACAAACAAATCAAAACTCTTTAGGAATTGCAGCATTATTCTACCATTGTTTGACTATGTAGCAACATGCTAGCGACTTTTGAGAAAGGATCTAGCGGTATTTTGGGGTAACACTTAAGCAGTGTTGCCAGTTGTATCGCTACATATTACCGCTAGATGTAGAGCTATTTACTTCAATTTAGCAGCCATTTTTTCATATCTAGAGAGATTTACTAGGGATAATTTAAAAATTTCAGACATTCTAGTCATATTACATTGTAAAATTTGCAAAACAAACAAACCAAAACTCTTTAGAAATTGCAGCATTATTCTAACATTGTTTGACTATGTAGCAACATGCTAGCGACTTTTGAGAAAGGATCTAGCGGTATTTTGTGGAGACATACTGGGAGGGTTGGAGGGAGGTGGTGGTTGCAGTGTTGCCAGTTGTAAAGCTACATATTACCGCTAAATGTAGAGCTATTTACTTCAATCTAGCAGCCATTTCTTTTATATCTAGAGACATTTACTAGGGATAATTTGAAAATTTCAGACATTCTAGTCATACTACATTGTAAAATTTGCAAAACAAACAAACCAAAACTCTTTAGAAATTGCAGCATTATCCTAACATTGTTTGCCTATGTAGCAACATGCTAGCGACTTTTGAGAAAGGATCTAGCGGTATTTCGTGGTAACACTTTAGGAGGGTTAAAATACGAGTCACACGGGCAATTGCCAAAACTTTAAAGGTCCATATCATTGTTATTAAACTAAGAATTTGGCAAAGGGAGGAATTGTTTAAAACCTTAGCCAATACTCTGTCATTCACCAAAAATAAATTTGAATTTATCATTATTATTTGGTAGGGTAGGTATGTATAGGTAGGTTGGCTAAATAATTGCTGGAATTCGTAGGGACTCGAACTGTTTTGAGAGAGTTAAATACAAACAAAATTATAGATCTGAATAATAAAGAGATAATGTTATTAAGCAAAACTGGGGGATGCGTGGAAGCCTATAGACTGTAGACGGTAAACTTTGTGTGGGTAGCGAATGCGGTTTTAAAGTAATTTAAAAGAATAGACAGTTTTCAATGCTGCAGCCAAACTATTCCACCCATTTATATTTGTTTTGGTATCAAAACGTTCGGAATCGCGAGCCTCACCCAACTACGCAAGCATGGCTTTGATCATTGGCATTGTTTTCAAGATGTGGAATTTTAAGTGGAATTAGAGTTTTTTTCAAGATTGCCGGAAAAAACCCCACGTGCAAAAGCAAAACCTTCTCTATAAAATTTGCGGAGCATTAGTAGGGGAGTGCATATGCCAAAGCCCAGTCGTTTCCTGTGAGTGGGAGAGACAGTATTTAGGCGTCAAGTTTTTCGGGAAATTGGCTGCCACGGACCTGTTTGGCCGCCATGCCGGATGTTTAACATATCAAAAGTTGCCCAATACAAAACCGCACCTCTTGTGAAAGTTTCATCCCGATCCAAAAAGCGGTTCTGGAGTTATTGCGTCGAAACCGGCGCGTAAGAAGAATTTGGATGAAAACCCAGGTTTAATGATTACAATAGGGGTTCCCCGTAGGGGACGAACCCCTAATAATGCTAATAATAGTACAAATAATAATGAAAATTACAAATAATAATTGGCTTATCTAGATAAGTTGTCATGTTGGGCTCAAAATTTGACAGATTGGTTTTAATGTGGATACAATGTGTAAAGTACTCCATATCGGAAACCGAAACAAGAAAAGAAACTATTCATTGATTGCCAATCAGCTTAAGAGTGTAGACAGATACAAATGTTTAGGAGTAACAATATAAATTAACCTAAAGCCCTGTCAACAATGTATAGAAGTTGTTAAGAAAGCAAACAATATAATTGGCTCTATAAGCAAGTAATTTGAGCATTAACATAAATTATGTAATCCTCGCACTTTACAATTCCATATTCTGTCCTCTTCTGGAATATTGGATTAAATCCTGGTGCCTTTATTTCCAAGAATATATAGATACACTGTAACGAGTTAAACGAAGAGTTACACATTGTATACCTAGTCTAAAGAACCAACCATACGAGGAGAGTCTTAGATAATTAATAATATTTATTTTAATCCTCAAGATCTTATAGATAGACTGTAGCACTGCCGATTACTTTAAACATTGTCACTGTCATTGTAAATTAATACATTTGTTTTCCTTTTTCCTCAGATGCAATGAGGATCACTGCGTTATACATAAATAATTATAATGTTACTCTCTCTTCACCAGATAGACGAAGGATCACGTATAGCTGTGTTATGTTAATAACCCAAATCATCCCTTACTGGCATCTCGTAACCCTGCTTTGAAATATTAGTCCCAGGGCAGTACTTCTTTTTCCAATTGTCCCTTACCTACTGTACTTTATATCACT